>VONZ01000075.1:1327500-1851197 GCA_012976165.1 Labeo catla
TCCTCCTATTTCCTCCCTGGCTTCTCCCTCGATTGTCTCCACCCTGGACGCTGTCGGCCTCCTCCTTCCGGGTGTCCGTCCTCCACCCGAGCCTCCTCCTAAGTTTCCACCCGTACCTCCCTTTGTTGTTCCTGCAGCGCGAGGACGCACCTTCCGGGAGGGGGGCAAACTGTGACACCCCTGGACCTGTTTTGTTGTGTTTTCTGCCCCCATGTGCTCTCCGTGACCTAGTTTTTCCCTCATGTTTGATTGTGTAATTTAGTTCAGATGTGTCTTGTTAATTACCCTCGTTTACATTTGTACTTATAGTGTTTCCGCCCCGTGATTCCTTTGTCCGGTGTTGTCTCAATTTGATGTACTACTTGTGTCAACTGCCTGCCTCGTGTTACCCCCTGGAATACTAAAGACTGTTATTCGAATCTCTTTTGTCTTCATGCTTCTTGCCTGCCACCCCACAGTAGTACCGTAACACCCGCGCCCTTACGCACGTGCATACTCTGCATACCCATATGCTACGCCCCTGGTCACCATCTTTGGTGACTATGTAGTCTGTGCCCTCCACTAGTATTGGCACCCTTGATAAATATGAGCAAAGGCAGCTGTTATCCTTTTGATCTTTCATTAAAAAAATTCACAAAATTCTAAACTATCATTGTCAAAGGACTCGGATGGCCATGGCAGAAGCTTCATTTTGTGCTCAGTGACCCATTTTTGTGTTGATTGTGATGTTTGTTTTGGATTGTTGTCCTGATGGAAGAACCAACCACGGCCCATTATAAGATTTCTAACAGAGGCAGTCAGGTTTAGATTTTTTTATCTGTTGGTATTTGATAGAATCCATGATGCCATGCATCTGAACAAGATGTCCAGGACCTCCGGCAGAAAAACAGGCCCACAGCATGAAAGATCTAGCAGTATAATTAACCGTGGACATGGGGTACTTTTTATCCCTGTTTGTACTAAACCCATCTGGTGGGTTTGCTGTCAAAAAGCTTTTTTTTTTTGTTTCATCTGACCATAAAAGCCAGTCCCGTTTGAAGTTCCAGTCTTGTCTGACAACTAAATATTGAGTTTTGGATGAGCGAGGAAAATTTTTCTTGAAACCCTCCCGAACAACATGTGACCACAAGACTCAAATATTTTCTGCAGTTCTCCAGCTGTAATCTTTGGAAATTCTTTGGCCACTCAAACTCTCCACCTCACCACACATTAGGACGATATAAACACACATCCTCTTCCAGGCAGATTTGTAAAATCTTGTAACTTCTTAATTATTGCCCTGATGGTGGAAATGGGGATTTTCAATAATCTTTTCAATAGCTCTTTTCTTACAGCCACTTTCTATTTTGTGAAACGTAACAATCTTGTTCTGCACATCAGAACTATATTCTTTGGTTTTACTCCTGGTGATGGATAATTAAGGGAATTTGGCCTTTGTGTTCCTCATATTCATAATCCTGTGGAACAGGAAGTCATGGCTGGACAATTTCATGCTCCTAGTTACACTGGTGTGCTAATAAATGTAAAAATGAATGGGAATATACTTCAGAGATATTTACTTTCTAGTGGTGCCAATAACTGTGGCCAACAAGCATTGGAGAAAAAAACAAACAACAAAAAAAAAAAACATTTATTTCATCATGAGATTTGTACTTCAATGAAAGGTTAGAATTTCTGTGATTTTTAAAAAAAATGAAAGATCAAAAAGATCAATGATGCAGATTTATTTTCACAGCCGCCATTGCTCATATTTACCAAGGGTGCAAATATTAATGGAGAACACTGTATCTACTCTAAATTCAGTTTTTAGGACCAGGATTATTATAAAAAACTAAAACCAAAATCGTAAAAAGCATTCTCGTTACTTGAAATAAACTATATTGAAACTATATTGACTATATTAAATTCTATACACTTTGCAGGGGATATGGAGGAAATGATGGATAAAATAAGATGTTTCAGATACATAAGAACCAACTACTAAACTCTACTTTAAAAACATTTAGCATCAGAATTGTTACACTAGCCCAGAATCTGATCAAATCCACTCCATCCCCCCATCTGAAATTTATGCACACTCAGACACTTAATTAAGACAAAGTTGCCCCAACTGATGTACACACAGCCTGCATGTATAGAATTATGACGGTATCTGCTCAGAACAATTAAAGACATTCATCATGGTCAATTACAGTATGCAGGAAGAGCATGGGATGTATTTACGCACTCTTGGGTCGCATCGTATATCACATTTGCTTATGTTTTATTGTATAGAGTTTGCATATTTTTTGCATATGTGATGGGCATTCAACAAACACCACATGTGAAGTACTACTGAAGTTTTTATGTTTCTAAACTTTTCAACTCGTACACCATTTTATAAAACATCCGAAACACTGTTTTAACTTAGCTTTTATTTAAAATAGCTCTTTGTATGTACCTTCCTGGTTTATTTTAACATTCTTCTACATGTGGCAAATGAAAGTGATTCTAATTCGATTCGGATTATTGATGCATCTGGCAAAGAGCTGAAGCAAAATAACCACCAATAAGAAAAAAGTAATTCAAACCGCAGCAGGTGTTGACCATTCATCCAGAGGTTTTCATAACCATTTTCCCAGCTCATTTATCCATAGCTTATCCCAAATATCAATTTTTATACACATCCAACCCGTTTGCCATTTTCAATCCTTAATCCCCCCTGAACGCGAGTGAGGGATCAACTTTAAAACACCACAGCTGTCAATGTCAGGGTTAAAGGGAGCAACACCTAATTTAATCTCCATATTTACCAGAGCAAATAACAAATGTAAATAATTACCCATGTCACCTCAGATGCTCATAAATAAGGTAAGCAAACCCTGGTTTAACAGATGAAGCTCCTTGTTCATGTTTCCTTTTACCTGTAAACTGAGATGTTTCTGTTTTGAATGAGTTTATAAGATTAATTAAGTCCCACAAATGATCACAGAATGCAATGTCTGTCAGTTACTTTGCAATGTGTTTGTAAGATGACAAAGAGACGAGCATCTTATTAAAAGTGCAAAAAATAAAAGTTTTAGCTGTTTTAAATGACATTTTGAAATATAAAATATATTATTGATATCATTATTATTGTAAGTGACAGACAGGTGTACAGTATTAGTTACTGATAGTATTATTGCTAATATAAGGGTTTCAGAAATAAAGAATTTTTGACAGAATCTCTGATTTGAAAGTCTTATTTAAAAAGTAAATTAAGTAAAGAAATATATATTTGTATTTATATGTACATAATTTTATACACAAGTTTTAATAATCAATTGAATGTAATAGACAATAAAGAGGTTTACTGCTGTATTATTTCTCTTTTTTGTGGCTAATGTGGATAACTCATGCAAAAATGAAAATTCTGTTATAATTTACTCACACTTTACTCACACAAAAGAAAACCTTAAAGGGGTCATGACATGGATTTTTTTAAAAATACATTATTATTATTTGAATATGTTCCTTGAGGCTTACTTATAATGTTAATAATTTTTTTTTTTTGCACAAAAAATAAATAAATAAATAAATAAATAAAAACAAATATGTAGAAAAAAAATATTATCAATTCTCTCTGTCTAAAACAACCTGTTTTAAGGGGCGGGACCTTGTCCATAATCTGCCACTGTTATCAACAGTGTCATTGCCCCGCCCCCTTACTATTGCATGTGAGTGTTCTGACAACATGTTCAAAATAAAACAGTCATTTCCAGACAAAGCATTATGAAATAATTTACTTACCGTTTGTGATGCAGTTGCAGTCAGATCTAGTACAGCTTCATCTTTCAACAAATGTTTCCTTGGCCACATACACAATGCAAGTTTCAGGAGTGACAACCACATTTAAATACGTTTGTAACCATAGCAACATTTTGGCATATTGCAAGAGTGAATATAGTGACTTTATAGCCATTTGGTATCTGCCATTTTTTGGCTAAATACTCTTTTTGTTCGTCAATTTTAACTAATCTACCACTGATAGACGTGTTGTGTTTTGTTTTTCCTAAGGAAGCTGCTTTAGAGAGCACTGTCTTGCAGTGTTGCCATGTCCTTATATTTATAAAGCTAAGCACTTTGTGGAGTTAATAAGCTGATCTGTTGCGGACATGAGATATATGATTTTTGTTTTGTTTTTTGGTGTTAGAAAACATGAAGCATTGGGTGTTTTAGGGTTTTCTGTGCTTGTCCTTGTTTGTTTTTTTGTTTTTTTCTGTGAAGATCTGGCAACACTGACACTTTACCACAGGGCTCGTGAGCGCAACTAGCCCCGTGTCAAAATGTCCTAAGATTAGGACTTCGTTCACTGTTATTTTTTTGCATCTCACATGTCGACGAAGACACATTTCTGATGCGCGTTTAAAGGAATACGCCACTATTTTTGAAAATAGGCTCATTTTCCAACTCCCTAGAGTTAAACAGTTGAGTTGTACTGTTTTCGAATCGATTCAGCCGATCTCTGGGTCTGGGCGGTAGCACTTTTATCATAGCTTAGCATAGATCATTGAATCTGATTAGAGTGTTAGCATCGATATTTTTCCTATTTAAAAATTGACTCTTCTGTTGTTACATTGTGTACTAAGACCGACAGAAAATGAAAAGTTGTGATTTTCTAGGCCGATATGGCTAGGAACTACACTAACGCTACGCTAACGGTCTAATCAGATTCAATGATCTATGCTAAGCTATGCTAAAAGTGCTGCCACCAGACCCGGAGATCGGATGAATGGCTTTAAAAACGGTAAAACTCAACTGTTTTGTTCTGTGGGGAGCTGGAAAATGAGCCTATTTTCAAAAATAGTGGTGTGTTCCTTTAAATACGTCATTAAAAACAAATTGTTCAGTTCGGTTCCGTACACACTACGTGGAATTTCTGTAAATGCCGTTGTCACTACCTGTATTTTTCAGGAGTTAATGCGGTTGTCGAATGCGATTGTCACTCACGCATTTTAGTGAATTAGAAGAGTACACGATTAAGGAGTAAAACACAATCTGCAACCGAATTTAGCTGCAGTGTGTACATGGACTTTGTAAACTCCCCCATAACACTGTGCTTCGTTTATAAAACAACATGCTCTGAAGTCCGAACAATTCTCTGACATGATCTGGGATGCCATTAAAAATAAACTATCCACTTGTTCCTTACGCTGGGATCCTTCTGATATCTGTACAAAGACACGAATGAGACACGACACTCATTCAGCGTATTCAAGTGTCAGCCGTTAAGCGACTGAACGCCAGTTGGCGGGGCCTATGCTGAGAAGAAGACTATTTGTCGTTTTCTGGGGGTTATTACATAAATGCTTTTTTATAGAAACTTGCAGGATGTGTTAAGCATACAAAGATCTCTTTTATGTCAAATTTGTTTTCTTATGTCATGACCCCTTGAAGGAGTTGACATAATTATTTCTGTTTTTTTCTCTCTCTCTCCATCAAGAGTCATGCGGTGTGACCAACATAAAACAAGAAAATTATATAAAGAGGGCCCCTACAGACCCTCCTGACTGTGTCAGGCTCAAAAAACATAGAGAGTTTGACTTTTTTTTATCACAAGGCAAGATTAGTTCTGGTTGTAAACTGTTATGAGGTGTGAATTCCCCAAAACCCTGTTTTTGTAAAAAATAAAACATAACAAACAAAATAAGTCCAAATTATATAAAAGTTGTTCAAAAGCATATGAAACCAACACAAATGCCATTTCTACTCAGCCCATGTGTTTTAAAATAGACTTTTGTTCTTCTGTTTTGTGCATACTCTTGTTTGTCACTGACCCATCTGCTGTTTAACAGGATGATTATTTCCTTGGGTGGGCTGACTGAACTATTGTTATTCTGATCTTGCCTTATATTTCCAGTTTTGTATGTGCCATATTTTGAAATGGTTGAGAACACAATGTGTAATCACAGATTTCTCTTCCATTTCCTTTTGCAGTCTGAAGCAGATGGCAGTAGTTATGTTTATCAAGCACAGTACGGGCCAGTGTGTACGAACAAGGATGTTGTGACATTCATGAGTTCTAGCTTACAAATCCGCCACCTGAGCCATGACGCACAGAACACACCTCATGTTTATACACACTGAGTCAACTCAGACCACCAAAAATGCATCAAATATTTAGACTAAGGCAGATCTGTTTCACTACATTCAGCTGCCAAGGGAATTAATGCATTTTGATGTTTTCCATACTCAGGGAAAGCTCTGAAAGGCCTCCTCTCTTGAAAAATGTTTGTTCGGTCTGTTTAATTTGGCCGCAATGGATGCACATTGATTACACAAAAATAAAAAATGAAAAAATAAAACACGCTCTTCACCCTTATAGTTTCATACTTTAGAGTTTCCTTAAATTTTGATTACATGCAAACTTCGCTAGGCTCAAATAAAATAAAATAAAATAAAATAAAATTTATTGGGATTATTAAGATTATTGGAGTATGTTTTACAATACAAGACAATACAAATAATGTTGTTCTACTTCAGAATTTTGTTTACTTAAATGTGTTACTTTCTAATTAATTGTGTTTACTAGCTTTTTTTTTCTTTAGTAAAAACAGGTTTGCACCAAATGCTTTCCAATTAACTACAAATAATGTGTAACCAAACTATTAGTTAAAAACAACCAGCAAAAACAAAACAAAAAGCGATTTCAAAAACAAAACAACAAAACAAACAAAAATAAATAAATAAAATAAAACACAAACAAAACTAAACTAAGCTAAAACAAAGCAAAATCAAAACACAAAACAAAAACGATTACTTCAGAGAAATATGTTTGTAAACATTCTCACTTTAATCTCTAGAGGGCGATATTGCACAATGAGTCAAACAAACTGATCGTGTTGAAATGTTTATATTTCAGAGAGCGAATTTTGGAAGGACATATGAGTACAAACAATATAATGGTACCCAGATTTTGAAAAGCTTTCATAACTGCTTGCAACTTTCGCAGCTTCACCAAACAAACAACATTCAATGTTGTTCTTCTTTAAAGAGACAAAGCCATTCAGCGTGTAGTCCAAACGAAAGTGAGAAATCCAAGTGAGAAGATCTGCTAGACATCCAGGGGGTTCACTGTTGCACCCCGAATGATGTCCGTTCTCACACGAGCCATATGGCACACACACACACCCTCGCCTCCAATGGCAGCTCGGTATGGCGCTCGCTGGCTAACATCTTGCAGGACACATAATTAATTTGCCCCAGCGTCTGCCATTTATTTTCCAACCTACATTTTGTTAATTGGACAGAGGAGGTTAAAATCAAATGATGTCTCCGGCTATGCAAGAGGCCACTAATTGTACCGAATTTACAAGAAAGGCTACGGCGCTGACTGGCTGGCTGGCTTGCGGGAATATTAAGTCATGAGTGATCTTTGCTGCATGCTTGAGGGAGACTGTTGTCATTAAATAAGGGAAAGTGTCATTCATACATGTGCTTTGTGTGCCTATGAAACTCACAGATGTTCATAGCCTTTATTAATACACTAATGAATGGAGGGATTATAGTGCTAATGATGTCAAAGGTGTTAATGCCACAATGGACAGACTCGAGGTCAGCTTCGCCTGCAGAAATAACAGCACAGAGAAGCCCGGAGGTCGAACCGTTACTGACACTGAGATTGTTCTGTACAGCTCTGAGCCATGAGTTACTTTCAGTATATAATTTCAGTACTTTGCCAAATATGCACTACTGTTAAAAAGATTTTTTTTTTTGTTTGTTTGTTTGTTTATGCTGACCGAGGCTACAAACATTTATTTGATCATTAGATAAAAAAACAGTAATATTGTGAAATAATATTTCAATTTAAAATAATGGCTTTCTATTTTAATATATCCTAAAATGTAATTTATTTCTGTGGAAATCTGGATTTTTAGCAGACATTACTCTGTAGATTGTTCTGTACAGCTCTGAGCCATGAGTTACTTTCAGTATATTCATACATGTAGACTATATGTATTTTTTATTATCATAAAAAAATCTACTCATTTGCATTCCATTTTATTGGAATAGTTGTAATATATATATAAAAAAGAAAAGCCAAATATGCATTACTGTTGAAAAGATTTTTGATGTTTTTAAAAGATTTATTTTATGCTCACCGAGACGACATTTATTTAATCCAAAATAAGATAAAAACAGTAATATTGTGAAATAATATTGCTATTTAAAATAATGGTTTTCTATTTTAATGTATCATAAAATGTAATTTATTTCTGTGAAAATCTGGATTTAAAGCAGAGATTACTCTGTAGATTGTTCTGTACAGCTCTGAGCCATGAGTTACTTTTAGTGTATTCATACATGTTTATGTATTTTTTAAAATCATAAAAAAATCTAACTATTTGCATTCCATTTTATTGGAGTGGTAGTAATAAAAAAGATAATTTGCAAAATATGCATTATTGTTAAAACGATTTGTTGATGTTTTTAAAAGATTTTTTTTCATGCTCACTAAGTCTACATTTATTTGATACAATATGTTACAAAAATACAATAAAACAATATTGTGAAATTATTGCAATTTAAAATAATGGTTCTTAACATTTAACTTATTCCTGTGAAAACAAAACAAAACAAAACAAAACAAACAAACAAAAAAACATTTTTAGTGGACATTACTGCAGTCTTCAATGTCATATGACCCTTCAGAAATCATTAAATACTGATTTGGTGTTCAAAAAACATTTTTTATTATTGTCAAGGTTGAAAACATTTTTTTTTTCATATATTTTTCAAGAATGATGAATAGAAAGTTAAAAAAAAACAGCATTTACTTGAATTATAAATCAAATGTCTGTCACCTTTGATCAATTTAATGTATCCTTGATAAATAAAAGTACACTCTTAAAAATAAAGGTGTTTCATGATGCCATAGAAGAACCTTTTTTGTTTAAATGGTTCCATAAAGAACATTTAACATCTGAAGAACCTTTCTCTTTCACAAAAGGTTCTTTGTGGTGAAAGAAGGTTCTTCAGATAATAAAAATGTAAGAAAGAGATGGTTCTTTAAAGAACCTTTGACTGAATGGTTCTTTGTGGAACCAAAAATGGTTCTTCTATGGCATCCCTGTGAAGAACCTTTTAAAGCACCTTTATTTTTAAGAGTTTATTAAAATAAAAAGTAAAAATAACTACCAATTGGGTCAGACAGGAGCTTTTTACTTGTTGGAATCCCTATTTCTTAACACACTGACTGTTCAGAAGTTAATTGAATAGCTCATCTTTTTCCCGAATTAAACCCTGAAAGATTGTTTAACTATTTCAGCAATTCATTTCCATTAGCGTTTTATCTCTAAAGCACAAATGAATGAGCTGAGTGACATTACAATATCACCTGGAATGTCTTTCATGCAACTGTAGGTTCATTTCCATCTGAACCTCTGTGTTTTAGAAGAGACTTGGGTGTAATTGTCACATCAATATCTTTATTAATATCTCAAGGAACTGATGTGGACTCATTGAACATCTGAAACGCTTTTAAATATTTTGTCATAGGAAAATCGCAGACTGACGATCAGTGAGAGGGAGAAACAGTAAAAGTGATTTAGTATTTTCTTCTGAAGTCTCATTCCCATATCTGACTCATAGAGTTGCGCTGAATGTGTGTTCTATGTTAATCGCATAGAATGTGTGTTTAAGCACTTGGGCGAATGGCAACTGAGAACTCGCACATCGAGAGTGCTCTCATCGCCCATCTGTTGTTTTTTCATTTGTTGTCTTTTTGATTACGGGGTGGAGAGAGGAGGAGGGGGGCTTGGTATCTATCTGATACTAAATGCATAACTCAGCCTTATTGCTACAGCATTAACGATAATTTCAGCACTTAATCACTAGAAAATGCCGCTAATTTAAACGACGATGTATGTAAAGCGAGTAAAGCGAGGTCTTTAAAAACACATGCATTAAAAATATCAGCTTTAAAGGTGATGGACAGTGACCAAGAAAAGGACATGACGCTCCTGCCTTCACATAAAGCGAATTCATGTTGAGCGACATTGAACTGTATTCCACAGTTATGAATTTAATCAAGCTAATTGACTATTAAAGACAAACTTGATTAGGAGTATAAAAGAGAAAATATACGACTCCGCTTGCTTTTCATTCCTGGTAAACATTAGTAAATGAGCAGCGTTATTACCTAAATGATGGCAGTAGTGTCAACTTCTCGACCAAGGGAGGGAGAGAGAGAAACACTTGTCGAGTCATATTTCCTTTAGCATTCACACAGGAGGTCTGTGTAGCCTATGGCTTCCTGTGGTGTTTACTCATCAAATTAAATGGCAGGGATACACCTATGCTCTATTACACTCAAAAAGTGTTTTACACAGTCTCCATGATTTGAAGGACACGCCAGTCTGTGTAAGCACTTTTTAAATCAATGAGAGCGCGGTAGCTAATAACATAATCTTTAATGCCAACAAAACATCATTGTAATCCCGTTTCTAATAACCTAAATTAGTTTCCATTTCATCACGCACTGAATCATTTAAAGAAGCAGCCTCGAGTTGGGGGGACAATATCTACCGCAAAACCCCACATAAACAGAGAGGGAGAGAGAGAGAGACAGAAAGAAAAAAAGCCTCGGGCTTGCTCATTTGTTTCCAAGGTAGGCTACACCGCGGCTAATTTAAGCGAGAGGTGCGCTCGAGGTGGAATACGAAACGGGAAAGGGCCTAATGAGGCTTTAAACCACGGGCCGGTACGCGAGGGGTTAACGACATTACAAATTACGGCAGCGGAAAGTTGGTCGTGTTCCTCCGGGCGGCGGCACCGCCAGACAGCGCGAGCGCAGCAGCTGCGCGCGGAGGGGCGGCTCGCGCGCAGGGCAGCGTGCCCAGCGCAACGGTCCCCGGCGTTGTTAATCACGCGCTTCCCGCCCTCTCTCTCCCCACTGTGCTGATTTGCAAGAGCAGATTAATCAGAGCGCGGGGGCCTTGATGAAATTTTGCTGTTATTGTGCCCAATTTTAGCAACATCTTTTATTATCTTCATTATTCATTTATGGGGGGAGGGGGTGTGCTGCATGGGGATGACGGTATGGCGAGGGGGGACCGGTGTCAATTATGCAAATGACATTTGCGTGTTTTTCTGCAGATTACTTTATTCGCTCGACATTGTTTGTGCGAATTTAATTATTAAATATTATTACGCTCACGTTTCCGTCAATTTTCCGAGGCTCGGTTTCAACTTGATTTCTCCTCCAGCTGCTCTTCTCTTCGATCTGTGCCAAAATCAAAGTGGCTCGGCTACAGTAGGGCCAAATAAACTCCCCTCTATTTAATAAGGATGAAGTTATTCCCTTGTTCTCATCTGCGAGCTCAAAGCAATGATGGGGAGAAACGCGCTGCATATTCATTTTAATGAGCATAAATTGAATTTAAGTTTGCTCAGATTTGACTGCAATTAGACGCTGCCTTAATGACAAATTAATCTTTTTCTCTTTTATTCACTGGAATTTGTTTTTCAAAGGCTTTCTGTCGCAGCAACAGAAGGGTGCCCAACAAAGAATACCAGTTTCAGCTCGATCCCAGAGATGATAGCAAAATTAAAGCTTTATAGTTAGCACACTCTGATTAAACAAGTAGACATTTTGATTTTTCTCTTTCTTTTTTGCCTCTGCCACATTTCTATGGAAAAAAACAAAGTGTAACCAATTTAATATTGTCAACTGATAGTGATAATACATTTCTTAAATAACAAAAAAATTCCAAATTGAACCTACATTTTGCAGTTTGAAAGTGTGTGAAATCCAAAGGTTGTGGGAGGGGTGTTGCTTTGCCTCATTACTGTTCTTCCTGAGAGAGAGAGAGCAGAAATATGCCGTCATCTGGTTTGATTACTATACCAGCTTCTAAAAATGGAGGTTGGTACGTGCTGATTGGCATTCAGAGCGGCAGACGGAAGTGAGTGAAAGAGAGTTCTTCCCAGATTTGGTGGGATTTTGGCAAGGGAACGTAGAGCTCCTTTCTAATATCCCCTGCTTTTGCTGTCTGCAGTGGAGGATAAACCTACGTATGTTCTCACCTAAGGTTATTGCAAAGGTTAATGAGTAGGCATAGAATGCTTCACTGATGAGCTAATCAAGGACATGTTCTGCCAGAATCTATTGCTGCGTTTAAGTGCATCTACTGCATTTGTTGTTGTTGTTTAGTATTATTATTGTAAAGTTTTCTTTAATTATAATTATATGTTACTTTATATTTTACATATGTGTAAATATCATGATTTACATTACTTGTGCATTGTACTTCAAAACTTTTTCACATTGGAAGGTGAGTGATTAAAGGAATAGTTGAGTGACCTGCTTGTGGATTATTGCAATGTTTTTTTTTTTTTTTTGTTTAATCAGCTATTTGGACTCTCATTCTCATGGCACCAATTCACTAGAAGATCCATTGTAATGTAATGATAAATGTCTCCAAATCTGTTCAGATGAAGAAACAAATCTACATCTTGGATTGCTTGAGGGTGAGTAAACTTTTAGCAAAATTTCATTTTTGGCTGAGCTATTCCTTTAACTTTGTTTGTTGTCTGTAAGTTCATTCCTACATAACATCTTGATATTATTAAAATATACTATGGGGGAAAAAACAACAACTAATTTTCCTTAACAAGACTTCTTCGCTGACATGTTTAGCATCAACATACCCTGTCCAAAGTCATTACTTGGGTATCATCTAGGATTCCAAGTACTACACACTCTTAAAGGGATAGTTCAACAAAAAATGAAAATTCTTGCGTAAGACAGTTGTTTATATTTAACCATTTCTTCTCTTCCATGTCAGTCTCTACCGTGCGTCTTGATATTGACTTGTGAAAACTTGGAAGAAAAGAAAATGTTGAATAAAGTCACTGTTTTGTTTTCTTTGCACACAAAAAGTATTCTTGTAGCTTCAAAAAATTACGTTTGAACCACTGATGTCACAAGGGCTATTTTAACAATGTCCTTACTACTTTTCTGGTCCAGCAGTTGCATTGCTGTCTAATCAGGGCTAGAAAGCTCTTGGATTTCATCAAAAATATCTTAATTTGTGTTTCGAAGAAGAATGAAGGTCTTACGGGTTTGGAACTACATGAGGGTGAGTAATAAATGACAGAATTTTCATTTTGTTGAACTAACCCTTTAAAACTAAAGGTTCTTTATGGTTTCATGAAGAATCTTCAACATCAAGGGAACTTTTCCATAATCAGTTCTTCAGATTATTCTTCACACTATAAGCAAATTGCTCTTTTAAGAACTATGAAAGTCACTGAAATATTCCTAAAATGGTTCCTTTATGTATCATTTAAGAAACCACTGTTTGAAAGTTATATTTTTTTGGAATGCAGACTTTGCTTGATCATTCATATGCTTGGATCTCATAAATACATTATTTCAGGCTATGCCTGAAGGCAGTGTATGTGCATATTTGCGTGTGAGATACAAATTCCACCACTGATGCTTCTGGCATCAATTCTCAATTCTGGTAGTATGCATGTTTGCTTTAGGAAAGGGTGAGGGTCTGTGAGAGCCGGCCACATGGACTTAGTAAGTGGGTATCTTGGGAAAAGGGTGGGGGTTGTGCGAATGATGTGTCCTAGGGCACCCTCTTCCTATTCCTCTTCCTCTGATTACTCATTAACATTAGCTCGCCTTGTGGCACGCTGCTATTTCTGATGCAGTGGGGGCACACGCTTGCATGTCCTCCCCTTTCCCGAGTTGTGCCGCTGCTTGTCCTGACCCAATAGAGCCTGACCTCACTGCCATGGCCTTGTCTTTGGCTGGGAGGAACAGCTGTCTACACTAACGAGGCCATCGAGGTGATGAACAAAACGACACGGTGGCATACGAGTGAGCAAGACCGCCACTTGGACTCCACGAGGCCCCGGGACACGTAAACAACGTCTTAATGAGAATGTGTGCCATTACAGTAATTAACACAGCTCAACGTCAAGCCACTGTCAGATCTCCAGACTTTCAGGAAGGTTTTGTGTTACACAGAAGCAAACAGAGTTGAACCTCCACCGAGAGGCCTTTTCTGAACTGTTTGCAATGCCCTCTCCTGTGGATTCACAGTATGGACAATGCATGTATTCTTATGAAACAGAGCCTGGGAAGTAAGTATTAGTTGAACAAGGCTTACTGAACGCTAATTATGTGACATGTATATTGTGGGTTGATATGAACTAGCTATATTTGTTTAATTAGCATTGTGCCAGCAGTAATGAAAGCTATGAATCATAGGTTAAGTATATGTGTATGTTAAACCGCAGCAGTGCAAACTTAGAATTACACCGGTGTTTTCACAGTAATACCTCTTACATAGGTTGGCGTCGACAAGAGTTAATGAGAGGAGAAGAAGTTTCTCCAGGGAGACTATACTGCTATAAATGTAGTATAAGTTGCCTTGGGTGTGAAACTTCAGCTAAATCATTTTCGTCATGCGTATTTTTGCCTTCATGGTAAAAATATCTAAAAAATATTTAAAGTATAAATTTACTTAAGAAGCAACATTTTATAAGATATTAAAATTTTGTGCAAGAATATTTTCTATTATTGAAATATTTTTTTTCTAATTTTTTTTAATATAAAAAATGCATTTATTACTCACCCTCTTGTCATTTCCTTCTTCATCTTAGTTAAGCAGTTTAATCCAAGTATTTTGAATATATATGATCAATTATATGATGAAGAAATTTAATTTAGGCTTTTATTAATATAGTATTGATCAATGCACATAGAACACATTAAATATAGTCAACAGAAGCACATATGGATTACAGTTACTTGCATTTTCAGTGAAGTGACAGGAGTCTCTAAAGGTGTGTGCACATCAGAACAAATTTAATCTGCACACTGAAAGTGAATTTTTAATTTATTTCTGCAAGTAGATTACATATAAAGTCAATCCAAAGATGTGAATAAACGTAAATGACAGAAACTGGGTCACGTGATTGCCACGGACACACGATATTTGCCTCAATCGCGTGTTCTGCGCAACATGAAAAATTTCAACTTGAGCTGGAAAATTGCATGACGCATTATCGCAGAAGCAAATCACCGAAGAGCTTATTAACACGTCCAGTATCAGAAAATATATAAGAGCATGTGCGATGTTTTTATTTAAGCTAGTGATGAAAGAAACATTCTGTGAGTAAACTAGAATTCGTAGTGCGCTGCGAATATTTTCACACACCAAAATGGCCAGATTACACACAAAGTCAATACAAAGATGCGAATTCCTGCCGCTGAATAGTTGAAAATTGTCATTTTCGAGCGGAAATTTGCATGACACATTGTCGCACAAGCCAATCAGCACAGAGCTGAAAATCAGAAAATGTAGGAGCGTTTTATGCACATGCCATTAGATTTAATTCATGTATGTCCATTTGTGTTTCAAGATGATTTAAAGTCTGATGAATGTCATGAAAAGATGTCAGGGTCAGTAAATGATGACAAAATTGTCATTTTTTGTGTGAACTATTCCTTTAAAACAGTAAAAGTAAAATAGCTGTCTGCCAGAGCAGTAAGACAAATGTAAAACTTCTTTAGTCATTTTTGCAGTGCAGTGCGAATAGGTGATATTACAAAACAAAAACAAAATAATAATCCTTAAGAACAATAGGGTCTTACTAACTTTTATTTAGGGAATTTTCTGATTGACTATTAGTTGCATGTTTATTAATAAACTATATAAATCATAATAATGAGCCTTTAACACCGACTCATCATCTCTGCAGTAGTGGATGCGCCCGTTTGCATGTTTCAAATGAACTACATAATCTGAAAATATTTGTTTTCCATTTAATGAGTTCCTCTGAAGGGGGACATTTTACTCTCATAGACATATTTTTCATGTTTGTGAGGCAAGCATACACAGAGTTTCGAAGTTTTGTGCTCAGGTTCACAGAGACAGAGACAGCAGAAAGCACATTGCTTTAATTATTTTACAAAAGCGCAACGTTTTGTTGTTATTCTGAGTGCAAACAAATAAATATAGAGTCTTTACAGATACAAAATATGTATTACTTTTATCTGTATGACCAAAAATGACGGAGTATTTTAAGAGCAAGTGTCTGCACCGGCACCTCTGTCTGTCATGCAGTAAGCGTGCTACTGTTCAGCTTCCACACTCCGCACAGACACTTGAATTGCACACATATTTCTGAGTTAAGATTAGATTAAGTGGCCATGTAAAGTTGCTACTACTTACACATTTCAGATGAAAAGCCATATTTGAGGTCAATGATTGATAGATGCGCGTTTGGATGTCCTGCCCGATGTACTCTTTTTACCACATAGACCAGCCGTTAACCATCTGTCAAGGACTGTGTGACTTAGCCACTTCGTGTGGATTGTTTTTTTCTGCAACTAAGCGACTAACACAATTTTGGTCGACCAAACATCTTCTCATGGACTAATGGTTAGTTGACTATTAGGGGGCAGCCCTACTTTTATTTTAGCAAGTAGACTATGTGCCTCACCTCTGTGTATTCAGACAAGTATGATATTGATATTATGCAACTATAAACAAGGAGTTAATATTGAGTAAATTTAGATGCAGTTAAACCAGTTAAAACAGTTCCAAGTGAACTCAAAACATGATAAACTGGGCAGCATCTACAAGCAGCACATTATTTATAATGAATCAATGTCTTTGAAATAATTGGTTGCATGAATGATTCAGTGACTCACTCATAAAGACAGTCACTTGTCGCCAACTAGTGGTGTAATGACTGTCTGTCTTTGTGCCCACAAACACACTCTGCTACTGAAATAAAGTGTTACACTTAGAGTGCTCGATTGATGTCTTCCCCCTTCTCTCAGAGCATTTGTGTATTCTGGAGCGTTTCTAATTAGCAATGAATTATGGGGCTTAGAAATGGTATAAAGTGTGTGTTGGTGTAGGAAGGGGAAAATTGGAACTTGTGTGATTAAGATTCAATACAGTGGCCTGGATAGTTTTTTTTTATCTCTTTTGTTTTGTCCTGCATTATTATAATTACAATATCCTAACTATGATTTGTAGTGAATTTGATTATGAGTCCCTTGAAGAACAGATGTGTAGTGCATTACCAACCAAGGCTGCACATATTCACTGAATGTGAACTGAAACCATAACAGGTGCACCTGGTGAAGAAAAATGGCAGGTGGATTAAAAAACAAGAAAAAGATGTTGAGCTCCCTATTAGTGTTCTTAACAACATTGTTTGCTTAAATATAGAGATGCATTGAAATGCTAAAGTCATAGCGGTTACGTACAGGAGCCGTGTCTTAATGAGTCATTGCAGGGCTATATTATGTTTAATTAGCTGCTTTATATAATGAGGTGTTCATTTCTAATGAAGGGAATTCGCTGTGAGTGGCACATCTGCAAGAATAACTCATGCAATCAGCAGTGCTTGGACCCATGCAACTGCAAATGAGACTCGCTTACCCCGAAATGAATTACATCTCTGCGCTTTCTCAGAAAGTCCATTAATTAACTCTCCTGACATCAAGGTCTTTTTCTTAATTTCATGTACCATTAGCATAATAAACACAATTTGAGTTAGCACAATGCGATCAGTTTAATGGATGCTATTTATTTTACTCTATTATTTAAAGGTCTGGTAATAGGAGGAAGAAACATAAATTTAGTCGTATGGCCCCTTTATGAGGAATTCCCTTCAGAGCCCCGTACCATCACAGATGTTCGTTAAAGCTTGGTCGCATGCGTTTGGCCAGTGTTTGTCGACTTCATTAATTTACACAGCAGAAAGGCTGTAATTTCAGACCGTATTGGGCAGTGTAACCTTACTTCTGTACTCTGACTGGCTTTCACATTGATTACAAATAGACATTCATTCCCACAAGTGCAATATCTTAGGCCTAATGTTTGTTTGCCTAATGTTTCGGTTGTAAAAAGGGGAAGGGTCAATGATGTGATGCTCATTTTTGCCTGATCAGTTCATTTATTAAAAGTACATTAAAATGCAGTTTATACAATAAAATGACTTGAACCCACCTCTTCAGTGATGGAAATGTTTTTTTTCTGAATTAAAAGGGGGACAAAGTCAAACATTTCTGGGGGAAAAAAAGACCTACCTCATTGTTAACAAAAATAAAAAAAAAAATAAAAAATAAAAAGTCTGCTTCACTGCTTATTAATATTGGAAAAAAAATCATGAGGTGAAACTGACATTTAGAAACATACAAACATACAGAACAAAATATAAAAGAACATAAAATTATATTTTAGATAGGAGTGTGTTAAGTCTATTGTCATGTGGTATGTCTCCTGAAAAACAATGCTTTAAAAAGTATTAAAAATGCTTTTAATACTTTAAAAAAAAAACCTTATGAAATATATATTTTAAAAATGTTTTTTTTTTAAATAATGTTGTGTATACCCATGTTTATTCAAACTGTAGGAACAAAATGTTTTATGACAAGGTAAGGTTAGTTTAAGTTGTAAAATATCTTGCTTTTACTCCATGGTTACACCACATGACATTTGTAGTCATTAAAGGCACAAATGTAAGATTTTTGGATTAAAATATACAAAAAAAAAAACACTATAAAAGTGTTATATATTTTGTAGACTTGTGTACTTATATTATCCCAAATGTTTCCAAGAATATTTAAATCCAGAAAAAAAAAAAAAAGCATTTTAATTTTAACTCGATTTCTTCGATGATATTTAACTCCTGGAATGGGAATGTTACTGGAGGGCCCACTCCGAAACGCGATTGCGCTGTATTTGAGTGTCCACTGGGCAGATTTTGTTGTGAAAATCTGGCAACCCTGGCTTTAATAGTTTTATTAGACGGGTGATGAGTGCACAGATTTGCATTATAACATTATAAGAGAACTTTGAACACACTCAAATGTATCTAGTGTGAAAAACGGCACTGCTTTACCCCACATACGCATGGCCAAAAGGAGTGGAAATAGTTTGCTGTGGCATAATAAAAGCTTCACTGCTTTCAAGCTGTGTTTCACGTTCATCTTCAAAGGGCTCTACACCATCCCAGCTGAGGAATAAGCATCTTATCTAGCATAACGATCAGCTATTTTCTAAAAGAAATAAATATTTATGTACTTTTTAACCACAAATGCTCATCTTGCACTAGCTCTGGGATGTGCATGGGCGTCTTTGCGCATTATGTAATCATGTTGGAAAGGTCATGCACGGTTAATTCTTCGTCTGTGTACTTCGGTTCAAAAAGGTAGGGTAGGGCAAAAAAATTCCATCTCATTTACTTCTCCAACTTCAAAAAATCATTGTTGTACCTTTTTTTGTAAAGGGAATTTGACTTTCTTTGCACATTCGCTCTGTAAATACTGTAAACACTTCCGCCTACATCATGCGTGACTTTCCCAACATTATTATGTGATGCTTGAGGTCAGGCTGGTGCATTTAAACTGCAATTTGGATCTTCAGACCGCTGGTCATTATAGAAGTCCACTATATGGAGAAAAATCCTGAAACATTTTCCTCAAAACACTTCATTTCTTTCTTCACTGAGACTGAAGAAAGAAAGATCTAAACATCTTGGATGACATGGGGGTAGATAAATTATCAGTACATTTTTATTCTGGAAGTTAACTTCTTCTTTAAATCACGGTGTCATCAAACAACGCCTTTGTTTCTTTGTTTGTTTTGAATATGCGTCCTCTAATGGCGAAAATAACATACTGTGCATTTTAGTTGAAATTTGAAAGTTTTTCAAAACCATAAAAACAACATTTATACAAAGCATGTGTATTTTTGGACATTCTTCTTTGTCATTGACCCCCATATAATTAGACATGTTAGCTAACATAAAGTTGTGGTAGATAACTGTGCTCCGCCTAGCTTGTTTCTTCCCTTCCTCCTTTTATCTTCCACTTCTTTTTTTCTTAAAAAAGCACTCTTCATTAAAACAATACAGGATATTTAATTCCTAGCAGCGAATTAGTTGTGACCTTATAAAGGCCTGATCTGGAGGTGAGACATGATTAGAGTTATAGTGGAGGACAGGTACATCATTATCTCATTGAGTCTTCTGCACTGCCTGCTTGCACAAGCGTGTTCCAACTCGGGCTGGCTGTTCAGCACTTACTCTCCTCTTAGGACCCAGGACAGACTTAATCATCAGTATTCCACAAGCGGGAACTGCCCTCCAGTTCTCTTCCCGTCTATTAGAGATCCGGCTTCTGCCCCATGGTAATGTACCAGTCCTCACTAGACTCCTACTGTAAATGAACTGCCCTAATGTGGAGGAGGACTCACTAACTCCATGTAGAAAATGGAATAAATTAGGCTAGGTGAGGACAAGACACAACTTGTATTTATAGAATACTTTATGATTTCCAATTTGGTCTGACAGTTTGTTCTATGCGCCTCCTCATTGCCATTCGGGGGTTTATTAGTAGACACTGTGTCCGTGCGCTCTACATAGTGAGGCAAAGACAAGCCGAGAGTTATGGGAACGGTAGAGCGCTAATGGGAATATATTTAGTCTGAACGAGCCAAGTTTCTTTATGAATGATGTATGTCACACTGAAAATATTTCAAGTGTTACCTTTGTTACCGAGAAGAGTGATTCACCCAACTTCACAATGCATAAAATGTTTTCTGTCCAGTAATTTTAGCTAGAAAAAAAAAAAAAAAAGTCTTTTTGCGCCACATATTCCAGGAATGTCAGCACAGAGGGATGAATAATAGATTATGTCCTGTCCTGAGCTCTTATCAGTTTGCTCTAAATCTTTGCGTCCATCTTGGCCTCCAGATTTTGTCCCGTTTCCTGTGACACAAAGCCTTTTTGACCAGAATCAATTATCTGTGGCTTGCTGGGGTGCTGTCTCATTAGGGGCAGGTTGGGTTACCCCTAAGCTCTGCTGGTCATCCAGTGGCGCCACATGCACATGGCTAATGACTGGAGATCGATTGGCCTGTAACCTGAATGCTGTTTGTTTTGGTATAACGTTTGCCATGCTCACAATGCATCGCAGCAGACTAACGCACGGCTCACAGGGGAGAGCAAGTCAGAGTGCATCATACTGTATGCCAACGGTTTTTCATACTGACACACAATTCCATTCTTTCCTATTTAAATCCTGTGTCATGTCATTGAAAATAACCCTGGAAATAATGTTACAATAAAGCAAACAGGGAGATATTTTTAACTGTTGAATTAAAATTGTTCAAGAACTCGTCTAACTGTTTGTTCAAGAATCAGACTGAATCAGTCACTCATTGTACTGAGATCCATCTCTTTTTGTACTTTAATAGGTAAGTTACTTTAATAGCAGAAATTACAAAAAAATAAAAAAAAAAAAAAGAAGAAGTATATGCAACTTTTGCTTTTTGAGCTTAAAGGGTTACTCCACCCCAAGATGAAAATTTTGTCATTAATCACTTACCCCCATGTCGTTACAAACCCGTAAAAGCTTTGTTCGTTCACTCGAAAGAATGGAAATGCTCAGCACTAAAGGACAAATTAACTAAAAGCCGTACAGGAATATGCGCAAACACAGACTGGAGTGATGCAAACAAGCGGCAAGTGGAGTTAGAAATATTATATTACTTGTTTCTAGAACTCGAATTACCAAGCGAAGTCATATTTATAAGAGAGTAACATCCAAAGTTTTGAGTTATGACGCTGTGATGAGCGGTGTGTCGACATGACGGAAAACAAGTCAGACAATTCGTCTCATATGCGTCACCATAGCGCCATTTTGGAGAATATCCGCTGGAAGCGAACTGCGTACGCTGTTCTGTGTAAGCTGCACCACACGGATACACTGTTTTTGTTCAAATCAAAGCGTAAAGAACGTAAAGGCGTATCCGTGTGGTGCAGCTGACACAGAACAGTGTACGCAGTTTGCGTCCAGTGGATATTCTCCAAAATGGCGCTACAGTGACGCATATGAGACAAATTGTTGAATAAAAAGTATTCTCATCGCTTCATAAAATTCAGATTGAACCATTGATGGCAGATGGACTATTCTGACAATGCCTTACTTTTCTGGGTCTTGACAGTGGTGTTTACTTAGCAGTCAATGGGACAATCACAAGCCTCTCGGTTTTCATTCAAAATATCTTAAAAGAGAACTCCACTTCCAGAACAACAATTTACAAATAATTTACTCACCCAAGATGTCATCGAAGATGTTCATGTTTTTCTGTCTTTTTCGTAAAGAAATTATGGTTTGTGAGGAAAGCATTTCAGGATTTTTCTGCATTTAAACTAAATTTTATTATATGGAGAAAAATCCTGAAATGCTTTCCTCAAAAACCATAATTTCTTCATGACTGAAGACAGAAAGACATGAATAAATTATTTGTGAATTATTGTTCTGTAAGTGGACGTCTCCTTTAAATTGTGTTCCAAAGATGAACAAAGCTGTTACTGGTTTGGAACGACATGGGGGTAAGTGATTAATGAAACATTTATTATAAAAAGTATAATTTTCTTTTTTTTAAATATAGGTAGGTATTATTTACGCAGATGTAGATTTGTTTAAGTTACCAAGTTTTGCGCCATTTAAAAAATAATACTAGAATAGCTTTAATCCTTAAAACAGGAATGCCTTAAAACTCTCAGTTTGGAACATGTATTGTTGAACTCTCCTTAGGTGTTTTTATTTATTTATTATTATTATTATTCTTTTTTTTTTTTTTTAATGTGCTTTTATATATTCGGTATGTATTGTTTAACCCTTTAACTGTCACCCCCAATTTTTGAACATAGACGTGAAAATTATACAAAAATTATTTATTTTTCACGAAGGAATACATTTTGTAATACGATTTCGAAGTCCCATTACAACGGTAATGTTTTAAAATGGCTTTCACAGGATGAATTTTGTGGTTTTACGCTTTCAACTGATATATAATTTCTGATGATCTCTACAACATGATATAGAAAAAGGCAGCGAAAAGTTTTTGTGTGACAAAGGTCAGAACTCCTGTTATGATGCAAATTATTTGAGGTGCACTCTTGTCATACATTAATCTGTTACTGTTCCTACAAAATTTGTAACAAAAAGCAGCTGTAAAATATCTATTTAGGAGTCTTAGACCTTTCCAACACTATATAGTTTGTCATGATTAGATTAGAATTTATTTGTAATATAGTGAAATAAACTTGTGACAGTTAAAAGGTTGAGTAAGTAAGTATTTATTTGTTTATTTACATGTATGCTGATTGGATTTATCAAGAATGTAGGCCTACCATGCTTGTTAATTGAAGTGGTTTAATAAAGTAGTTAAAAACAACAACAACATTTAATAAACCAATGACTATGACCATTTAATAGACCAAAAGCCAGAAGTGTGGGATATAAACTCATGATTCTGACCCGAGGGGAAAAAAAGAGAATGACGAGTTGATTTTCCTTATTAGAATTGTGAAATATAATCTCAGAATTGTGAGAATAAAGTCAGATTTTTTAAATATAAACTCAAATTTACCTTTTTTATTCTTTTATTCCATGGCTTCCATATCCCTGTAAAAAAAAAAAAAAAAAGTTGTTTTAACTTAAAAAAGTAAGTGTTCATGCTGCCTTAAAATTCTACATGTTGTACTACATGAAAACGTGGATATTTGTGTTGGCTCATCATCACTGTTTTGCCGATTCGTGAAAATGAGCCTGATTACCCATCCTTACAGTGGCGTTCCTGAATGAATCCTTGTTTTTGAACGAATTGGTGGAATAAGTGATTCAGTTATTCTCTCGCTGGCATAATGATGCACAGACCGGCGGAAAAAGAGTGGAAATGCCCAGCACTAAAGGACAAATTAACTGAAAGCCGTACTGGAATATGCGCAAACACAGACTAGAGGGATACAAACAAGCGGCAAGTGGAGTTAGAAATATTATATTACTTGTTTCTAGAACTCGAATTACCAAGCGAAGTCATATTTATAAGAAAGAAACATCCAAAGTTTCAAGTTGTGACATTGTGATGAGCGGTGTGTCGTGAATGGTAATGACTGAGTCATTTTACCTTTTAATGCTGTATTTCAATTAAATGTATGTACTTGAGCTTATAAACATCTTATCGCTCACCCTTTATGGTTTACTTTTTTTCAGATAAATGTTTAGATAGATGCCATGCATACTTTAGATAAGTGACAAAATGAAATTCTTTTTTTTTTTTTAGAATGCATTTGTGCCTAAAGACAGTATAAACATCATTTTTAGCACATCTTGACCAATCAACATTGAGACCCAGATTTATTGTTGTTGTTTAAAGATTAAACCAGACCATATTGTATGAAGTTGTACTATAACCATGCGTAAAACTGATACTGTACTGTCAGTTTATATAATAGTCCTTGCAAATCTGGTCATATTTTGGTTAGTTTTGTGTAGTCCAGTGAAACCTTTTTATGTAACACATAAAGAATGTACTATTCTTTTTGTCTTTTAGAGAAGTGCGGAATGTGGAGGCTGTCCGTCTGTAAATGTGAGAAAAACCTGTAAACTTGTGGTTGTGAAATGAGTCCTACACTTTGCTGGCATAAATTTGGTAAGTGCTTTGAAGAAATGTTGGTCTGATCCAGTATTCTCATGAGAAGCCCAAACTTTACTCTTGTTTGAATTTTATGAACTTCACAAGTAGAAATCAGTTTAATAAACATAATTAGGATGAGTGGTGAAAATGCAATAGCACTAAGTATTTAATCTTAAAAAAAAAAAAAAAAAGAACCTTGTTTCTGGATAGTGTGTATGAAATGTCCAAAATGTTTCTTGCAACATTTGTTTATCTTGAGTGTCATGATCAACCGATTTCCACTGTTCTTCTTAATTTTTACCACAGATCAAAGGTGTCCAATCCTCCTCCCAGAGAGCAAACATCCTGCATATTCTGGTTCCAACCAGCCTGGAAGTTGCTCAACTAATCCTGAAAACCTTTATTATCTGGTTCAGTGTTTTTTAGTTGGAGGACAGCGGCCTCAAAGAGCAGGATTGGAAACCCTGTGGTAAATAAACAATTTATTTACAATGTTATTTACAGCAGCTTCAGCTCATGAATGCATATGGAATCTGTCATTGGCTGCAGTGGTCAGTAATCTTAACTGTGTACAGTTGTAAACTGTAATCAAAGCTGAATGAATACAGGGAGACTCCAAAGGGGTGAGGTACCCCCCCGAGTGTGCTTCCCCTCTCATTTTGTGTGATATCCTTTAATTAACAGTAAAAATCTGCAGATACTCCACTGGTTTTAATTGACTCAATACCCAGATCTCATCTCGCACATCCAACACAGATCCAAAAACTGATAGTAAGCCATGTTTTTTTTCCTGCTTTCCTAATTTTTTTCAGTCTAGAATCCAATGCCTAAGGAATTCAAGTTCCTCATTACTAACAGGCTTCTTCTGGTTTGTATTTGAGTGTATATGGCCTGTATTCTGGACTCTAACCAGCACAGGCTGATTCCCCAGTGGGCTGTCTGTCTGAGAATGCACATTCAGGGTCATGAAGAGCTGTAAAATTGACCGAAAATGTGACTGGAGTGATTTTGTTAGTTCCCATGTTTATTAAGATCTATCCGTATAGAAGCAGTACTGTGGTTGTCTGTAATGTTTATTGAATATAGCAATGCTAATCAATTATACAGGAAATATGAGCATGTGGTATATCTAGGATAATCATAAAAGATATTGATTTGAATTCACTGCAAAATACAACAGAACTAGATATTAGAAAGCATGTATTGCACTGAATTTAAAAGATGACCAGTATATTCACTTTTGTTGTTTTGTTTTTGTTTGTCTCTTCTTTTATTTACACTACCAGTCAAGTGTTTTTGAACAGTAAGATTTTAAATATTTTTAAAGACGTCTCTTCTGCTCATCAAGCCTACATTTATTTGATCCAAAGTACAGCAAAAACAGTAACATTTTGAAATATTTTTACTATTTAAAATAAATGTTTTCTATTTGAATATATTTTAAAATGCAGTTTATTCCTGTGATTTCAAAGCTGAATTTTAGCATCATTACTCCAGTAACATGATCCTTCAGAAATTATTCTAATATTCTGATTTTCTGCTCAAAAAATAAAAAAAAAATCCCTGTTATTATTATGTTGAAAACAGCTGAGTAATTTTTTTTCGGGTTTCTTTGATGAACAGAAAGTTCAGAACAACAACATTCATCTGAAATAGAAATCTTTTGTAACATTAGAAATGTCTTTATCATCATTTTTGATCAAAATGCTGATCTTTGGATCTTTCTATACATCAAAGAATCTTGAAAAAAAGGTACGCAACTGTTTTAAATATTGATAATAATAATAATAATAATAATAATAATAATAATATAAAAAATGTTTCTTGAACAGTAAATCAGCATATTAGAATGATTTCTGAAGGGTCATGTAATACTAAAGACTGGAGTAATGATGCTAAAAAATTAGCTTTGATCAAAGGAATACAGTTTGAAAATATATTCCATTTTAAAATATATTCCAATAAAAGAATTTTAAATAGTACAAATATTTCACAATATTACTGCTTTTGCAGTATTTTAGATCAAATAAATGCAGGCTTGATGAGCGGAAGAGACGACTTTAAAAAAAACATTAAAAATCTTACTGTTCAAAAACTTTTGACTGGTAATTTGTTTATTTATTTATGTATTTAAGTTTTTTTTTTCCTTGTTGTTTTTGTTTTTTGCTTTCCAGGGGAAAAAAAAAACTCCATTTACTTTCCTGCCATCACAAAATTACAGATTATATCCTGTTTAGATATATATATTCCTAACCAAATAAAAAGGAAAAGTTTTTTGTCTTCTACATGGTTAACAAATGAACAAACAAAACAGATTTTAACATATATTAATTACCTTTGTTTTTGTTTTTTTTTTTGTCAGAAATCAT
Source organism: Labeo catla (assembly GCA_012976165.1). NCBI lineage: Eukaryota > Metazoa > Chordata > Actinopteri > Cypriniformes > Cyprinidae > Labeo > Labeo catla. The sequence goes on from VONZ01000075.1 coordinate 1,354,361, forward strand.
GAGATTAACCAGAATAAAATAATATAATTTCTTTTAAACAATAATAATTTTACTTTACTAAATGTAATACAGTCCCATTATAAAAATAGCATTTTACATTATAATATTATATATTAATATATTATATATGATAAATATAATACAATACATTTACATCAATATAATATAATGAAAATATAATTTATAATACAATTAATTGTAGTATTATTATTAAATTAAAAACATGAAAACCCTGTCATTAAATAACAATATCAAATGATGGAATGTAAAAGTTTTGTTCATAGTCTACATCCCTAACCCAATACCTAAACTTAACAACTTCCTTACTAACTACTAATAAGCAGCAAATTAGTATTTTATTGAGGCAGACGTCATAATTAATGGTTTGTTAATAGCGAGAAGTTTTTCTTTTCATTTCATCTCATTGAAAAGACATTACCAGTGATGCTTATGGGATTAAAGTCATGGAGAAGCTTTTGTATTTATTATATTCCCTCACTTCCTTGTATATATAACAAAAACAATGAACTTGTAGTGAAGCATATAAGTATTAAGTGAAGAGCTGATCTTACTATATACTGTATGTTGCAACCTGGATACCTACTTGCTATTCAGACAAATGGATACAGTACTTTCCGTAACCTTCCTTCTGCACAGTGAATGTCGTGAACTTTCCTCTCTCTCCTTCTACCCGCTATGTCATAGCCAATGAAGCCACTCGTCCAGGCTAGTGATGGAAAGCGACACAAACAACACAAGCATCAACCGCTGAGGTTTCAGACCAGCAGCCCACAGTGGAACCGAGTCCCATAAAACTCACTTTGCAAATCCAGAATTATTAGTACCTGGCCACAACATATCGTTGCGGTGGAGAGACGAGAGCATGCTTCGCTATTACTCATTGGCATCTCGGATATCGTTTGGACAATGCAAAGTAGAGAGCCTGCGGATCAATGCGGCCGTCCGCAAACACCATTAGTACACAACAGCGTATGATCAGTTTACTGAACAAAAAACATTGTGCGGCATCCCTGCACTCAGCATCCCTTTACTGGAAACAATTGATGCCTTGTTGCAGTGAAATTAATCCTCCGAATTCATTAGCCGAATCAGATATTCAATCGACGCGACCCAAAATAATTATGTGGCGGAAAACGAATGACAAACGACTCCTCTGCCTAAGCTTTCCAATCGCTAGACAAGACTGCCTTATTTCAAATGTGGAAAATATGATACTGGCCAACCTCATCATAATAACAAAACACCAGCCACATCTGAATCTAATTTATCTCTCATTTTAGATTTGTCAGTGTCTTCTTTTCTTTCCAAGGCTCCAGAGAGAGGAAATGAGACGTGAAAGGTGCCAGCGTGATTGGCTGTTTGGGTATCTGTCTGTGCTATTGCCATCTACAGAGCAGTTATTAATCCCTCAACGATATTCTTATATGTTGCGCTTACTAATTGGGAGGCCGAGAAGAGCGAACTCTCCAACTGCACCCTGTGGATGTTCACTTTCTGCACAAATATATCGAGTTGCTTTCTCTCCAAACATGATCGACATGTTGGGACTCCGGTCCGCTGTGAAGAAAATGCTCTCCACACATGATCGACACAGTGAAACTCAAGTCTCTCTCGTTGAAAATACGATCCAGAGGGTAAATTGCCAACAATTAAACAACGGGCCTCTATGGAGAGGGTGAGAAGCGAACACGCAGCTCTTTCACGCTGTCTGAATCAAGTGTGGCCCAAATGCATCTAATTAATGGGCTTCTTATGAACCATGTCCAAAAACACCTCTTTAAAATGTGCATTATTTTAGTCACCATAAATTGGCTAGAAGTTCGGCGTCTCCAGAATGAGCGCCGTACAGGCAATTAGTTTAAAATCCCCAACACTCCAGAATAGGTTCGCGTGAACTTTTGAGGAATCGGAGCAGTAAAAAAATAAATGACACTGCAGTTATCTCAGACACAGCGAGATCCTCCAGCAAATCCTCTTTGGGGATGGAGGTGATGCAACGACTGATGCAATCGCAAATATTTCCAAGCCGTATTCAATTGACGATGAATGTCTTTTTAAACCAAACTCACTTTCTATTCAAATCTCAGAATCATCAGACAGTTTTTGGCACAATGCGTTCTGATGAAAGAGAGGCATGTCTAGTCTGTATCTGTCATATTGGATGGTAGATTGTAAATGAACCCAGCTGACATGTGGTGTTATGAAATGAGGTTATTTATCGCACATCCTTTATCTTGTGCCAACCGCATCCCACACTAAGCCACGGCACAGCTGTTCTTCACCATTTCACGCCTTTTTGCTAATTGCACAAGCACACTAATGATGACCTATTTCCATGGGTAATTTTAATCCCGCAGAAACAATGTGTGGCTTCATGATATTATCAGGAAATGAGACGGTATTCAGAGGAAAGGGGCTCATTCGAAAAATCCCTCAATATTATCTTTTCAAATGTTAAAAAGCGTATTTTAGCCTACATACAGTCATTCTTCAATGTTATTTTTTCGCACTGTAGGCTCTGTTCGTTTCCGAATGATCTGACTGTGACCCTGACCCATGAGAGGAAATGAGATTGTTCCCCTCTTGTTTCTGTAGATCAGAGTGTGTTGAGAAAGATCAATGGTCATCAGCCTTCCATAATGAGGTAGATGATGTGACACAGATGGTGGTCAATTTCTATTTACTGATGATTTTGGACCCCCACTTCCTCTTTTCCCTCTATCAAATAATTGTTAATCAGGAATGGCTTAGATAACACCTCTTTAAAAGCATGTACACAGAGCAAAGAAATACTGTACAGTAGCAGTATCAAGTCAGGTTTTTGAGAAAAAATAAAATCTTTGATAACAGATTTAACATGTTTCCACAAAATGTTAAGCAGCACAATTATTTTTAACATTGAGAATACAAAATGGACCAAATTAGCATATTAGACTGATTTCTAAGGTGACACTGCACTGAAGACTTGAGTAATGGCTGCTAAAAATTCAGCTTTGTCATTACAGGAATAAATTACATTTTAAAATTAAATAACAGCTTAAATAATTGGCTTGTCTCAAGCTTTCGTATCTGCAAGAAAAAAAAAAATGTTGCCAGGTAAATCCTTTGCTATTTTACAATATGTATTTAATACATGTATTTGATTTAAACAAATCAATACATATGCAGCACTGATCAAATCCTGAATTGTCTGTTGCTAATCATGTAGACGCAACATTTAACGCAACTCGCACCGTGGGGAATGGATACTCCAGGATGTTAAACAGACGTCAAATCTGACTTTATTACAGAAGGAATGCCATTCCAGAGTGGAAGCAAATTTTCAAGATTACCAAAACAAGCTATTTTTTTTTTTTTTTTCTGTGGAATAATTTGCACTGATAAATCATTCACCTCAGAGCCCCGTTCACACAGTAATATGAGTAAATTGCCATAAAATTACCAGAACAACTTTACTGGTAAATACAAAAATGCGCTGTTCACATAGGCAACAACATTACATCTTTTTACCAGTAAAATGCAATTCACACATCACTTTCAAAATACCGGTAAATTCTGTAATGTCATTAACCATACATCACCTCTAAACGACTGCGGCTCCCGGGGTTGTGTTTATAAACATGGAAGGGTATATGTGGTCAGTGTTTTTGTTGATGTTTACATTTTTTTGTAAAACATTCACATGCAGTTGCTTTTGGCTCAGAGACATCGTATTAGACAATTTCAAACCAAAGTACACAGTGTGAAGTAAATGTGTCATCTGTGTCAGAATGTTATGATTGGCCCAGAGTAGACATTTTACTTCAGTGCGTTCTGAAATCGTAAGTGCTAATACCGTTAATTTACTGGTAATGTTAGGGCTTCTCATACTGATAAATTGCAGGAATGAATTTACCGGTACAGTGTAAAAAATAAATAGTTGAGAAAACTCAAAAAACTAAGGCAACTTGATGCAGTAAGACTTTTGAATTCTCTCAACAATAGTTAGTTTAGTATAGTTAGTTTTTCTCAGTAAAGATACTTTGTTTAGCCAACATAAATTTGTTTGTTCATGTAATGCTGATTCTTTTATTTTGCTAATAGAAAAAGTCTTGTCACAGCAACTGAAACAACAATCACTGTCGTTGAGGTAATACATTTTTTTATGTATCAATAGTTTATTTTTTTTATGTATCAATTTTTGTTTATTTACAAATGACAAACTATGAATTGTTAACCTTAATGGATAACTTAGTCTAATATGTAGACACCATTGTCTTTGTAAAACATCTTACAAGACTAAAATATCCAGCAAACAAATATAAGTGGTTGAACATACTCTACACTGTAAAAAATAAAAAACACAATTTGTTGAGTCAGCTTAAATTAATTTGTTACCCAACTGCCTTAAAATTTTAAGTTGAGTCAACTAAAATAAGTTAAGTCAACTTGAAATGTTAAGTTGTACTAAGTAACAGCTTAGATATTTGTGTTTGCTAAACTTAACAGATGGGTAAGTAACCCAGCTGCCTTAAAATTTTAAGTTGATTCAACCCATATATCTAAGTTGTCACTTAGTATAATTTAACATTTCAAGTTGAATAAACTTTTTTTGAGTTGACTGAACTTAAAATTTTAAGGCAGCCAGGTTACAAATTATTTTAAGTTGAGTCAACAAATTGTTTTTTACAGTGTAGGCCTCAAAACTAGACACACAAACCTCAAGAACGGTTGCAACAAATGTTAAAAAGATGAGCTCTTTACATCACAATGCAACACATAACAATAATGACAAAGCAACAACAAAAAGTTTAAATTAAGTTAGCACACAGCAAAACAATAATCCTATAACAGTAACTGCATAATTTATTCATGTTGCGATGCATGCACTCACAAAGTCATTCACTCACATTTCAACAATATGAAATTCTTTGTTCAGACAACTCTGTTTGACTAGTTGGGGCAATTTTGTTGGTCTGACAAGGGTTTTTATGTCATTTCAAGAAAAGAGCATTTATTTAGTATTTTAGACTCAAAATGTTGAGTAAACTGGAAAATATGCATTTGCATTTTTGCAGTGTATTTTTAAAAAGGTCTTGTTCACACATGATCTCTTAACGGTAATTTACCGGTGAAGAATGTATGTGTGAAAGGGTCTAAGATTAGCAATCTGCGCTTATAAAGTAAATAGTGTACCTTTTGATTTCAAATGACTTTACAGTCATTCCTTTATGCTCAAGTTATTCTCATTTGCAGATTTGCTGTTCACAGTAAGTGCAGAGTAATTACACAAAAAAGTATCTTGCGATGTTAAAATAGGATTTTTGATTAGATTTCAATTTTCAAATTTCTGTGTGGTACCTTGAAGGGATATTCCACTAAAAGATAAAAATTCTTTCATTTACTCATCCTTATCCTAAAAAGAACCTAAAACATAAAAGAAAGCCATTTTGGTTTCCATTGGCTTCCACTATATGGGCAAAAAAACATACTGCAAGTCAATGGGAGCCAAAACTATTTTAATTTTGAGATGAGTTGTCCCTTTAAGCAGCTACCCACATGTCTTATGAAAACATTTAGAATCTGTGTCCACAGTAAATGTATCACATCGTTGTCCATACACATCTTATATACTGTTTATAGGAAAAGTGGGGGCACTTACATGAATTGAAGGCCAACTTGCAAAACCTCATAAAGCAACTGTTTATTATTTCACCAAAGCCTATAATTTGTGGAACAAAAATGACCACATTTCCACCCAAATTCTCCACATCACATGACATCATGTCCAGCGTGAGGTCACGGGCCATCAATATTTCAGAGAGGTTGTTTGGGCCCGGTGACAGGGCCAGCAGCCCACACTCGCCTCACCGCCTGAATTAAAGATGTGTTCTGTTCAAACGCTGTGACTGCCTCAGATTAGCCACAAACAGTAATCTGTCACTTAGCTGCAGCCTGGCTGGCCGTTTGAACTGATGTAAACTGGCCCTGTCTTGATGCTCCACCGGCCAGTGTAATGGGGATTCATTGATCCACTGGTCTCTCGCTGATTGAGTTAGATAATTAAAAAGCCTTGTATCTGTTCCATTAAGGATTGTTTGTGTAGCTCCTTTATGTGCCTTGTACTTATTCCTCTGTTGGAAAGCAAAAGCTTTGAGGATCTTGTGAGCTTTTGTCCTTTTTTGTTTCCTTTCTCTCTTTTTCAAGCATTTAATAAAATGATTTAGCTTTTAAATGACAATGATTTGTTGATGAAACATCTTTAAATGTAAATCTACTTCTATACATTTAAGCTACTAGAAATTGGAGTGTAAGAAAAAAAAGACAGCTTGTAAATAAGCTAATAAAACATCCACTGATCACAAGTACACGTAAAGGATTCAAAGAACTACAAAAATTAGATATCTGGGCATCGCTCTGAAGAGATAGTTTAGAAGAGAGACTTCTTGAGTGTGTGAACAGGAGTGTGTGGGCTGAGATGTGGCACTTGTTTACTTGAGCTGTCCTCTTTTATAGCAAAGGCATCTGAAATGAATCACTTTAAAAAGATCATCCATTTGCACAGCTTGCCCTGTGTTAGGGATTGTTGAATCATTGCAAAATACTTGCATGATTTAAATGTCAATTTACACACAATAATAATACAATAATACATAAACTCACCCTTATTCTAAACCTTTTTGACTTTCTTTTGCAGAAAACAAAATAAGATATTTTGAAGACAACTGGCCAAATTATTTTTGGTTGCTATTGACTTGAAAACGGCAGCACCAAAAACAAAAATACTAAGACAGGTTTGGGACAACGTGATTAGAGATTTATTTATTTATTTTTTTTAATAAACCAGCAGGAAAACATTTACATCAGAAAGAATGAATGCAAGCAAATATCTTTTTTTCTCATTTCAAAATGGTATCTTTCACAAAATGTTCACAACTTTGTGGGGCGTCTTTAGTTCCTAACTTTGTTGTGAACATTATTGATCACTTTCTTTGAAATGTAGATTTCTCTTTGTCAGAGAAATTTTCCTCAGATTTTTTTTCCTCTAAAGTAATTTGTGCCTTATATTTCCTCATCCTCAAGTCTTTCCAAGTCTTTCATAGTTCTCGGTTTGTTAATAAAACCAATGTATTAGCATTTTTTTTTTTTCCTATACTGGATGCAAAGTTTTTTATCACTACACTGTAAAAAATAAAAAAAACACAATTTGTTGAGTCAGCTTAAAATTATTTGTTACCCTGCTGCCTTAAAATTTTAAGTTCAGTCAACTAAAATAAGTTTAGTCAACTTGAAATGTTACCTTGTGCTAAGTGACAACTTAGATATTTGTGTTTGCTAAACTTAACAGATGGGTAAGTAACCCAGCTGCCTTAAATTTTTAAGTTGATTCAAATCAAATATCTAAGTTGTCATTTAGTATAATTCAACATTTCAAGTTGAACAAACTTTTTTTTGAGTTGACTGAACTTAAAATTTTAAGGCAGCCAGGTTACAAATTATTTTAAGTTGACTCAGCAAATAGTTTTTTACAGTGTATTAGTCAAGTCATACATTACTGACCTACTGTGCAACTTTGAGGTAAAAATGCTTAAATAAGTGTAATAATGAGATAATAAAGAAGTTAAGAAATCTAAAAAAAAAAAAAAATGATTCAAAACGAGCAATATACAGTAGACAACATTCATCAAAGTTGTCCTAAAAAAAAACAAATCAATACCCGTTCTTGTCTTAGGACAACTTTTATGAACTTTTTGATCCACTTCAAATGTTGACTACAGTATATTGTTCATATTTACAGGTCATTCTATAACTGTGTGTACATCTCATGTCCGTGAAGTATATTTTTTTAAATATTTTCATCAATATAAAGCCCTGATGCTTAATTTTCTAGTACACAATTATATTTTTCCCAATTACACTACTATATGTTGAAAAGCCATATTTTTTGTTCAGAAATGATCCGATTTCGAAGTTGCTCATTCTACTCTGCATTTAAGCATGAAAATGACCTCAAATATAAATTAATTTCATAGTTTTGCCTTTAGTTAGATTAGGTTTTCAAGACATTTGTGTGCGCGCTTCAAAAATAATGTGTTTATTGTGATATAACTTGTTTTATTTATGTCCGGAAAACACTGTCAACTAAGTTACCCACTAGAAAACCCCCCTCAAAAAGGAATGGTTTGTCCCATTCTCGCATAATTTGCATAATATGATGATATTTCCTGCACATGGACGAAACACTAGAAGTTATGTTCTCTCTCTTTCCCCTAATATTGGTTAAACTAGTAAACCTGTGTCAAGAGTGGATTAATTGACTGTCAACAGTGTTACCCAAGTATTATTGCTGCAAATTTTAACAACACAGTTTAACTAATACTTATGTTTTGTTTATGAAAATATATTTCTAAACATACCATTTGCTCAGTAGTTCTAGGCTTCTATGTTGAGTATAGACCCAAAACACTAAAAATGTCAACTAAGTTACCTGTCAACTGTGTTGCCCAGTAAAGATAACATGGTGGACAGTAGCAAACATAGATGGTATTTTATGCAAATGTTTAAAAGCAGCTATGTAGGGTCATGTTTGGATTTATGGGAAAAAGTTCTAAATGTGCCCCTACTTATAGAATGACCCATATATATATATATATTTGGACCAGGATAAATATCAATAATTTGACTAAAAAAAAGTATTTTAGAATGTTATATGCAATGGCCCCATCTTAAATATAAGCACTGTCTTAGTCTTAGTTCCTAGACTAAGACACATCTGATCCCACTTTGCCCTGTGTGAGAGAGGTGCTAATCAAACCCGATGACGAGGGTAGGCTAACGAAGCATTTAAGCAGCTAGATGCTGCATTTCTCAGCACCGTCGGTCCTCTTGTCCTCTGCTGTCACCGTTAGCCGTGTGGGCCCTTCCTCCTCCTCCTCCTCCTCCTCCTCCTCGACGGCGGTGATGGCGTCTCTGTCTGTGGCGGGGCTGAAAATAGCAGAGCGGCTCTCATTAACAGATTAGGTGTTGCAAGGAATCCATGCGGTCAGAGCTCCAAGGCCTGATATTGTTCCTCCAGGATAGCAATTATGGCTGATTGACACGTTGGCACGCGGGGGAGAGGCCGGAAGACAGTTCTGGGATGAAGGACAAAATGCTCTTCCTCATGGGCTCAGACCAGTGCAGTTGTGGCATCTTGGCCCACCATGCCTCGCCAATCCAATCAGAGCAATTTGTATCAAACAGTGCAGATGTACAGGAAGTGTGAGGAGGTAGTTTATTTGTCCCTGGAACACACTCTCGCACATATATTCCGCAACACAAACACACTCGCAGAGTTCCTGCAATTTGTTGAGCATGAGGTTCTGCATTAATAATAGATGAACTTTGTGTCATTGTCAGTGGTAGTGGAATGATGAACATGATAGCCTGATGTCAGCTCCTGACTGTATTACTCACTCAGGGTTTGCTGTTTGCAGTTCCAGGAAGCCACAAATTAAACTCTGTCCAGACACTGATAACCTGTGTGTCTCTCCACGTCCCTCACCTCTCTGTCAGGGTGGGATAATGATGCCTTTTACAGTCTCACCTGTATGAGGCAGGATTTTACTTATCAGTGAAAGACTGGAAGAGTCATCATTGTAACAGCTCAGGTCACACTCTCAAACTTGGAAATAACAACTCGGAAATGTTTACGTCTGTGTCTCTGAGAGGACTGAAACATACTCTACAAGTTTAACGTGAAAGCAGAGCTCGAATTTATATTTTCTTAATGCAAGTATTACATTAGCGTAACTTTCTGCCTCTATGCTCAACTTTCTCTTTAAAGGAACAGTTCACCCAAAAATGAAAATTCTGTCCTTAATTGCTCACCCTCATGTCGTTCCAAACCTGAAAGACTTTTGTTCATCCTCAGAATACAAATTAAGATATTTTTTATGAAATCTGAGAGCTTTCTGACTCTACATAGACAGCAATGCAACTATCAAGTTCAAGGCCCAGAAGGGTTGTAAGGACATTGTTAAAATAGTTCATGTGACATCAGTGGTTCGACCGTAATTTTATTTAAGATATTTTTCTTACTATTTCACAGTTAACATTTTATGTATCTTAAATGCATACAAGTATTTTAAATAACAATACAATAACATATATTAATATTATAATAATAATAATGATTAAGTAAAATGATTTTAAAACTTTAGCATATTTAGACAAAATTACAGCTTGATTTTAAATGCAACATTAATAATATTCTGCTCTCAAGTGATATTTACCTTGATGTTCATGTTTTATGTAAAACATTCTCTTTATGATCAGTGTTGGTGTCACGGAACGTGCTGGATCGATGAGTCGAGAGACGAGATACGATACAAATAACAATTTAATATAACTCTTAGTAGGAACAGGAAGGAACAGAACGATAATCCACACACATCCAAATAACGTCAAGGACCGACAGCAAACTCAAAACACAAGCAGACTTATAAAGGGTGGTGATTAAGACACAGACAGGTGTAGTAAATAAACTAATCAGGACAAAATGAGGACAGGAAGAACCAAATATGGGCACAATGGGAAAAACAAACATAAACAGTCCAAATGGCACACAGAACTCTGACAGTTGGTCCCATGGTAAACAAGTATACTAAAAACGAAGAAAAAAAAAAACGAACTGGGCTACCATTGTATGATGTGGTAGGAATGATGGAAGGGGGAAACTTATAGAAGCCTATTTCCGAGATGTAAGAAAACCATTCATACATACTTATAGTCATAATTACGAGATGAAAACATCATCATCAGACCACTATAATGTGATCAATGTGTTTATAATGTCATTAAGTAAATTTTGACTTTTTAAAGTCATATTTTCTAGTTTATTTCATGTATTCGGCTTTTTAATTCATAATTATGACTTAAGCAAGTAATAATTTCGACTTTTTATCTCGTAATTATGACCTAAGTAATAATTTTGACTTTTTATCTCGTAATTTCGACTTTTTATCTCTTAATTTTGACTTTATAAGTAATAATTTCGACTTTTAAGGCATAATTTTGACTTTATATCTCATAATTATGACATAAGTAATAATTTTGACTTTTTATCTCATAATTTCGACTTTATAAGTCAGAATTTTGACTTCGTAATTTGTGACTTAAGCCATGATTTCGACTTTTAAAGTCAGAATTTCAATTTTTAAAGTCAGAATTCCAACTTTTAATCTCGTAATTATGACTTAAGCAAGTAATAATTTAGACTTTTTATCTCATAATTATGACATGAGTAAGTACTAATTTAGACTTTTTCTCATAATTTGACTTTTTATCTCATAATTTTGACTTTATAAGTCATAATTTAGACTTTTTAAGTCATAATTTTGACTTTAATCTCGTAATTATTAAGTAATTATTTTAACGTTTAAAGTCAAAGTTTGGAGTAAGTAATTAAGTAATAATGTCGACTTTTTATCTCATAATTTCGACTTTATAAGTCATAATTTTCACTTTTATCTCGTGATTATGAATTAAGTCATGATTTCAACTTTTAAAGTCATAATTTCAACGTTTTATCTTGTAATTATGACTTATGTAAGTAATAATTTAGACTTTTTATCTCATAATTTCAACTTTATAAGTCAGAATTTTGACTTTTATTTCGTAATTATGACTTAAGTCATGATTTCAACTTTTAAAGTCATAATTTCAACGTTTTATCTTGTAATTATGACTTAAGTAAGTAATAATTTAGACTTTTTTACCTCGTAATTGACATGAGTAAGTACTAATTTTGACTTTTTCTCATGATTTGACTTTTTATCTCATAATTTCGACTTTATGTCATAATTTTGACTTTTATCTCATAATTATGACTTAAGTGATGATTTTGACTTTTAAAGTCAGAATTTCAACTTTATAAGACATATATTTTTATATTTTTTTTTTATCTTGTAATTACGACTTTTAGTCATAATCTTGACTTTTATCTCATAATTATGACATAAGTATGTAGTAAATTTGGCAGAAATGGACTTTTATAGAAAAAATGAATGAATGAATGAATGAATGAATTAGTTTTTGTATTTACATATATAATATGAACTGTTCATATATTAAATAACTAAAAGTAAATTATTTCATGTGTTCAGGTCAGTTTTAATGTGAAAAAAAGTTTTTTTTTTGTAAGATATATATATATATATATATATAAAAGATTTTAATAAAATAAATCTTGAAGAAACCCAAACATGTTCTACGTAAATAATTGCATCCAGTTTAATGCTATACGATTAAAGACTTCAGCTTGCCATAGTAATGCAAGAGTGTGTGTTAGGTATGCACAGCATTGGTCAGGCATTCGCATCTGTGTACGTGTGCTCGTGTAGAGTAGGCTTCCCGCTCCGTACATGCGATCCGTATCAAACCTGAATCCCTTACAGCAGGGAATTACGAATCTCCTTGCAATGTTGGAGTGGCAGGTCTCGTTTGGTCGGGTGCTTAATTAATGCCTCAGTCTTTCTCTCCTGTTGTTGCCAGGGTGGCACCTAAGAAAAGAGAAGAGAGACCTTCGTGCCGTAATTATTGCCCCAGCCCTCCCTTTTTGATCAGGGCCGGCTCGCTCTCTCCAGGGCTTCACTCCATGGCTGCTAATCAAATAAATGTGCCCTTTAAATGAATGTTGTGTGTGATTCCTCCCCTTGCCCTTCCTTAGCTGTTTTAAAAGAGAAACATTGTGAGGTCCCTGTAGTTGCCCTGACTCCATGTCTTTTAAAGCTAGATGTTTGATGTTCATTCAGATTTTTTTTTTTTTCACTCCCTGATCTTTTTCGTGGTTTTCAAAGGCAAAAGATACCTCTGAGTTTCAAAACATCAAAAAATCCATCAGCAGAATCAAGGGAATTTTTGATTATTTCACTCCAAAGTCTACAAGTCTTCACTTGCATATGAAGAACATTTTCACTAAGTTAGGGTTCTAATCAAGAGATGTTCAGAAGCCGGGTGAAAACTTTATGTTTTCTCAGTATGCTGTATTAATGATATATATTTCATCATGCTACATGCCAGCATTCCAAATCACCTCAGCCATCTTTATTAGAAGACTTTGAGACAGTGCTAAACGTACTGAAAAGTTTCTCCTAGAACACTTCTCAAGGTGTTTTTGTGAAAAGTAATGTGAAAATGGGGCATGAAATTAACCCAACACTCTTAGAAAAAAGGAACAATATTCAACAAATATATATTTTATATAATATATAAAATATATAATATAAATATAAAATATATGATATAATGTAAGACAGATGTCTGCTGATCTTTTTCACAGTAAACTTTCAGTTTCAGACCATCAGAGCTTGGTTAACACTGGTCACAGATGCCTTTAATTTCAACAAGTTGATTCCGATAAACCCCTCTCACAAATCTTGTTTTCACGCTATTTGAAGTTTGTTTTTGACTTGACAAAGTAGTGATATATAAGTGTATGAGGCTGTTTACTACTGTTTTTATTAGTCTTCCTATTAACTCCATTATATTGTTCATTCAGACTGATTCATAGATGCAGATTGTGCATGAACACAAGAGGCGGGATTTATCGCATGAACCAATCACAGTCGAACATAACCAGTCATATCCAATCATATCGCAGACTTTTCTCCTTTAATTCTTAATTACTCCCCAACAAACTCACCACATGCTTTTGGGGGGTTTGTTAAAACTCAGTGGGCTCAGGGGAGGCAACAGAGTTTTTTTTTTTTCTCTCTGTGGTATAAATGTCATTTTGAATAATTAATCCATTTGAATTTTTAAAAGTTTTGGTCTTGTAATTTTTAATCAAAATGTCACAACTTCACCTTCCCGTGACAATAATGTACTTCTCTCTGGCTATGTATGTAGGATTTTTCCAATCATTTAGTCCTTTTAAACTCTGCCACTGTCAGCTTAAATTCATCTGCATCTGTATGTGAGTACAATGCCCACATCTCAATGTCCAGTCAAAAACCACGGTAACACTTTATTTTGATAGTCCACTTTAGACATTCTACTAACAGTAAGTAACTTTGCAACTGCATATCAACTTGTCATTAGAGTATTAGTAGACTGTCTACTTAATATCTTCTAACACTCTTCTAAATTTTGCAATTATATGTCAACTTATTCTACTAACCCTAAACCTGACCTAACAGTCTGCTCTGAGAGTTAGTAGACATGTAGTTGCAAATTAATGAGTTTTATTTGACATGTAGTAGCAAAGTTACTTATAGTTAGTAAAATGTCTAAAGTTGACTATCAAAATAAAGTGTAACCAAAACCACTGTCCACACCCTCCTTTTCCTTTTTTTGGAAAATCTGTCAAACGTGGTTGTGTCACAATACACAAGAAAAGATATGCTGCTGCTTGTGTTTCATTGTGACTTTAAAGCAGCTCATCTTACAGTACAGACTGCTACACTTAGAGGACAAAAGGTGGACATTGAAAGTGATCGCTCAAGAAGAGTTGAGCTTTACTGTTTTGCCAATGTTTTAGCAGATATAGCATACCCACTGTGGTCTGGAGGAATAAAAAAAAAACCACAATATAGCACCTGACTTTACGGAAATCAACCAGACGTACTGTTTCAGCTCTCAAGCTGTTTTTGAGTACAGCATGTTCAGTTGCGCAACTGCTTCAGAAAAGCTCTGATTTGTAAAAGTGGCAGCATTTGTAGCAATTCAGTGTGTGGCTACTCTTAAATATCTCCAAAGGCTGAATAAATGGTGAGCATCCCTAGTAGTCTGTTCAGCCTCAGACCATTTCATGTATATTGCATGTTAGAGTGCCAAGATATTTCCAAAATCTCCAGAATAACAAGTTCTAGTTTAATAGCTTCTACGGTTTTGCAGGGAGAGAGAAACAAAGTCGTCTTGACAAGGTGCCAGTGTGCTAGATAAATACTTTTTGTTTTTGTTTGTTTGGTCAAGTCTGGATTTGTGAGGTTCATGGCATTAAATATGTAACAGATTATTTGAAAAGCTTTGTTGTGAGCCACTTAGTAGCATGTAAAAAAAAAAAAAGAGAGATATCATTGAGCATGATTTTTAAAATGTAATTCATTCAGACAATGACTTAAATATGCTCCTATAATGACCATTTAAAGGGAAAGTTTATCCAAAAATAAAAATTAGGTCAATAATTATGCATACACTGTAAAAAAAAATCTGGAAAATTTCCAGAAAAAAAAAAAAACAGCTGGCAAAATTTTCACCATAAAAAAATATGGTGGCAACATTTTAGATTTTATGGTTTTAACTTAAATTTACATTTACGTCCGAAAGCCTAGACATCTGACTTGCTGCCTCGCTGCCTTATGCCAATGGCTTTACAAGCAGCGTTTTTGCAGGAAGGCACCTCATGAAACTGATTTCAGACAGGCTTCTGAGGCATCGTAATGTAAATAACATCAAGAGTGCAAAAAGATTGTCAGAAATATACATTTACACACAAGCTGACCACCAAATGCAACTTTCAGACACTATCTTTAATTTTCAGCTCAACTGTCATGGAACACACAGAATTGTGGAATATCAAAGGCAGTGAAGGATACATCAGAAGAAGTTTCTGGGAATTCTGGGAATGTCAATTTATGATTATTCAGTGTAAATTATGTGTTATTTTCCACTTCCACTTCATGCAGTGTCCAATACAGTTTTTTATCATATATTGTAGGGAAACTTACGTTTTCTACTGTAGCATTTTTACAGTCTTTTACCATTGAATTCACAGTCATTTTTTTACAGTGTGTCATTCGAAACCTGTAAGGCCTTCATTCATCTTCAAAGCACAAATTAAGATATTTTTGATGAAATCTGAGAGCTTTCTGACCCTGCATAGACAGCAACATTATTACCATTTTCAAGGCCCAAAAAGTCTATCATCAAAACAGTCCATGTGACATCAGTGGTTCAATCGTAATTTTATAAAGCTACAAGAATATTTTTTTGTGCAAAAACTGACACAGAAGAGAAGAAAGTATTGAATAAAGTCATTATATTTTGTTTTCTTTGTGCACAAAAACTATTTGTGTAGGTTCATAAAATTAAGATTAAACCACTGATGTCACATTAACTACACATTAACTTTTATTGATGTCCTTACTAACTTTCTGTATGTCCTTACTAACTTTCGTGTCAACTGTATTGCTGTCTATGTAGGGACAGAAATCTCTTGGATTTCATCAAAAATATCTTAATTTGTGTTCCGAAGATGAAAGAAGGTCTTACAGGTTTGGAACGACATGAGGTTAAATAATTAGGCTACATTTACACTAGTGCATTTTCATTTTAAACCTAATAACCACAACCTAACACTTTTTCAATTTCTCAGTTTGTGTGAATCCACGTGGGGTTCAGAGTATAATTTTTTTTTTTTTTTTTATCCACATTAATTTCACACCTGTCTAGTGCAAATATGTTGATTTGTTTCATAAATTGCAGTGTATTTACCTCAAAAGAAAGGAAGTGAAATATGACAACATACCCCGTAGGTGGGGCACATTGTAACTTGGCAGGGACACGTTGAAACATGACCATATGACAGCTTAAAATATTATCTGACTGAATGAAAAAATATACACGACAAACTAAAATCAAATAATGACATTTTTCTAAGAACAACCACGCTTGGGACGGTCCTGATGCGTTTTCGGTTGTGTAGTGTGGACGGAGATTGTTTCTGAAACGCAGTTAAAACAACAGTGTAGACAAGGATCGTTTTCATTTTAAGACGATGTTTTATAACAAAAACACACTAGTGGAAACAGGGCTTCAATGACAGAATTTTCATTTATGGGTGAATTATCCCTTTAAAAAGTCATTTGTAAGTCAAAACATGTTGGTCTAATGTAACTGTACGGTGACTAAAGTAAATAATAAAGATCTCAGGTCTATTTTTTGGCATGAAACCTAGAAATCATATCCTAGGGAGTTGATCTCTGTTTAAAAAATATTAATATATTACAAGTATACTAGTATACTTATTATGCTAGTATACTAGTATTATAACCTTGGAATTACATTCTAACCAGAAGACACATTTTCAAGTAGTTTCTTTGATGCTGTTTGTACAACTTTGGGACTGTGAACTGTGCGCTATTGTTTTAATACCCTCAAATATGAACTGTCATGAAGTATTTTTTTCATTTGCTGTATTTCCAAGCTTTAATCAAGGAAGAGCTTGCAGACAGTTTGTAGAATGCAGGAAGATGTCAGAGATCATTAACGGCAGTAGAGTGAGTCAGTGAGTTCATTTACCAGCAGGTGGTGCTTGCTGCTATGTTTGCTGAACTCACAGTATTTTCATGATCTTTTGATCATTGTGAATCCTATATATGAACTTTTTCATTCATTTAATTCTATTATCTTTGTTAACTTTTCTTTTATTTTTGGATACATGATCATACATTATTATATCCTTGTTACAGTGTAATTACACCTGTAATATGCACTTACTACAGAGTTAGAGCTTGGTTTAATGTTAGTTGCTTCTGATTATGCATAATCTGTTTTTATTAATATAGTAAATACATGTAATACAGTATGTGTAAAAAGGACACATTAAAATAAAGTTTTAAAGTGTCTTGTTTATTTTCACAGTGAGGTCCAGCATTCATGGTGTTCTTAATGTTTTAAGTTTTTTTAAGTAAATCTTTTATTGACATGTTTTATATGACCAAAGGCACCAAGAATACATTCTGGAGCTGTGGAAATTTAATATTAGAATTATGTATGCTACTTGGATAGAATAAACTAAAACTATTCTAAAAATCAGATGTTACAGCTCACAAAAGCTGTAATTACCATTCAGTGGTGGTGTTTGCTCTGGGCATTGGCTTGATTATTTACTCTAAATCAATGAATGAGATTTGCACTGTGGATACATTAGTAGCACGGTTTGAAGAAATCCTCCCTTTGGATTTAATCTAAAAGCCGTGGCGTGGCAAAATCAAGAATAATGAAATGGAATAAGTGTAAATATGTCAACTCATCAAAGACTTATATTGTGTTGTCTTCTCTAAAATGGTAACAGAAGTTTATGCTCGCACTGACCTGTGAATGAACTCACTGCTGATTTTAGCTGTCAAAGTGACATTAGTTGTCACACACAGTCACTATCAGCCTGTGATTGGATGTGGGTTTTAGTGAAAGAGATGCTTTAGCTTTTTCTCTTTTGTTTTCTTTTTATCTTTCACTGAAAACACTGGCTTTTTCAGAACTTTTTTTTTTTCTCTTCAGGTGCGAGAGATTTATTTCAACAGGGTGGGTAAAATAATCACATGACTGACTGAGGCGTACTGGTGTGTCTTGGACACACGATCACCTTTCGGGATCTGTGGTGACTCATATTTGATGTGTTGAAAAAGTTCTGGGTGAGTTCTCGGATAAAATTTATTCAGTCTTTTATCACTGAAGTAAAACAGTGGCCTCAGTGTGGATGGTACAAGGACTTTATAATTCTCTCTTACAGGTCTTTTTCAAACAAGGTTTGGTTAGAATTACGTATAAAACAAAAACATAAAAGCATCTACATACTTCAAAGTTTATTTTTTATTTTATTTTTATTTATATTCATTTATTTATTTGCATGTACTCGGTTCCATATATTGATTGCTTTTCTTTTTTTTTCTTTTCTTTTCTTTTCTTTTCTTTTCTTTTCTTTTCTTTTCTTTTCTTTTCTTTTCTTTTCTTTTCTTTTCTAACAATGGGGTTTGGTTCCTTGTATTCCTTGTATTGATCATTTTTAATTTAATTTAATTTAATTTAATTTAATTTAATATTTAATTTAATTTAATTTAATTTTATTTTATTCAGACTTTTCAGCCAGAAAGTTAGTGTTTGGTTCAATATATTGATATTTTATCTATATATATATATATATATATATATATATATATATATATATATATATATATATATATATTGATATATATTTATTTGTTTCGCATTTAGACTTTAAGCCATATCAGCCAGAAAATTAATACTTGCTTCCATATATTGATTGTTTATGTTTTGAAAATTGGTAAGGTTTTATTTAGAAAGTCAGGGGTTGGTTGATCATTATTATTTTATTTTATTTTATTTTATTTTATTTTATTATTAATTCAGTTTTGCATTTAGACTTTGAGTCATATCAGCCAAAAACAAAACAAAAACAAAAACAAAAAAACATAGTACTCGATTTAATGAATGAATGAATGAATGAATGAATGAATTAATTTATTTATTTAGCATTCAGACTTTTAGCCATATCAGCCAGAAAGTTAGTGTTTGGTTCCATATATTGAATGTTTATCTTAGGAAAATTGGCAAGCTTTTATTTGATTTTATTTTACTTTATTTTAATTTTTTTATCATTTTTATTTTATTTTATTTTATTTTATTTTTTTATTATTATTATTATTTTTTTTTTTTCTGCATTTGGACTTTCAGTCATATGAGCCCGAAAGTTAATGCTGCCATACAGTATTCTTCTCTTTTTTTTCCAATTTTTCCTTTTTTTTCTTATTTGCGCCTGCCTACCAAAATAGCAAGTAAATAGCAAGTAAATAACAACTTGCTTACAAAGTATGAGGCAAAAACAGAAGTCTAGTTTTCACTTTGCACAACGTTTACCTTGAATTTGGCCTTTCTGGTCCTCTGTCAGGCTCCTTTCTAAGTAGGTTCTATGTGTTCTTCTTCACCCATCAAGTCTGGACTGCCCTGCTGTTTTAAGTGGATGCGCTGTCATATTTCTACAGGGACATGATAATCACTGATATTACTAGTGCTCTACATGGCTGTAAAGGACAGACTTGCTTCTATATAAGGACTTCTCTGCTCTGCAAACCTTTTTATCTGCCTCAACGGGAGGTCAAATGATGGCCTTTGAAACAGAAATGTGTTGTGGCATTGTCTCCTTTAATCTTTTGTCTCCGTTTTGATATACCATGCAAATTCTACTTTTGCTGGACTGGTAGGTGATGATAGATAAGAACATTGTGTTCAGATGTCCACAGGTGAAGACGTGACCAAACTGTGAACTGTAAAAGTAGTTGACAAATCCTGTGACAGACTGTTCATAAAGCCTGATGTAGAAAGTCAGGGTTTGATTCCTCGTTTGATTCCTTTCAGTCATATCAGCTGAAAAGTGTTCGGCTCCATATGTTGATTGTTTATCTTTTAAAAATTGATAAGCTTTTCTTTTTTCTTTTCTTTTCTTTTCTTTTCTTTTCTTTTCTTTTCTTTTCTTTTCTTTTCTTTTCTTATTTTTATTCATTATTTATTTTTCTTATTATATTTTTAGATTTAGACTTATAGCCATATCAGCCAGAAAGTTAGTGTTTGGTTCTATATATTAATTGTTCATCTTTTGAAAATTCATAAGCTTTTTTATTTTATTTTATTTTATTAGTTTTTTTTTTTATTATTATTTTGGCATTCAGACTTTCAGCCATATCAGCCAGAAAGTTAGTGTTTGGTTCCATATATTAGCTGTTTATCTTTTGAAAATTGATAAGCTTTTTTATTTTATTTTATTTTATTTTATTTTATTTTAAAGTTTTAAGCTTTATCAGCCATTATTATCTATCTTGACCTTTGGAAGACAGATAGTGGAAAAAACTAATTTCATTTTCTCATTGTGTGCATCACGTCATTTAGTCTAATTTTCTGGCCTGGTAAAAGGAATGATGTCATGTATTTATGAAAAATCAGATCATTTAGAATATGTTAGCACAAATAATGTTAATATTGATCGTTATTATCAAAGCAAAGAATTTATTATAGCCGTTGTTTCCAGGAAATACTGAATATATTTTCTATGCTTCCATACGAGCTGATTAAATTTTCATAGCGTGAGAATGTTTTCCTGTTCAGACCAAAAGACAGGAGTCCTCATTGCCTTGTTCCATCAGTTTCAGGTAGAAAACTGTAAAAAGTGCGAAAACACGGCAAAGATGAACAACTTTGTCACAGCGTCAGATCCCATAAAGCTAAACCAGCACTGAAAAGAAGCTGTTTCACAGACATCTACCTCAAGAGTGTCTTTACGGCTCTAAAAGGTATGATTGCACATGACGTTCACTTCTTACATGCGTAACAGCGTCTGGTTTCATCTCAGCCTTGATCGTCAAATAACCGCCGCTCCTCAGAGTGTATGAATTCACTTTAGCCTGACAGCGATTCGGTGGCTGTTACCAAAAAGCGCTGGCCTGGGATATAATTCGATAATAAATAGACCAACAGTTTCCGCAGCATACATTTTGCGCACCTAATGGAGGCACCGGAGTGGCAGGCGCTCAGATCTGTCCTGATAGGACGATAACACAGAAAACACTTCCATTCATTTCATCACAGTCCCTTCTGTTCTCAAAGACGGAGAGGGTTGAGACTAATGACTCATGAGCAATAAGCAAGTGTTTAAGTAAATGTACTTGCAGGGGGAAAAGCTTTCTCCAAGTGGCATATCAATATTTTAAATAGAGTTTCTATCGCTGTCTCTACCTAACTTGATTAGTTGGGTGATGCGTTCTGACAGGCCTGTTGTTCGAAATACCCCATTAACTGTGTCTGTCAGCTTATTTTCCCTCGGTAGGCCGCGTAACACCCATATATTTCATAATTTGTTTTGCTATCAGGGCTGATTTGTAAATGCGCAAATTCTAATTAGTAGCAGCCACTGTTTCTAATTTATTAAATATTAAACGAATCCTGCGGTGGATGCTTTTCTCTTCCCAAGATGGAAGTTTATGCTATGCAAATTCTCCGGCCTTTTAGGTTGTCAGCACTTTTTAACTGCACCAAAATGCTTTTTTCCTGGTTTGTTTGTTTTCCCTCTCCAGTCGTCTTCGAGTTAATATTTATTTATCTTAGATCTCCGGCTTTCTTTTTCATCCAATAAAGGCGTCACAGTCTGTTGGGCTTCAATCCTGCCGCTTTGTTTAACTTCATTAAAGCTGTCTTAATCTAAGGCCTAGTCGCTTGTTTCAGAGGCTGCATAATACATCTTCTGAAGTCACTTTGTCACTTACACATTAGCAATTGTTTTGTCCATTTTGTTCCCCTCTGTGGACGCCCAACCCTTCGAGATGGAGCTGATATTACATGCGCGTAGTCTGTTCCAGAATAAACCGCAAGCATAACCCTGTTTATTTTTAAAACGGCATGTGCAATGACCACCGGCAACAGCGCAAAACCCGTCTCTCGTGCCGCATGCGATATTAATTCTTTTGTTTAGTTAAGATTTTCTCTGACCGTGGACATCGGATGGCTTTGTTTTTTCAGCGTGACAGCTGCCTGCGAACTGGACGCGATTTGAAATATGTCATTTGTATTGAATTACCAGACATTTATCGAACACCCACTTATCCCAAGTGAACTTCAGTCTAATTAAGTTTCAAGAAACACATCCATCAAGCTATTGAGGCAGTTAATTTGCCATTGCCTCCTGGATCTGTATTCCCTTCCCGAATCACTGGAATTCACATGAGCATCGTTTCAGCGATGTCATTCGCTTTTCCTTCCTACTGGGCTGCAGCTGGCATGGCCACACTTGAAGCACGCTCACCCCACATGCTATTAAAACACGCTTCCAGAAAAATCCCCCCGTCGTGGACAATTGTGAAAGAAGTCCCCCAGCACTTCCCTTTGTGTGACTGTTTCTGCTGGGGTAATTTCATTAGAGTACTGCTGTTTGATACTATATAATGAAGTGGGAGACTGAAGGGGGAATGAGGGGATCGTGGTTTATGTTTCAAGGTCATTTCAGCCACCGGGACAAATCCGAAGGAACTACACTAGTAATACAAGGAACTCCTTGTTTCTCTGACTGTACAGTGCAGCTTTTCAGTTCAGTGTGCAGTTAATATGGTTATATTTCATTCTTTCTTTGTCATTTGTGACCCTGGACCACAAAACCAGTCATAAGTAGCATGTATATTTGTAGTAATATCCAAAAATACACTGTGTGGGTTAAAATTATCATTTTTTTTCTTTTATGCCAAAAATCATTAGGATATAAAGTAAAGATTATGTTCCATTAAAATATTTTGTAAATTTCCTACCATAAATATATCAAAACTTAATTTTTGATTAGTAATATGCATTGCTAAGAACTTTGATTGGACAACTTTAAAGGTGATTTTCTCAATATTTTTTTTACACCCTTAGATTACATATTTTCAAATAGTTGTATATTGGCCAACTATCGTCATATTCTAACAAATCAGTTGTAGTTTTAAATAGTTAAAGTAGTAAAAAATAGTAAAAAAAAAAAATGACCCTTGACTGGTTTTGTGGTCCAGGGTCACATTCAAAAATGTCAAGTAACTAGTAAAGTAACATTACTTTTAAATTTACAGCGAAATATCTGAGTTACTTTTTCAAATAAGTAATGCAAGCTACTTAAAAATATACCTTTTGAGTTTTTTGTTATACAAAAGAAACAATAAGCACCCAGCTGAGCTGACAAAAAGCAACCCAAAGTAACGCAATGCATTCCTTTCCGTGAAAAGTAACTAAGAAATCCAATTAGTTACTTTTTTACGGAGTAATATTGTAAAGCATTACTTTTTAAAGTAACTTTCCCCAACAACGTCTATCATGTTAGAAAATAACTTACGTACACTAAACCCTACGCTAAACCTAACTAATAGTGTTAACAAAAGCAAATGTGAAATAAAAAAAGAAATACTACTACTACTACACTGTCAAAAAACAATTTGTTAAGTCAACTTAAAATAATTTGTAACCTGGCTGCCTTCAAATTTTTAGTTCAGTCAACTAAAAAATTATACTAAGTGACAACTTAGATATTTGAGTTGAATCAACTTAAAATTTTAAGGCGGCTGGGTTACTTACCCATCTGTTAAGTTTAGCAAACACAAGTATCTAAGTTGTTACTAAGTACAACTTAACATTTCAAGTTGACTAAACTTATTTTAGTTGACTGAACTTAAGGCAGCAGGGTAACAAATTATTTTAAGCTGACTCAACAAAGTGTGTTTTTTATTTTTTACAGTGTAATTTGCTGAAGCAACCATGTCATTTCAGGTTTAGACTTGCAGTAAGTCTTTTATTGAGTGCCGTGGCTCATGTTTCAAGTGCAGCTCTGTACTAGCTGAGCTACAGAGCAAGTTTACATGATGCAACATTATGCAAACATTAAAATGTATTGGTTTAGAAATCATGCATTATGGTAGAATTGGTTTGAGGCCATATTGTAGTGCTATGCAACACACTGCAAAAATAAGTCTTTATTAAACGATAATGCGCCTATAATCATAATTTGTGTGGAAACGAATTAAAGTTGTTGGTGATTTATGGGTACTAGTATTCATTTCAGATGGAAACTGCAGTGACTTATATGTGGATATACAGATGAATTGTAAAAATGTTGCATTTATTGTTAAGTGTTTAGTTGTTTAGTTAAGCAGCTGTACAGTTGTTATACCTAACAGTTAAAAATGCAGTTTTGAGTGTCTGAATGGGGCAGTTAAATGGGAACATAATTACAGTGTGCCAAATCCATGTGGCGAATGAGAAAACACTGATATTAATTATAGAAGAATGAGAAATTATGTGGCGTCTAATTGGTAATCAGTTTGTTTTGTACTTCAGGCTACTTGCATATGAAAATGAATGATGGGCTATTTAACTTAATTTATTCCAGTTTTTACAGACATTTACTGGGCAGAACACATTTACATAGTAATCAGTAAAATTACAGATCATAATCACAAATATTAAAGACAAGTAATAAATTGCCTCAACTCTTTTCTTTTCATATTGCTCATAAATTAAAGATGTACAACACAGAGCTCTTGTTATACTTTATTTGAGACAATTATGTTTAACATATGAATAGAAACTAAAGAGCACTCAAAATGAATGTTAAGGTTCATACATGGTAAAATAAACCAACCAAACAACAAAAACAAGTTTTGTTTTTGGACCAATCTTTGGGGTATGTCAGCTAAGGAAACTGTTTGTTTCATTATGGTGTATGTGTAGCTAGTCCTCTTGGCGCACTAACTGGAGTTAGCAGAGTCTTCTCTCATTAGTGCAATTATCCGTGTGAGGAAAACCTGTTTCCGTTTGCTTCTTTTACGCTCTGTCCTTTCTCTTGGCCCCTGCACGATTCTCTCTTTTCTGCATAGAGACAATACCCCCCACACTATTTGTCATAAAATCCCTCATTTGCTGGATCCTGAGGAAAGCAGATTATGCTTATTTTTCATTTGGACAGAGGGAGATGGAGCCAGGTGTTTGGCAGCAGTGGAGTGTTCAGGTGTAACCGGGCCGGCGATGGGACATGATGAGTTGGGGCTGATGAAGGATGAGGCGTAGAAGATTTCAGGGAGAGCGGCACCCTGCTGGCCGCTCCCTCAAGAGCACCCCCACTGATCAGGAAGAGCCGAAACTTTCCTTTCTAATCCGCTTGTGCCGTGATCACTTTCTGCTGCCTTAATTAGCTCGTTACGGCCTTGATGAAAATGCAAGGTTTGCAAGCGCAAGGCCTGCTATTCTGCTAAACTCATCAAGAGCACTTGTCTTGAGTCTCAAGGTGATCTTTTATCTCACTTCTACAGGTGGAACTACTTCTTAACTCTTAAACTTCCATACTCAGCACTTTAATGACATAAGAGTTGAGACATTTAAGGCCTAATGCAGGGGGTTTCAAACTTTTTGATGTCAAGGACCACCCAAATATGATGATCTCCCTTAAGAAAATGTGCTGTTATAAAGAAAACATATTTGCAAAAGGTGGCTTTTATGTTGTCATTGTACTAAAGCGAATTATTAAAACATTTACTTTTATGCATTTAGCTTTTTCTACAAAAGCAATGTTTTAAAAAAAAACAATAATCATAATATACAAAGCCAAAAAGAGAACATCAGTATTTTCAGTGTAGAAAATATTTACTTTGCATGACGTTTCTAAAGTGTATTTTACATATATACACCTAGAAACATATTTTCTATTTAATTGCATATTTTAGTATATGCATATTATATTTATTATGCAGATTTATTTCTATTTCTACAAACTGTGACTGTCAATAGAGCAATAAATGTCATGATTTTTCTCAAGCTGAAAAAAGAAAATTAAAAAAAAACTTTGCTTATCAAGTAAATGTACTTTTTTTAAGAATTAGATATTTTCTTAAACTAGAAAATAAGATAGCAAAATAAATATACTAAAATGTACTTGAAATACATTTATGCCATGCTAAGTATATACAAATACATTACATATTTATGTACTTAATAAAAATCCCTGCAATTGTACTTTTATACTGAACTGGTATACTTAAAGTCTGCTAAAGTTTAATTGTATTTTTTTAATATTAGTAAGTCTCAAGTGATATGTTAGTAAATATTTTAATAGATTTGAACTATACTTAGTATAAAATAAATGTATTTTAAATAGGGCATCCTGAATCATGATTTTTACATAGATGTGAATATACAGTACATATCACTGATTTCAACCAGATCTCATGACAAAAATGTTCCTATGAGAACGTTATTCGCAAGACGCAAAATATGTACCGCCATGTACATTTTGTGACATATTATTAGTGAAATGTCCACTGGGTGTCGCTAAAAGAGTGTTTTTTTCCCCCGGAACAGATGAACGTACATATTGTACGTAATATTTTATGTAATGTTGTTTTTTTGTCACTACAGTTCTGACTTGAAATGTCTGTTAAGTGGCGCTACAACTTTAAAGCTCTGTGATGTTTTAAAATAACGTACCATCTGCACTACACCAAAACCTACCTGACAGTATGAACAAAAAGCAAATGTGATGTAAAAACGCAATTGCAAACATGCCGTTTTAGCTTGTTTTTCGATCTTTCAACTCTTTCATCGTGAGTCATGTTTTTCACGGGATTCATACCTAAGGATTCCGCATCCAAGTCCAATTCTGTGCCAGCTCAGCCAAGCAAGCTTGTTAAGTCCCAATAGTGAAACATATGGCACTGTAATCATAACTGTGAATGAAAATGATTAAAAGTGCTTGCTGTTTTACCGCCTCTAGTGTTAATTTCTGTTGGAAACTGCAGTGATATGTACTTATTGGTACATATTTCGCATCTTGCGAAAAAAAATTTTCCACAGGTACAGTTTCGTCATGAGATCAGGTAGACTAACTTAGTGAAACTGGTTTAATATGACCAAAATTGTGGGAAGGAGCATTCATAATTTTCCCAGCCAAATCCATATTCCATCATTATAAACTCTCAATACTAACTCAGAGTCTTTAACGCCTACAAACAAGACTAACAAACAGGCTAAGTTGTTCTTTTTGAAGATGGTCATTGTCCAACTCCAGGCTCGCTCATTATACCACAGCTTGATGCTGAGTCATGCATGTCTAATGGGGCAGACAGACTGCAGAGTGTCTCTGTCTTCAGCCGGTCCCTCAGACACACACCACGACAGGCTTTCCCTGGGGAGAATCGCACGGAGGCTGCTAAAACATGCCTAAGCACTGTCTCCCTGTATCAGAGGAAGCGACACGCATGACGATGCCCAGCAGAACCTAGCGAGGACCATTATTCCCAGCCTTGGAGATCCACCTGTATCCAGCCTTCAGGGAAAAACACTCTTTATGAAGTCTTCAGTTTACACTGGATTGAGGACCGACGGCATATGATAGTATACACTGCACTTGTTTGTAAAGTCGGTGAAGGGGGCTTGATGCAAACACCCATAAATCTTTAGATAAAGTTAACGCCACGTAAAACCTAGGTAGTATGTGAGCTTTCTCTGTCTCTTTGATGCCTGGAAAATGTCCCACAGTGAAATAAAATACTAGGCCTTGAGCAAACCGCTGGGACTTGTCAGTAGTCTTCTCCCATGTCCTAATTACCGTCAGCAGGCTTGATGGACAGTCAAACCATCTGAAATCAAGCCTCAAGAGGACGCTGCTCAGTTAACTAATAAAGGCCTAGCGGTTAATACTCTCCTGAGAGGGCCTGACAAACCTGTAAATCAGTCTTCTACATCCTTTTATCTGTGTAGTCCGCAGTCTGAGCTTTACCTGGAGAAACTGCAGAGACCTTTAAGAGTTTCCCATATCCAATAACTGCCATTTGTCAAATGGAAACCTCTAGGTTAGATTTTTTTCTCCCCCATCCCTTATTTTCCCTCCACTGAATTCATTATAATTTCCAGGGCTCAACTAATGTGGCTTTGTCTGCACGTTCTCAGTGCAAATGCTCCTTGCATTATTGTGTAAGCATCTCGAATTGAAACATCCGCCTTGTGAAATATTGACTTTAATATCTCATTTGAAAAATTCATGAAACCTTTGATGTTAAATCCATACTCAATTTAGCAAAATGCCACTAAAATATGCAGAGGGGGGCAGAAAACATTATTGTCTGTGCTTCTGTGAAGAAATTACATTTTATGGCTGTTACACCGATCTTTCCCATGTTTTCTTTTACTTTTTTTTTCTCCGTCGTCTGGGGGAAAAAGTGGAGGCGACCCATTAGAGGCGAAATGAAAAGCGCTATTGATTGGTCTCTTATTCCTCCACTCTTTGCCTCATTTCCTAAATGCACGGTAATAAGGGCTTAGCCGTGGTGACACACAATAAGCTTTAATGAATGAAACTTTAAAGAATTAGCGAGTGTATATGCGTGTGTGTGATGTTACCGACGGTGGATCCTTTGCATTTGGCTTTGTTGTGTTTTCATAAGACCATTTCCATTTAATAAAGCACATCCATGCCAATAATGTTACAATACAATAAAGACAATGGATGATACAAATATATATTGTATATTTGAAAAACAGGAGCGTTTCTGTGTGCTTTTGCATGGATGGCTGAAAGTGCCACAGGGAGGGGTGAGATTTTTAAAAGGCATCATATTAGAATTAGATTTCCTGAGGCTAATTATGATCAAACACAGCCTTTTGAAATGGTCCGAGGTTATGACAGGTAGAAAAAAAGAGCCTTTTAGCAAATGGATTTCCGTGGAGAAGAAAGAGTGTGAAAGGGAGTGCAAAGGAGAGAGTGCAAAAAGAGAGAGTGAGTGGTGCAAGAGAAATGAAAAGACTGACGAATGTTGTGAAATCCACTTGCGTGCTAATAGAGTTGCATTCGCCTTTGGTAATTTGTAAGCACTTTACCCCTGCCTATCGATCAAGCTGAGGGAGGGAAGGAGAAAAAATTACACTGCATTAACATGTCCCACTCTCTGCTGCTCTCTCTCTCACTCACTCACACGCACACATCTTTCATGATTGTCCTGTTCCTCTGTTCCACTCATATTTTTGAGAAGAAATACCCCCTTTCATCATCCCACTGCAAAACAAAGACACATTCTTCCTCATTTCCAAAACCCTCCATCCTTTCATGGTGATGAGCTGTTTTATAGGACTCTATAGGATGAGATTTGGACGGCTGTTTTAGAGGTGTATATAGACACTTTGATTAAAATTAATTCCCCACATTCAGTTGCAGCTTAAAGATATAAAGTGGGTCGTGAGATTCTCAGGGTGGTGGCGGTGAAATTGCAATATACATCCTGTTATATTGCAAAAATTTGGATTCATTATACTTTAGTTGAAAGTATAAATTGCTTTAAGAAAAAAAAAGGTGAGCTAGTTTTTGTTG
The DNA here is from genome assembly GCA_012976165.1 of Labeo catla. Lineage (NCBI taxonomy): Eukaryota > Metazoa > Chordata > Actinopteri > Cypriniformes > Cyprinidae > Labeo > Labeo catla. Next base: position 1,384,002 of record VONZ01000075.1, read on the forward strand.
AACATGTATATTCTGAGTGACCCATTGTGTGCCACAGATCAGACAAACAGCATGTATGTAATGAATAAACCAATAAGGCAAAAGTTTAGTTATATTTTAAATTTGATAACCAATATATTGTCCAGTATGTTATCAATAATATACTACTGACTGTACATTAACGGGATAGTTCACCCAAAAATGAAAACTCTGTCATTAATTACTCACCCTCATGTCGTTCCAAACCCGTAAGACCTTCTTTCATTTTCAAAACACAATTTAAGATATTTTTATGACGTCTGACAGCTTTCTGATCCTGTATAGACAGCAAGGGAACTATCACGTTCAAGGCCCAGAAAGGTAGTAAGGACATCGTTAAAATAGTCCATGTGACATCAGCGGTTCAACCTTAAATTTATGAAGCTACGAGAATACTTTTTGTATATTAAAATTTATTTCTATTCATCAGTTCAAAACAAGTCCAAAAACATGCATCCATCCATAATAAAAAGTGCCTTACATGGCCCCGGGGCCATGTTCCTTTAGCATAGGAAAAACAGTCTCCTCTTGGTTTATATCGAAATCCTCTGACTTTTTTCTTAACAAATCCTCGTTTTGTACTTCTAATTCATTAAATTGTTTTGTTTTGGTTTTCCCACATCAAGTCTACATTCGTCACATCTGAGCGGCCTTTATTCACTCCCTGGAGCCAAGTGAGGCACTTTTTTTACTATGGATGGATGCACTTTATTGGACTTCTTTTGGACTGATGAAGAGCAATACCACCTATTGCCATGATAGAGCTTGAAAGCGCCAGGATAATTTTTTAATATAACTTTGATTGGATTTGTCTGAAAGAAGGAAGTCATATACACCTAGGATGCCTGGAGAGTGAGTAAATAATAGGCCAATTTTTATTTTTGCCTATTTATCCCCTACACCAAACCCAACCCTAAACCTACCTGATAGTATTAACAAATGCAAAAGTGATATAAAAATGTATTTGTTGATCCAGCTATGCTATTTTAACTTCCTTAAGTGGATTTGAGCTGTTTTGTCGAACTGTAGTTTCACGGGGTTCGTACTAGAACTCTTCATCACTCAAGTGCAAATGAATATGAAGCTGTGTATGTGACGACAAAGTTCAAAAGTATCAGTTTTCAAATAGTGCAGGATGTTAAAATTGTTTTAAAGGGGTCATTTGACGCAAAACTCACATGTTGTACAGTGTGTATGCAACCACCCTATAATGATAAAAATCCACCCAGTGGTATTTTTTTTTCTTTATAAGTAATATTCCCTTTTTCAAATCAAGCCATTCTCAGTATCTTGTCCGTGTGACCTCACAAAAACCCCGGGCCGCTCCCATGATAGTTGATTGACAAGGCCATCTTACCTTAGACCCACCCTAAGTGAGCTGTGAACAGTCCGACCGCCATTGTGTTGACTCTGGTGCAGCGGATGACAAGAATGTCTCCGATTGAGCAATTGATGTGTCCTGTTGTTGGATGCAATAATGATCATAGCAGTCATCACTTACTCCTGACATCTGAGCCACTGAAGACGCAGAGGATTAACGTTACTTTCGTTTTTGAAGGATATGCGCCCAGCGATTTACATAAATGGGTCTATGTTTGTAAGAATCATTCATGATCCAGCTTCACCTACAGCAGAAGTGAGTATAAGGGTTTTTTTATGCTTCTTTGCAAATCGCTAAATGTAAAATGGCTAAAGTAAACAGAAGGGCTCGTCAGTCCACAGAAGGGAGGGGCGGGGTGAGCAGAGCTCATTAGCATTTAAAGGCAAATGCAACAAAATGGCTTGCTCTAAAAAGGGCTGATTTTGACAAGGTAAAAAGGGTGTGTTTTACACTATCACTGAGAAATTTTAACCAAAGTATGTTATAGACTTCTCATTAAGACCCTAACGAATCATATCAACTTGTGGAAAATTGGCATCTGATGACCCCTTTAAAAGCATAACGTAATATTCTGCAAGTAACTGTGTGAAAATTAGGCTTTATTAATCAGAACTCTGTGTGTAAATTATTCTATGTGTGAAAAGGAATAAAAGTTCCCTACTGGAAACTACAGTGATTTGTACATATAGGTGTGTTTTTTTCAGTTTTGCAGAAATGTATATAGAGGCACACATTTCCAATGAGCCTATGTTGAAAATGACTGGAGCTGAGTTATAACACTATTGTCTTGCCATAACTGCTTTACAGCAGAATTTGGATTTATCTCATTTACAGTTGTGTTGGCCTCTATTTCTAATAGTGCCTGTGATGTCACAGATACAGATGTTGTAAAAATTCACATGTGAAGTATCTATAGATTTGGGAAACTAAAGGGATTAGTGTTGTTGATATTGTGGTGTGCGTGTCGAAAGAATGAGATAAAGATTGCTTGTTAGAAAGTATCTTATGGGGATTTAAAGGGATCATCGGATGCCCATTTTCCACAAGTTGATATGATTCTTTAGGGTCTTAATTGACAAAACTATAATATACTTTGATTAAAAATGTTCAATGGTTGTGTAAAACAACACCCTCAAAATGAGCTCTGCAAAAATCATCCCATTCTGAGGGATTGTTCCTTTAAATGCAAATAAGCTCTGCTCGCCCCGCCCCTCTCTTCTCTCTGCTGCTCTGATTGTTTACTTTAGCCACATTTAGTGCGATTAGCCATGAAACATGCTAAGTAGCACGCTATTAGGAAAGGTGATTGCAGAGATTAAAAAAAAAACACTTATACTCACTTCTGCTGTAGGCGAAACTGGATCATGAATGATTTGCGCGAACATAGACGCATTTATGTAGATCGGGAGGTGCATTCCCTTCACAAACAAACGTAATTCACTGCATCTTCAGTGGCTCAGATGTCGGGAGTAAATGATGACCACTATGTTCATTATTACATCCAGCAACACAACACCTCAATCGCTCAATCTGAGATATTCTTGTCTAACTTACATCCCTGCTCCGGATTTGAAACAATGGAGGTCTGACTGTTACAGCTGATCTGAGGTAAGACGCTCATGTCAGTCAACTATCGTGGGAGCGGCCTCTGTCGGTGTGACATGGCTCGATTTGAAAAAAAGGATATTATTTTTACAGATTAATTAAAAAACACTGCATGGATTTTTATCATTATAGGGTAGATTTGTACATACACTGCCAACACACATTAATGTTCAAACAACATGTAAAAGTGAAGTTTGCATCCGATGACCCCTTTAAATTATCTTTTTTTTTCCAGTGGTTTGCACTTTTATTATTTTAGGATTTTGTCTTGGACCAGTGATTCAAAGGCTGCTGAAATAAATAATAATAATAAAAAAATCTGACACTGGCATGCTCACTTTCTTCCTGCTTCAAGGAGACTTTCCCCTCTACAAGCTATTTCTAAATCTGCATTCCAACTCCAACCACCCTTTTTCACTTGACTTACATCAGGTTCACATGTCTAATGGTTTCATTTAACCGAAACCTTTCCTGTATCATTGGAGCCCTTATGCAGTTGTGAAGATTCAGCTTTTTCCAGCCACTCGACATCATGGCCACATTATGAAATTTACACATTAGACATTTTTACAGAAAGTACCTGTAAGTACCACTAAGAATCATTCTAAATATATCATTTTAAGCAATGTACTAACTCTGGGATTTGTGTCAGAGGACTGACCTATTGCCAAGTAATTGGTGACACTTTCAGTCACGTGATTCAGTGAAGAGGTGATCATAGTGGATATGGTCAGCTGTGTGTGTTGAGAGCTGTTGGCTTCAGGGTGCTAATCTTGCTGAGGCATGAGTACTGCACCAATTAGTCAGTGCCGGGAGCTGTATGGGACATATACACCTGCACTCCCTCTCTCTGCTTATGTGGATCCTCTGTCCTCTAGTCCATCTTGCTGATATTCCACAGTGGTATCTAAGTGAAACATGAATTTCAATTATTCATTAAAGTTGAACTACGGAAGGTTTTTTTAAGTAAAAATTGACAGAATTCCATTAAGTAAAACATATTGCCAATTCGCTACGGAAAGCCTACAATAGCGAATTTTATTTTGAGATTTGGTAGGGAATTTTAGGTTTACCTCATTTGTCCTTTTGACTTTACATCATGACGTTAAACAAAAAAAGATAAAGTACCTCTGACTATCAGATTCATCTATAACCATCAGATTCATCCATGAAAAAGCAGTGCCAAACCACAAAAGAATAGCTCTGCAAGTAACTTGCAATATTAAGTTTTGGCCACAGATGGGGATAGAGAGGCTAAAGTTCCATCCTCTAGACTAGACTAGAAGACTTTGTTTTGTTTAAAATTTCTAAATCTCTGTTCTAGTAGTGATTAATATGTTTCTTCACAAGGTAAATGCATCTGTATTTATACATGGGATCTGTATTTGGTCTTGATGAGTGGAACAAAATTACCTGAAATAAACTTTTACGAAAGTATGTTTTTTAGATAACTCATTTTTGAACCTGTGCTTGAATGAGATAGAGGAAGTCAGATAAAGTACTGAAGCTAAAATCAGCCTCTCGCAGCAGCGTGTTTTGGCTTTGATCAAGGCGTACCTGAACGTCATTAGATCAGCTTTAAAATAAGATGTTAATTTTCTCTCCTTTTTTTTCCTCAGGAATCGTTATTGTCTCATTTGCGCAGGGGTGTGTTCATTCTCCATTACCTCCAGCCACCAATTTGCATAATTATCATTCTGAGATGAAGCTCTTTTAACACGGGTAACGGCAAGCATCAGCAGAGCCTGGGTGAAAAGGATGTGTTTGGAGGAAAAGTTCTCAGATGTTCTTAAATTAACACAGATCAAATCTAAATTTAATTAATATGCCTTTTAGCACTGATAGCACAACCCAATGATAAATGTATACATTTTTGAAGCATTTTACTGCATTTAACCTTTCCTCCCCACATCGTTTTCAGCATTTTCACCTCATTTTCTTTTGTTGTAGATTATCTGAAAATATCAAGCTAGGAGAGGTCAGATACTGTTTAACACCTTTAAGCTAAATGTTGACTTATTCTACTAACCAGATATTAGGGGAAATAATAAAATAGCTGCTACAATGAAGATTATTCTTTTAAAATGCAAGAGCAACTAAAAATTCTGTCATTAATTACTCACCCTCATGTCGTTCCAAACCTGTAAGACCTTCGTTCATCTTCAGAATACAAATTAAGATATTTCTGATGAAATCTGAGAGCTTACCCTCTATAGACAGCAATGCAACTGACACATTCAAGGCTCGGAAAGATAGTAAGGACATTTTTAAAATAGTCAGTTTGACATTAGTAGTTCAACTGTAGAGTTACAAAGCTATGAAAATACTTTTTGTGTGGAAGAAAACAAAAATATCGACTAGAATGACCAGAAGTTTCCTCTTGCCAGAGCATTTGAATTTGTGGTGAACTCCTATTTCATTATTGCCTTGCACTAATTACTGTCTTTCTTCTTCTTCTTCTCTCTCTCTTCTGGCTGGCCCACAGCTGCCAGTTCAGCTGTCAGTTTCACAGCCAGATGACTCAATTATATTGTGGGAGCGGCAGCTTTTCAGGGAGGAAAGTGTGATCTTCAGCGGCGGTATGGGTTTGAGACCATTTGGTAAGAAATGCTGGGGAAAATGGCCGCAGCGCATTAAAGGGCCCTTCATTAGTTGAGGTACATTAAGGCTCCTAGAGGCTCACCACTCTCCTGAGCATAGACGATAACATTTACACACACACATAGTCTCCACACAAAGTTAATGAAAACGCTTGCCATTGACTTGTGTGTGTGTGTGCTGAGAGGAAATAAGGGGCTAGAGTCCTGGCAGAAGCAATATCAAGCATGAGTAATTTACAGGGTTTGGGCTGTGTGGTATTTCTGTTCTCAGGCCTGTTAGAGATTTGTCCAGTAGATAGAGCACATATAACTGATAGAGAGGAAGAGAGAGGGAGGCAGAAACTCAAAGCCCGCAGATAACAGTCAATGTGCTCTTTGTTCAAGTGGTGACTGGTCTAATGTTTATCCATCATTTAAGAAAGAGACGAGAGGAACTGTTAAAGACCATATGTAATAGTAGCTTTTAGTCCATGTTAGCTTTGAGGTCAGCTATATGCTAGTGTAAACTCGTGGTCACTTATTGCAGATACACATTAAAAATATGACAGAATAAAACAACAACATCTGATTGGCTGAGAGCCTTTTCCAGCTGTGCGATATTATAGTGATAACAGAACTCTTTGACATTTTATTAAAGGGGAAGTCCACTTCCAGAACAACAATTTACAGATAATGTACTCACCTCCTTGTCATCCAAGATGTTCATGTCTTTCTTTCTTCAGTCGTAAAGAAATTGTGTTTTTTGAGGAAAACAATTCAGGATATTTGTCCATATAATGGACTGATATGGTGCCCCGAGTTTGAACTTCCAAAATGCAGTTTAAATGCAGATTTAAACGATAACAAATGCAGTTGTAAATGATCCCAGTCGAGGAAGAAGGGTCTTATCTAGTGAAACAATCAGTTGTTTTCATAAAAATAATACAATTTACATACTTTTTAATGTCAAACGCTTGTCTTGTCTTACTCTCCCTAAACTCTCTGTATTCTCAAGACAGTTAGGGTGTGCCAAAAAACGCATGTTCACTTTGCAAAGACTGGGTCGGAACTTCTGCAGCGATGTAGGATGATTTTGAAATGATTTTTGAAGTTGAGGGAGAAAATATGGTCGGAGTTTTACCCGACATACCAACTGTCTTGAGCCAGAATACACAGAGTTCAGGGAGAGTAAGACAAGACGAGCGTTTGAGATTAAAAAGTATTTAAATTGTATTTTTTAAATGAAAATAACCGATTGTTTCACTAGACAAGACACTTCTTCCTCGGCTGGGATCGTTTACAACGCATTTGGGATCGTTTGAAGCCGCATTTAAACTACATTTTGGAAGTTCAAACTTGGGGCAACATAGCAGTCCATTATATGGAGAAAAATCCTGAAATGTTTTCCTCAAAAAACACAATTTCTTTACGACTGAAGAAAGAAAGACATGAATATCTTGGATGACAAGGAGGTGAGTACATTATCTGTAAATTGTTGTTCTGGAAGTGGACTTCTCCTTTAATTCATTCATTAGTACAATGTCTAGCAGTTGTGCAAAAATGCAAATCAAAATAAGTAATTAATAACATTTTTTTTTTTTTTTTTTTTTTTTTTTTCCATGATAAATTATGAAATTATGTCCTGCTATTTGCGTATAGGTGATTGTATATTTGGCGTTAGCTATCTTAAAATTCATTAAACTGTAGGAATTTATTGGAAATATTTTACTTAAATATTAATATATTATATTATATTATTTAATTAAAATAATAAAATAATATATCAGTTCATAAAAACATTAAGTCATTTGGTGCACTGTACTAAAATTCCACCTACTTCAAGTTTTATTTTACTCCAAAAGCTTAAGTTCAGTTTTAGCCTTACATGTTAAGCATAATCACATTGGCTGTACAAATCATTTCAACTTAGATGATACTAAACTGACTAAAAACATTTAGTTGCATTTCTTAACTTAAATGAAGTTACAGTGACTTACTGCTTATACTGTTTTTACAGTGTGTTATCAGTATTGGAAGCTGTGGAAAAATGGGTAAACAAAGAAGAAGCTGTTTAAATGTGCAGATGGCGTTCTTCCCACAGTGTTCAAAAATGATTAATTTACTTTTACCCCCATCTAGTTTATCTAAATGTGCCATCGGTGTTTAATGTTTTTGTGAAAGTTTTTTAACAAACAGACAAAAACATTATTGGCTGTTCTAATAAATGTATTACAGTTTGATGGTATTTTCAGAGGTATTCTGAAATTATATTTACACTTACTTATCTTATAGATTTTTTCACCAAAGTTATTCCTAGGACTATTGTCTCTTACAATCCTTCCTTAAAAAAAAAAAAAGTAAAGTAACAAGTTAGAATAAGAAATATAAACAAATATACAGTTATAAATATAAAGAATATTTGTACATACTTATCTCAGCTTTTATGAAAGAAAAGTGAACTGAAATTAATTTTTATTCAGTCAAATTCTCTGTAGTGAGAATGTCCCTGCCTGTAATACCACTAGCAACAGGCTAGCTAGATCCTGGTTTAATCAGCACACTTTGTGAGAACCTGTGGTCAAGCAGACTGTAGGGTTTCCAATTTGTTATTTTATGATTCTGACGGGTTCTTACACGCCATTTACAGTCACTATGTGCCCTAGAAACATCCATTTGGGTAGCCCACACAGATTCAGACTACTTTCTACTTTCTGAATATGATATTATGTCAGCAAAGTGTGGCAGCGTTTGGGACAAGGGCTCATTTGCTATAGTAAAACATGTTTTATGGCTGTGACATTACTGATGCTTATTTCAATGTGTCCTACCCCCCAAAAATTATGTCAGTTAACTGACCTTAAGTTATTTCATGGTGCTGATAAGAGTCAATAATGGCCGCCTGTCTGTCTGTACACTATATGTACTTACAGTTGATCGTATCTGGCAGGGATGAAATTTCACAAACTGATTTACAGCAAAGGTGGAATACTGTCATGGTGTCATGCATGACTGAACTCTTCATAATGACCCCTTTTTCCCAGAAATGTTTGTAAATGCAGGATACATGGCTAGGTGCTTAATTTTATACACCCGTGGCAATGGGTTTGATTGAAATACCTGAATTCGATAATTAAGAGGTGTGTCCTAATACTTTTGTTCATGTAGTGTATATGTATGCATGCATGTATATGTGTATGTGTGTGTGTGAGTGTGTGCATTAACAGCACTTTGCCTGGCATTATGGCTGCTCCGCAGGACAGTTACCCTGGCTCTCTCTTCCGCTGTCTCAGCTCAAAGCCATCCTCCTTCCCTGAAACAGCTTCCCACAGAGGGGCAGATGCTCTCATTTTACCCACCAGGAGTACCAACCACCCCCACCCCCAAACACCCACCCAGCCACACACGCTCATCTATAAAACACACACTCTGATGATCACGAACTCAGCTATTGCACGTGTTAATAGATAACCGCATATTGGATATGAATAAGATACTGAAAATGAAAATTGAAGCATTCATCTCTTTTTCTCTTTGACCCTCAACCCTTTTTCATTCATGTAGCATGTGGACTGCAAATTCATGATGTCCTAATCTCTTCATCTAACATGGACTGCAAAATTATGTGCAGTTGTCTTGGTAAATGATTGTTTATTATTTCCCTGAATTAAAATAAAAGAAATTAAAAACTGAAATTTAAAAGAATAATTAAAATGATTATTTACCCACCTTCATGACATATTTATTTTATTTTATTTTATATTATTCAACACAAAATGGCAGTTTTTGAATAACCATTATGCAGCTTTTTTTTCAACAGTTTATAGTAATAGAAACGTAAAAAGTGCGTGACAGTCTCATTTATGACTGTGCTGTACAGTAAGCCTTTGTGAGCTTTATGATAGGTTTGTGTAAAGAAAAGATTAACATTCAAAAAATCCTCTCTGCCAAAGCCTCTGTCTGTCCCACAGAGACCAGCTCATTCAAGTCCAAGACCTAGACCAGGGGTGCTCAACCCTGGTCCTGGAAATCGACTTTCCTGCAGAGTTCAGCTCCAAACCTGACCAAAAACACCTGAACCAGCTAATTAGGATCTGAAAGAGCACTTGATTACAGACAGATGTGTTTGATTAGGGTTGGAACTAAACTCTGCAGGAAGGTTGATCTCCAGGAACAGGGTTGGGCACCCCTGACCTAGACCAAAAGAGGGTCGAGCTGAATTATTTGCACGAGTAGATTACATACAAAGTCAATGTAAAGACGTGAATAGAGACTAATTTGCATGATTCAACTCAATTGTCTCATCCACGCAAGGTGAAAAATTTCAACTCGAGTGGAAAATTTGCATGACACGTTCTCACGCAAGCCAATCAGGGAAGAGCTTATTGACACATCCGGCTGTATCAGAAAAGGAAGAGAGCATTATTTTAGCCCAAAATTTATGATATAGGTATCTGGAGCAAACAATTAAAATTAGTTGTACTGGTTGTATTTTATTGTATATACAGTAGTAAAATGTAACACACACATTAATGCAGGATTAATACTCATCTGCCTCTGGATGGTGCATCTGCATCGGCGTTTGACTTTCCAGCATATTTGGGACTTCCACAACAGGTACAAACCAACGATCGTAGTTCTTCCATGACAACTCTCGGAAGATTTTAGCATGGTAATGGATATGACAATGTTAATGTATTTGGTCTTGGTGGAATAGATCTGCTACGCTGCTGCTGAATTGCTGCTGCTGTTGGTTACTGCTGTAGTTGTAGATTGTTGCTGCTGCTGCTTGCTGTACTTGCTACTGCCAAAGCATATGTTGATACGGTGCTGTGAGTATTTAAGACATACTGCTGCTGCACAAATAGCATATAAAATAACCCATAGCAGATCTATACAGGTGGAGCTGGGGAAGGTGGAGGGCTTCAGAGGAACTCTGAAAGCGCTGTGAAAAGCTGAAGTGTATGCCAATCAGCCATTTAAAGGTAAAGGTGCAAACTCATTGGCTGTGTACGCAACATGAACCAATCAGCTTGTGCCAAGTCGCATAAGGCTGTAACTATCATCAGCTATGTTAACATCCGTCAGCCTGCACCACCATGGTTGATCGCGCCTTGTTATTCGCGAGTGACGCGAAAAACATCAACATTAGTCAAGACTTGAGGGCCAAGACTAAGACCATTAAAATATGGTCTTGGACTAAAATTAGAGTCTAAGACTATATTTTCATAATGTTTGTCATGGACTCTGGAGCAGGGGTCTCCAAACTCGGTCCTGGAGGGTCGGTGTCCTGCAGACTTCCAACCCTAATTGAGATCTTACTAGGCATACTATAACTTCGAGGCAGGTGTGTTGAGGCAAGTTGGAGCTAAACTCTCCAGGACATTGGCCCTTCAGGACAGAGTTGTCCTGAAAACTTGGTCATCTGAGCTTTTCTTGACTACAACACTGTTGTCCCATATTTGCATCCATAATTGTAAAAAGCAGTGACACATTGGACTTCTATAACACAAAAACTGATGCACTCTTTTTGAATGGCTTCAGAAGACTTGCCCAAGCCATATGGATAACTTTTTGATCAGCTGTACAATGTAAAAAATGACAGAATTGTATTTTTGCAGTGAGCTACATTTAAGCTCCTGATCTTCATATATAAGTTATTAGCAGCACTGAGATCTACAGGAGATGATTTGCTCCACACACTGTGTGTTTCAACACTTTATTAATACTGCATGGCTCTGGCTCTGTTCCTCTGCCTCTATTGTCGCTCTCAGCTCTGAGGTCAGGGCTCAAACACGGGGTCAGGCCTCCGCAGCCAGCTCGCCGTTGCCTGAGATCTGCCGAAAACCCTAGTAGGGGTGGATCACCTACAGATTATCACCCCTCTATCCCCGAGAATCATTATCTGCGAGTCAAAAGAAGTTAAATGGCCACCTTTTTCTCTCTTTCTCTCTCACTTACTCCCTTCCACTGTGGAAAATGCATTTTATGTATAATTCCTGGACTAAATAAGCCACGGTCCAGATGGATAGGTTCTTGACAGTTATGAATGAGGGTCTGGGAACATTAAGGCAATGGAGTGGGAATGGGAGGAGAGTGGGGTGTGGGGCGAAAGGGGGGTTGCAAATTTTGAACTAAGTTTGAATAAATCATCATCAGAGGCATTCTGGCTACTCAACTGGAAGCCCCGGACCTTTGTGACCATGTGACCTCTGGTTTCCCTGGCAACTGTAGTACTCTACATTCTTCAGAATATTAAAAGAATTTTGGTGGCAGTAAGTTTGCCTGAGAGCAGTGAACTGGTGCCCGGCGTGATGAGTCTACCCCTCATTAGAGCACCCAGCCTCGGCGGGCTTAACAGAGCTACGTCTATATCTTGTGGTAATGAAGACCCCGCAGAGGCCGAGAGGAGAGCGAGAGAGAGAGGGAAGCAGAAGGCAGAGGGCAGAGGAAGGGAAAGTCAATACTAGAACCCGTGCAGTGAGAGGTAGTATCAATTTTCTGGATTATTAATTCAAATTCGCATTCGCAGACTGCTTCAAATTAAGAGAGCCGCAGACGCCCTCTCACACTCCGATGAAATTATAATTTAAAGTATTCTGTTTCGGACGCTCAAATTAGACAGCCCAGTCAGCATGCAGAGGTTCTTCCCATCCTGCTAATGAAGGCACATACGCAATGAGTGGGAACAGAAAGAGATCCAAACTACACCTGTTTCACCACAGAGCTGCTTACAGAACTCGGTTTTCTGTCTGGCAGCAGAACAAGGGCTCTTTGTTTTGAACCGGCGAGAGGAGGGGAAAAAAGTTGACTGTTGAAAGGTGGGATTTGCAGCTAGGTGTGAAATGCAAGGGTCCCACATTAACTGCTGAGGTAATTATTTTTCTTCTTTTGCATAAACAGTCGTCTTCGGAAAGTCATTGATGGCTTTGGAAAGTCATTTTCGTGATTAAAAACCAGGACTCAGACCCACATCATCAAGTGGAACTAAGTCCTCTCAATTACAGAACCCAGAGGTGGAATGAGAAGCAGGATTGTGTTCTTGCAGATGACCAGCATTAGATTCTAAATGGGCATGAGAAGTTTCATCCCTGGGTTTTGATACTTTTGTCAGGAAGGAACTCATTCGAGAGATGAAGCCATGAGCTTGAAGGGCAGGCTGCTGTCCAAGGATTGTTAATTTTGGGGTCAAGCAGGGTCATGTCAATTTCATTTCGGTATCATGAGCATTATTGTTTTCCCCTGCGTGTGGGGATTTGAGCCGGTGCCCTTAGCACTCAAGAGATTACGTTTTATTAGAGTTATGCGTCCATTATCCTTCAGCCTGAACATGAAATGATCACAACCTCATTAGGCATTTCAGAAGTGGCTCATCCAATCAGATGATGATGATTTTAATAACCGCATGAATCTCTTGCACTGATGTTGGGATAATATTAGCTCTGACATCAAGTAAAACAACACCAAAAGTGGTTTCCTGTACCAAATAATAATCAGGGTTTGAGGTCAGCTGACTATATGTTTTGTTGGATTCACTTTGTGGAATTTCCTGAAGTTCGGTTGATTTATTTAAGGCCAGCGTCGCTGTCTACCCTAATAACTTCAGAGGACACGTTGGCTTGTGCTCGGAGTGAGTCAGTATCAATAGACGACAAGCAGGTGGAGCTGTGAGCAAAGTTAAACCTGTGGAAAACAGCACAACAGCTTAGTCCACTTTGATATACTGTACAGAGTGAAGATGAAAGGCAGATGAAAACGGGATCGAGGAACGAGACGCTCTAGGAGTACCTGGTGGAAGGAACAGCGCTGGTCAGGTTTGGTGCAAGATTTCTGCTGCACGTGTCACTTTGAGGCATTTACCACAATCCTAAGCTCCCTGTGCACCACAGTCTGATTCAATTTGCTTGATTCGAATCTGTATCCCTATCTAACAGGCCCTCTTCGTTTTTATCCTCTGCAATAGAAGGAGATGAAAGAAAGAGGGGATCGACGGCAATCAGGAGATGGCAATAATCAGAATAATTTGCAGCTAGCACTGCACAAGTGCGTGATTGTGTGGCACTGTGCTGCGCCGTGTTTGTACGGCTTGTCATTTTTTCAATTACTCTGGCTGTGGTTAAATGCTCATTTTCAGTTGCCCTGCCTGAAGCTAGAACACCGAGGCCCATTAGGGCCTGCGCTCCAGCCTCTCTCTCATTAGTTTCCCCCCGACGAGTGGCGTTTGGGAGAAGAGCCTGAGACCAGTGCTCTGGAAGGAGGTCAGCGTGGAGCTGTGGAAACAGGACACCGCAGACATGAGTGGTTAGATTGCAGAGGAGTTGCTGACCCCACGGCGTCCCATCCATGCACTGGCACCAAGGACACATCATTAGAGAGCAGGGTGACCTTCAGGGCCAACATAGCACAAAGCTCTTAATGACCGGGCCAGGCCTCCCTCTTCTCTCTCAGAGCCCGCCTGACTGCCCGATCCTCTAAACAAGTCACATGGCAATGAACATCACCGAGACCCAAAACCAGTGAAACCAGCCATGATGACAAGACCATCTCACAGCCCAATTTATCATATTCTTTCATGTTTGGTCATTGAAGGGAATTGCTCTAATTCAGTGGTTTTCAGTGGTGGGGCCCACTAGGGGCCCAGAGCAAACTTCCATGTGGGCTGAAAATGACTTAATAATTATATGGCTTTAATAGTTATAATAAATGTTAAGTAGCTGTACATAAGTATTATTTAAAACAAGTCATCTTAATTAAAGGAATATTAAAACACTACATATATATATATATATATATATAACAAAGAACACTTTTCAAATCAATCTCTAAAGTAAAAATAAAATAAAATAAAATAAAATAGTAAAATAAAGTAAAACAAAATAAAATAAAAAATGTGTGTACCATAATGAAGTTGAATAGAGAATGCATTTCAGTTCCAGTTCAATTCTTGAATTCAAATCGAGGTAGCAAATTTTAGAATAAACTGAAATAAAAAAATTAAAAAATGTAATTGCAATGTTTGTTTGAGACAAAATTTGAATGATAGCTTAACAAAACATTAACAGAAATTATATATGTAATTATATATGTATGAATCTAAGAGCATTCCATCAATTTTTGCAAAATTGCAAGAGGGCAGGCCACTCTAATGTAACTGAAACCCTGTAAAAGGAGGATGTCCAGATGAAGGCCAAAAGGACAACCCTTTCAGACATCACAAGAGAAGTTGGTCATTTCAAATCTGTGATTTCTCAAATACTGCAGGTTTGCAAAGATACTAATTAGTTCAAATCCCCCAAAACTGCTGGTCATCCACGTAAGACAAATGCACGAGAAGACAGGATACTGCAGATGCTCTCAGTGGGCAATTGGTTCAGCACTGCAGCTGGAATTGCTTGCTACTTCTGAACAGGGTAAAGATCTATTTTGGCATGTTAAGGTTTAAAGAGCAGATCATATGGGTTTTTGAAAAATATGTTTTGTAACGTAGCTATCCTTCAATGTAAACAGTCTACAAAGTTGTTAATCAAAAAAGTGCATGCTAAAAAGATATTGTCTCTCAAAACAAAGAGTCGACTCTGAGCCGCCTTAACGAATCGCCCTATATTTTCAAATCTTCTGCCTGTTATCCATATACATCACTAAGTATCATATTAGCATAATCACTGCCTGCCCACAAACACTTCCTTTTGTTTGGAGTGTTTACATCATGTTGTGAAGACGCTGTGATCTGCACTGTGAAAGCAAGTTTTTTTTTTGTTTTCATTGCCGAAAGATGATAATGTGAAGAAAAAGGTTTTTTTTTTTCCACGGTATCACAGCAATACACTGCTTCTCTAATATTGGTGAGTTCAATGCGGGATTTGCTAAACGCCTTTTTCGCTAAACTTGAAAGATAAGTCTGTACTCTTCTTTATTTGCACAATTTGCTTGGACTATATACATAAAGACCAATCACAACAGACTTGACCAGCTGACCAATCAGAGCAAAGTAGGCTCATGGAATGGAGGGGTTTACCGACCTTAAGCTCAGAACTGCTTTGAACGAATTATTTCGAAATCATTGCAACATGATTCTAATATCAAATGTATATTCTGAGAAAATTACAATGTTTTCTGACCTTAGATGCATTTAAACCTGTTGTAGGGGACTCCAACACAACATTAGGACACTTTAGAATACCATATGACCTGCTCTTTAAGGTTCTATATGCCTTACAGAGAGGAGAGTGACAATCCGATAGCTTTGTTGGAAATGCCAACTGTAGAAATGTATATACTTTTTTATACTTAAAACAATATTAACAAGTTATTTTTTTAGAATGCTATTAAAGGAGAAGTCCACTTCCAGAACAAAAATTTACAAATAATTTACTCACCCCCTTGTCATCCAAGTTGTTCATGTCTTTCTTTCTTCAGTCGTGAAGAAATTATGTTTTTCGAGGAAAACATTTCAGCATTTTTCTTTATACATTGGACTGATATGGTGCCCCGATTTTGAACTTCCAAAATGCAGTTTAAATGCGGCTTCAAACGGTCCCAGATGTGGTTGTAAACGATCCCAGCCGAGGAAGAAGGGTCTTATCTAGTATAAAAATTACAGTTGATATACTTTTTAATGCCAAACGCTCGACTTTTCTTACTCTGCTTGGACTGTTTTTGTTCTGGTTCGTAACAGTTAGGGTATGTTGAAAAACTTTTTTGTTAAGGGTGTTTGATCTTCTTTGCATTTTCACTTTGCAAAAACTGGGTTGGAACTTCTGCAGTGATGTAGGATGATTTTGAAATGAGTTTTGAAGTTGAGGGAGAAAATACGATTGGAGTTTTTCGACATACCCTAACTGTCTTGAGGCAGAATACACAGAGTTCATGGAGAGAAAGGCAAGACGAGCGTTTGAGATTAAAAAGTACTTAAATTGTATTTTTTTTAATGACAATAACCGATCGTTTTGGCTAGATAAGACCCTTCTTCCTCGACTGGGATAGTTTACAACCGCATTTGGGATCGTTTGAGTCCGCATTTAAACTGCTTTTTGGAAGTTCAAAATCGGGGCACCATATCAGTCCATTATATGGAGAAAAATGCAAAAATGTTTTCGTCAAAAAACACAATTTCTTTATGACTGATGAAAGAAAGTCATAAGCATCTTGGATGACAAGGGCGTGAGTACATTATACGTGAATCTTTGTTTTGGAAGTGGACTTCTCCTTTAACTACTCTATGGAATCGTAATTCAGTAAAATTAACTTTCTGTCAGTCCAAATTACAATGATTTAAATTCAAATTTTAGGTCTAAATTAAAATGATTTTTAAGTTTTGAATGATTGTTTTGAATTTGTCCCCTTTAGTTTTTTTTAATAAGTTTAATTAAGTTAATAAAAATCATAACTGGGGGGATTTCAATATTAGTTTTGGGGCCTTAAAACAGTTGAGAACCACTGCTCTAATTCGTTGACAACATAATTTAAACTCCTTACTTTTCACATCTGCTTTCCCCGTCCCAAGTCCTCATGTTCTACTCAGCAGCATAAACCTGCAAATGTAGGTATCATGACGTAATGTCCTCTGCTTGCATGAGACCTGAACAAAAAAGCGTTGCTGTTATAGCTCCTCCAGCTAAATGGAGGTCAGTGGAAGATGGCATCCATTACGGAAGCATTCAATTCAAATGTCACCTGGCTGGCATGCTTTTCCTATTCCCTAATGTGTGTTTCAGGATGGGGAGAGAAGAGAATGGGAGGGGCATGCCGGGATATAGTGTGTTTTGTCTCTAAGTGCGCAGTTTCTTTTTAAATGCTTAATTTCAAATAGGTTTGTGTAAAGCTGCCCACCAGCTGCCCATGGGGCACAGGGGCTATTCATCAATGGAGACGGGAAGAGGCAAGGTGACACTGCATTAAGTCGACAACCTCACCTTGGATTTGGGCGAAACCACCATTGAACACTCTCTCTCTCTCACCACGTTTCTCCATCTTTGGCGGAGAGGCTGCTATCCTCTGGAGCTCCGGCTGCTAAAACAAGACTGATTGTAACTATTCATCATTTCACCTCAGCGCTACTCTAAGCGGAGTCGGAGCGGGCCGAAGGACTGGATGTGAGAATGCACGCCAGAGCCAGAACTTGGCTCTGTCATAGTATATAAACACTTGCACGTCGTCACACACGTGTAGCTACAAGCAGCCAACGCCAAGGCCCGCTGAATTTTGATTGCAAGGCTTCTTCTAGAACACAGTGCAGTCCTGTCCCCACCAGAGGAGTGAAAGACAGTAGTCTGCAGGTTGCGAGGTAAAATGGGAGTTGAGCATGGGCGCGTTTAACGAAGACGGCTGGGATTCTTGGACACGACAGAGCTGATTGTCACTCCTTGAGTTCCTGTTCTGTCACAGCAGCTCAGTGCTGTCATCCCTCACCTCAGTTGAAATTAACAGGTAATTTGTAAATGTCACTATGGGTTAGACGGCTCATTTTGTTTCTTTGTGACCAATCCAGGGAACAGTGGCTAATTTTTCTTGTCTTCTTTTAATAAGATGTTCATTTATAAATAGAATTACACACTGCAAAATAAATGAGGGGAAGTGATGTGGAGAAAGAAGCAGGTTTAGCAGCATCTCATCGTCTCCGGCAATTAATAACACACATCAGAGCTGATGGATTTGACTTTGCTGGGTTCTGTTAATGTGTCTTTTCAGTATATGAGATTATGACCAGAAATGTAATTTCAAATATCTAAATTCATTTAGGCTAACAGAGTCTCTCGTTCTCTCTCTTACACACACGCACACACATATTTTCCTTTTAATGAGTTCTGAGTTTAAAGAGTGTGAGTAATTAATGGAAAAGCTAAGGTAATGAATTCAAGGTAATTTTTCTTGCCTTTCATTTGTGGGTGATCAAAGATAATTGAAAGCAATTTAAGCATGATCTACTTTTATTTCTTTCAACAGCTTTAATTTGATCTTCGACTGGATGTTTCTCCACAGAAGAAAGCTTTAATTGTGAAGGCATAACCCTCAAACCCAACCTTCCTGATTTAATGGGTATACTGTTTTAAGCCTTGCATGTTTTTGTTTGATTTTTAAACAAAAAATCACAGTGACTATTTAATTGTAGGATTCATTCATTCAGTCATTCATTTTTCACATTGTTCAGTGACAAATAAATGAAAATTCTTCCAGAAACCTAGTTTAAAAGATTGGCATGTGAAATGTACTTTTAATATTCAGGTTTCATGTTATACTGTTTTTCATAAAAACTTCAAATTTAATGACTTAAAATTATCATGTGGTACGATCATCAAATGTAATGTACATACAAAAAAAAATCCGTACACCCTGATTATAACAGTTACATATGTGAAATATAAATATTGTCCTATCCTACCATTTAATATATTTATAAATATATTAGAACACTTGAAGGGATATATATATATATATATATATATATATATTTCTGTCCAATTGTTTCTTTTTTTTTAGTTAAAAAATGGTTTAAATGCATTAAAAAGATGCCATAAATATTAATTACCTCTGCTATGTATGGACCACTTTAACTTTTCAAAAATGATTCGTTATTTTTAATTTTTCTGTTATTCAAAATGTCATGTGGTGTGACCATCCGGCCATAACTGTTGTTTTGGAAACATCTTTGAAATTACCCTTAATTTATTCAAATTGATTTTCTGCACTATTTGGCATGATTTCCAATGTGTTTCGTAATCCTGCATAAAACTGCAAAGCATTTGTATTTATATTTCCTTCATAATATACAAACAAACTTTGTCCGATAATTTCCATTTTATGAAATATTATGTGGTGTGACCATCAAGAAACTACCATTTTGGGACTTTTACGTTGAAATTCACTCAAGGATAGGACTTTGCATCATATAGCAATTTGCCAATGACCCATGGAAGCATCAAACAGGTTTGTAACTCTCTTTCAAATTTGGAAAAAATTACCTTTTTAACAGCTGGTACAGTATGTAGTTACCACATTTGGATATCATGTGGTATGACCTCAAAAAAAACAAAACAATGAATATTAAATTATTTCTACAAGTATTATTTTTATTAGAAATTTCATAGTGACCTTTTGTGGGAAGCTATCTTGTTTTGTTAAGGTCGCCAATTCTATGCTATTCTATGCTTTGACAGAATTTGAAATACCATGTGGTGCGACCACTGCAGAGTGTTTTCCATTATAGATATATGTCCCAGATTGGCAGTTTCTGTGCTTTTATATTCAAGTGATGGTTTATATACATAAAATACTTTATTTTAGTATCATTTGGAACAGATTTGTGTACATGCATGTACATGCTGTCATCTCAGAACCTGAGCCAGCAAACTCCCGCTACTCTAAATTGACCTACCCCCGTTACTATTGCTACGTCTAACAAACCATACCACTTTTATGCCACACATCATGTTCTCATGCAGTGAAAAATACATTACGGAGCAAAGAGGACACTGACAACAGGCCAACATACAAGACAGAGCTGGTTATTTTTGGTATAAAACAAAGTCTATGTGTTCAAATTTTGTCATTTTTTAAAGAAATTTAATCAACAAATACTGTTTTGTGGCTTTTTAATGTGTCATGACAGATCACTGTAGCACCTCAGTTCAAGCACTAGTATAGCATGAAATAAACATGAATGAACATCAGAAGGTATCTTGAGTCACCTGTGAAAAAATATCTGTACACACCATTTTTCAAGTTCAAGTCCACCGACTTTAATCTAATCCGGTTTGTTTGTCGGACAAAGCAGCGTATTTGGCGTAATGATTGGTCAGATCACCTGTTAATCATATATATATATATATATATATATATATTTTTTTTTTTACTTGTTGGTTGCTCCACAGTTTTTAAACACACTGAACATTATGACAGATTTAAGAAGGTTTCCAAGAATTGTAGTCTTTTAATTAGGCTATTTGTCTTTTTGTCTAAAAAAAAATAAAGAAAACACATTCCCATTATAAAAAATATGTATTCAGCTCACAGTGTGTATATGAACTGTGTTTAATGTTTTGGTCTACATTAAGAGACATGGGATATATAAATACAGTACTGTACAAAAGTCTTAGGTCACTAGTATTTTCACCAGCTAAAAAATGGTTTAAAGTAAGTTATTTCTATCTTTTGCTGTAGTGTGTCAGTAGGAAACATCAGTTTACATTTCCAAACATTCTGTTTGCCATTAATTGTAATAATCTAGTGAGATTTTTGTTTGCACAGGCAGTCTGACAACAGCCAGTGCTCCACACAGACATCTGATCTCACTATCATCCAGTCTGTCTCTGGAATGACATGAAGACACAGAACAAACTGAAACAGAGTAAATCCAGAAGAACTGTGGCAGCGTCTCCAAGATGCTTCAAGAGACCTACCTGCAAAGCTACCTGAAAAACTCTGCACAAGTGCACCTAGGGCAAAAGCTGCTTTAAATGCAAAGGATGGTCACATCAAATGCTGATTTATTTTAGTTAATATTAATTCATTGATAAAGAAAATCTATTTATGACATTATTTTTGACAGCATCCTCATTTTATGTGCCTAACAGCCTAAAAATTTTAACAGTACTGTAGCTTTGTAGGTGTAGGTCTCTTAAAGCATTTTGGAGATGTTGCCACAGTTCTTCTGGATTTAGTCTGTCTCCGTTTTTTCTGTTTCTTAAGACAGGCTGGACTGAATGATGGAGAGATCAGATCTCTGTTTGCAAAAGGAGTCTGACAACAGCCTGTGCTCCATACAAAAATCTCACTGGATTATTATAATTAATGGCATAATGAATGTAAACTGATATTTCCTACTGACACACTACAGCAACAGACTGACTTTAACTGACTTTAAACCATTTTTTAGCTGATGAAAATACTAGTGGCCTAAGACTTTTGCACAGTACTGTAAATAAATACATAAATGAATGAATGAATGAATGACTCAAATATACATTTCAACATCTTCTATAAGCCACTTCTGCTAAAGCATTATTATAAAATAAAGCATTATAAATGGTCGCATCACATTAAAAGATCTAACCTAAGAGGACTTTACTCCAAAGCAGCATGATTATAAAGCAGTGGCAACAATCATCCACCAAGCGTACTAAAGAGACTTAACCAGTTACAACCGGATTACAGTAAATATTATAATATTTACGCTTTATAGTCATCCTAATGAGCTCTACAGTTCTGATGATGCACACACATGCAGTGCCAACAGAGAGTGATTATACAGCTTTAGCAAAAGAATCCTTCATAAACCACATTATTTTAAACCATCTAAATCATCTCCCATCCACTGCCGGTAGCCGCACTTCCCTTGCATCCTGTATAAATCTATATCGCTTAGAGATGCTCACAGAGACGTCTTGCTTTGACTTTGCAGTCACATTTGATGTCACTCTGTTTATAAGCAGCATCTGAGGATGCTTATCATCAAACACTCTTTATATCTTGGAAAAGTTGTTAATTTCTATTGATGTGGATGTGTTGACATTATTAGACAATCATTTTGAAATAAATGTTAAAGGGGTCATCAGATGCTAAGTTCACTTTTACATGCTGTTTGAACATTAATGTGTGTTGGCAGTGTTTGTACAAATCTACCCTATAATGATAAAAATCCATGCAGTGGTTTTTAATTATTCTGTAAAACTAATATTCCCTTTTTCAAATCGAGCCATTCTCAGATGCCTGTCGTTGTGGCGTCACAAGTGAAGTGAGTATAAGGGTTTTTTATGAATCTTTGCGATCGCCTTTCCTAATAATGTGCTAGTTAGCAAGTTTAGCGGCTAAACGTGGCTAAATGTGGCTAAAGTAAACAAGCTCATCTCTCCACAGAGAGAAGAGAGGGGCGGGGCGAGCAGAGCTCATTTGCATTTAAAGCAGCCTCGACCAGAATGAGATGATTTTTGCAGAGCTGATTTTGGCAAGGTAAAAAGTGTGTTGTTTTACACAACAATTGAGAATTTTTAACCAAAGTATATTATAGACTTTTCATTAAGACCCTAAAGAATCATATCAACTTGTGGAAAATGGGCATCCGATGACCCCTTTAACATAAAGTTAACATTAGGTAAAATAAATCCAAAATATGGGTCACTTGTCCACATATATCACAGGAAACCAGTATTGTAACCCTAGAGATTTGCAAGTGAATAATAATAATAATACAGAAAATGAATGATAGTAAAATTGACAATGTGACTATGTAGATAATAAAATACATGTAAAATTTAAATAATAAAATAATAATTACTGTTTTAATAAAATTTAAACAGTAATGCTGAATATTTATAATTACAATTATTTTAGAATGTTATATCTCAGCATGCCAGTATTGTAATGTAACACAGATTAGCAAGTGAAATATGATCAAATAAATGACAATGGCAATACTACAAATACAAATAATACAAAAATATAGTAAAAAATGAAAAATAATTATACTCCCCCCCTCCTAACATGAGTATTTCAATCTGCTCATATTTTACAAATGACACTATTTGTAGGCCTTACTGGCACTCTCAAAGCATGACTTATTGACACGCACGCAAAGATAAATGTTGTCCTTTCATTTGTTGTGTACAGTATGTACAAAAGGCAAACCTCAGTGCTCTAGAAATGAAAGGAAAATACACATAAATAACATTTCTCTTCAGATTTCGCTTCAGGTGCCCCAGTTTCCCCTCCTGCTCGCATGAAACCTATGCTCCGCTTTTCCTTTCTGCTTGGGGTGTAATTAGTATATGTGTGTTCTGTCGTGTATGATAGCTTGTCTCCGCTCAGGAGGTGGACCGATAAATATTTATATATATTACAAAGGGAGACGCCACACCAAGCCTATTAATGAAGACACCATATACGGCCATCTTAGCCATGTATGCACATAGGTATCAGCCCATTTGTCAAGCCATGAGAGCTAATTATCTCCTACCAGGCAATGTTTTCCTCATCCGGAGAGTCTCAATTCCTTGTATTAGGACATGCGTGGTCAGTCCAGCTCCAAATATCACCTCCATGCTCATGAATGCATTAAAAAATTTTGGGTTGCTGGTAATATTATTAAAATGAGGGGGAGGCTGAATCCTAAATCCAAATTCTCTGCCGTCTTATTCAGCCTGGACGGAAAGGACACTAGTGTTTATTGATGCTATTAGTGAAAGGAGAAGATTCATTTAGCTACTTTGGCACACACTGTAATGGGAGCTTTGATTGCGTGGAGTGAGCGGTGTAAGGGTGACTCATGTTGGCTTTATCCTCTTGTACTTCCTCTGGGATGTGACGGAGAAAGCAAGTTTCTGATTCTGCTTTTGTGAAACGTCCAGTCTGGATGGCGTGATGGTCTCTCTTCCGTCTCTTTTTCACTTTCTTGGGATGTTTGCAGTGGTAGCGGTGGGTCTTCGTCACAGCATGTGATGAGAGGCCATTTTGTTGGCATCATCAAGATCATTACTGTTAGACAAAGACAGAATGCAGATCTTTGCTAACTTAATAACATCATCATGGCTTCACGGATGGGAGATTAATTAAATCTGAGCCCAGCTGTAATTAAAGAAAATAACACTCCAAAGGCGACTTTACATTGCTGAGTTAAGTGCTACGGCACCTCCAGATTTGAATGAAACACATGCATTTTTGTGTGCATTTTGATACCTTATTCATAAAATTGGGGTCAAATGATATGAAAGTACTTTTTAAATCAAAAATACTGTAAAAACAGTGATATTGTGAAACATTATTACAATTTAAAACTGTTTTTATATAATGTACACAACCAGTCAAACGTTTTTGAACAGTAAGATTTTTAAGTTTTTTAAAGAAGTCTCTTCTGCTCACCAAGTCTGCATTTATGTGTAGAGCAAAAACAGTACAATTCTGAAATATTTGTACTATTAAGAATAACTGTTTTCTAATTGAATATTTTTTTATTGTAATATATTCCTGTAATCAAAGCTAAATTTTCAGCATCATTACTCCAGTCTTCAGTGTCACATGATCCTTCAGAAATCATTTTAATATGCTGATTTGCTGTTCCAGAAACATTATATTATTATTATTATTACTATGAATATTTAAAACAGCTGAGTACGTTTTTTTTTTTAGGATTATTTGATGAATATAATTATCTGAATAGAACTAACTGATCAAAAGATCAGCATTTATCTGAAATAAAAAGCTTTTGTAATACACACTATACCAATAAATGATTAATGATTAATGATTAATGATTAATACTTTAATTTAGCAAGGATGCTTTAAATTGATCAAGTGATGATAAAGACATTAATAATGTTGCAAACGATTTCTATTTCAGATAAATGCTGTTCTTCTGTTCTTCTATTCATCAAAGAAACCAGAATAAATTCTACTCAGCTGTTTTGACATAATTATAATAATAATAATAATAATAATAATAATAATAAAGTTTTTTGCAGTTTTTTTTTTCAGACAAGTTGAATGATTTCTGAAGGATCATGTGACTGGAGTAATGATGCAAAAAAAATCATCTTTGAAATCACTGGAATAAATTACATTTTGGAATATATTACATTCAGATAGAAAATTGTAAAACTATTTTACTGTGTTTGCTGTACTTTGCATCAAATAAATGCAGGCTTGGTGAGCAGAAGGGAATTAAAACAACAACAACAATAACAACAACAACAAAACATTAAATATCTTACTGTTCAAAAACTTTTGACTGGTAGTGTACTGCAAAAATGGTAAATTTTTCAGCAGCCATTGCTCCATACTCTGTTGAAAAACAAAGGCTCTTAATTGATTCCATGAAAAACCTTTAACATCCATGGAATCTTTTAATAGCACAAAAGGTGTTTTTTATTATATATATATATATATATATATATATATAGTGGAAAAGGGTTATTTAGATTATAGAAAACAACATTCTATTTTTATTTGTAAAGGGATAGTTCACCCAAAAATGAAAATTCTGTCATTAATTACTCACCCTCATGTTGTTCCAAACCCGTAAGACCTTCATTCATCTTCGGAACACAAATAAAGATTTTTCTGATGAAATCCAAGAGCTTTTTGACCCTGCATTTTTGGGTGAACTATCCCTTTATTTATGCAGTCTTCAGTGTCACATGATCCTTCAGAAATCAATCTAATATGCTAATTACTGCTACTTGTTATTACCACAGTTGACAATGTTTGTTCTGGATATATTTTTTGAAAACTATGTTATTTATTTATTTATTCATTTATTTTGAAGTATTCTTTGATTATTAGAAAGTCATAGCTTATTTTATCAAGCTATATTTTAGCTAAAAAAAAAAAAAAAATTACATATTAGGCATTATCTTTGCTTTTTTTTTTCTTTTCATTATTTTGGCCTGCCATATTTTTGAAAGTAATATTTTGCACTGCCCTTCAAGAGTTTGGGATCAGTAAGATTTTTTATGTTTTTTATGTATTTTTAATATAAAAAATATTATTATAAAATATTATTTCAATAACACTTTTCTAATTTAGTTGTCACGAACGCGGTCTCTGTGGCTCCCTCTAACCGCCGCCAGCGGGAACCCTCTCCGGACTTTTAACGCACTCCATTTCCCACAACCCCGTGCCTGGGACTCCCCTTCCGGTTCCGGGTCTCCCGGTTTACTTCCCCCTTTCGGCCATTTATAGACCGCCATTTCGGCGGGTTCCCCGCAAAGTTTTGTTAGTGTGACTTTCAATCATGAGCGTTTTTCTTTGTATTGCCTTCCCTTTGCCGATTGGACTGTTTATTCCTCGTGTTTTGATTCTCTGCTGCCTGCCTTGATACCTTTTGCCTGGACTTACGTTTATTCTCTGGATTATCTGCTCTGTACCTGTTTGCCGTTGTTGACCCTCGCCTGCTTGACTACTGTCTAATAATACATGTCGCATGTGGATCCCACGTCTCCGGATCAGTCACTGTTACATTAGTATACTTTAAAATGTAATTTATTGAGGAGCCAGTCAGAGTCATAGAACAGTCAGTGATTTCATTCTCTTACACTGTGACCCTCATATTACTATCACTCACCACAATGAAATTACCTCAAAAAAATGTACGTCATCCATCACAAAAAGATTAGTAATGAGATTGCGATATATATGTTCTTGACTGCACAGTCCAATGAGGAACTTATTTAAGACACCCAAGCATTATTTTAATTGAAGGGTACAGGTAGAGCGGTGGCAGCCTGTTCGTGTTTAATGAACAGATTTTTGTTCAGCGCTGTCCATTTTAATCCACAAATCAGCAGCTGACAGTAAAGCTGCCTTTTGCTCATTTAAGGACTGACACAGAGCAAATGAAACAATGTGTGATATGTGCTGTAAATCAGAGCACATTAGAGACCAAGGTATATGTATAGAAAGCACGACTAAACAATGTTAGTTTTATAAGCCTGGCCTTGAGAATATAACTGAAACTGATGTCAACATTACAACTAAATGTAGGCCTATGATTTAGCATGAAAATGACAAGAGTGAGTCGCAAATTGTATGAATGAAGTAATGAAAAATAGTCTGTGTGTATGTTTGAGTGTTTCTGAGCTGATTGATGACGTACAGGCCTATGAATCTAAACTTTTCTGCGAGTTACTTAGGCTGAGACTAAGTACTTGTCTGTGCTGGCTCTTTATTGATGAGTGGAGGTATATATCTTTCAGGCTGTCATCTCCTGGCCAGTAGAAGAGCTGCTCTCTCTCTCTCTCTTCTCTGCCATGGAACTCATAGTAATAGAGTTCTTATTACACCGCTGACTTGGCCAGCAATATGTTGTCTGTATAACATTGTGAGACATCTGTTTTATCTCAGTCATCCTGAATCAGAATCTTTTTTTTCCACAGATACATGTGAGTAAAATTTCTGGTTTTGTGATCTTAATATTACATTACAGTATATATTTATACAGCGATTCTTTCTGGTCCTCAAATCTGATTGCCTGAGAGGGGTGCAATATGTTAGTAATATCAGAACTCCAACCGCTTTACCGGTTGTATCACTCCGCTTGTGGTATTTCTCACAGCGAGTGTCATGGCAGATGCACAAATCCACTATAATATTATTAATAATACTGTTTTTGTGTCACAGAATGTAGTTTTAAGAGGTTTTTTTTCTGCAGATCGTCTGCAGCTGTTCAGTGCTCATGAACTTGCAGACAGCAGCCTTACCTTGACCAGATCTTCTGGAATTTACCATTGGCTCTAATGTCTCTACAGTGTAATTAGTTTTGGGTAAATCTAATGGGCAGTCTTTGGTCTCATTAATCTGGTTTTTTTTTTTGCTCTAGAGCAAATAGTTTTAGCTGAGAGCAAAATCTTATCATGTTATATGTCCTATGCTAGGACAATGTTTGGCTGACATACAACTATTTGAAAATCTGAAATAGGAGGGTGTAAAAAAAATCAAAATCACCTTTAAAACTGAGTCGACAAATGAGTTGGCACCAATAGCCTCGTGGTTAGTGCGTTGACATATTGTGCTGTGGGCATCCTTAGTTCGAATCCCGTCTCGTGGACCATTCCTGATCCCACCCCCTTCTCTTTCTCTTCCACTTCGCTTCCTGTCTAAATAAAAAAAAAATGTACAAATAAAGTTCTTAGGAAAGCAATTACTAATCAAAATTTAAGTTTTGATATATTTATGGTAGGAAATTTACTAAATATTTTCATGGAACATGATTTTTACTTAATAATATTTTTGGCATAAAAGAAAACTCAATTATTTTGACCCATACAATGTATTTCTGGCTATTGCTACACATATACCCGTGCTACTTGTTAAGACTGGTTTTGTGGTCCAGGGTCACATATTTTAAGTAAATTTAATGCTCTCTGTCAGAGAGCTGCCTTTGCATGTTTGACTGAATTGCCTAGCAATTGCCAGCCAACAAATGCACTGAGCAGCACTGTCATCAGAAATCACCCTTAACAGATGAAAGGACAGTATGACAAAGATATTGCCTATTTCCTCAGTGGACATTTTGCGTTATATAAACTCGCAATTCTGAGAACATACCAGTCTTTTTTTCCCCTCAAAATTGGACTTTATAACTTGCAATTGTGGGTTTATAGCTCACAATTCTAAGAAAAAAACAGTGTAAAAAAGGTTAGAATTTTGAGAGATAAACTCATTGCAAGAAAAAGTCAGAATTGCTAGTTTTTATCTCACAACTCTGACTTTTTTAATTTCTCAATTTTTAATTTCTTAATTTTTCGCAATTGCGAGTTTATATCATGCAATTCTGACTTTATAGCTCACAATGTGAGTTTGTATCGCACAGTTCTGAGAAAAAAGCAATAACCTTTTTTAAAGGGGTCATCGGATACAAAGTTCACTTTTACGTGTTGTTTGAACATTAATGTGTGCTGGCAGTGTATGTACACACATATAATGATAAAAATCCATGCAGTGGTTTTTAATTAATCTGTAAAAATAATTAATCCCCTTTTTCAAATTGAGCCATTCTCAGATGCCGCTCCCACGATAGTTGATTGACATTAGCATCTTACCTCAGACCCGCCCTAAATCAGCTGTAACAGTCCGACCTCCACTGTTTCGATGCCGGAGCAGGGACGTTAGCTCGACAAGAATATCTCCAATTGAGAGACTGAGGAACATAGTGGTTGTCATTTACTCCCGACATCTGAGCCACTGAAGATGCAGTGGATTACGTTTGTTTGTGAAAGAAATGCGCCTCCCGATCTACATAAATGTGTCTATGTTCGCGCAAATCATTCGTGATCCAGCTTCACCTACAGCAGAAGTGAGTATAGTTAGTATTGCTAGTTAGCAACTTTCGCGGCTAAACGCGCTAAATGCGGCTAAAGTAAACAATCTCTCCAAACACAGCTCCTCACTCCACAGAGAGAAGAGAGGGGCGGGGCAAACAGAGCTCATTTGCATTTAAAGGAACAATCCATCAGAATGGGTTGATTTTGACAAGGTAAAAAGGCTGTTGTTTTAAACTATACCATTGAGAATTTTTAACCAAAGTATATTGTACACTTTTCATTAAGACCCTACAGAATCATATTAACTTGTGGAAAATGGGCATCCGATGACCACTTTAATATTTTTATTCAGTGATGGAAACAAGTTTCCATATTTTACTGCCACTTTTGATCTGTTGTTTTTCCCTCATAAAATATACATTTATTTTTAAAAGGATAAGTAATCAAAATATATTCTAATCGCCTTCATTACTTATTTGCTTGCTACTTTGTAATGCTTTTCATGCATAGATTTCTATTGTATTACATTAATGATGTATATGTACTGATCAAATTTGTTGATACATTACAATAATCCAAACAAGGATTAATATACCATATAGCGATACAGAGATTATGACTCATTCCACTGTCATTTTCACCAAGACCAACAATTTATTAATAGATTTTCTCTCAGAAGGTAGTGAAAACCATGAAATTTGAGAATAGGTATGATTTTTTACACTATTTCAATATAAATATATATATATATATATATATATATATATATATATATATTAATAAAAATAATTGATTTATATATAAAACATTTTGAGGTAATGACATTTGTTGGTTCATAAACATTACTGTTCAAAAACTAAAGTACACTGTTGCATGTCTTTTAAGTGAATTTATCTAACAGTTCACAAGGCTAAAGGTGTCAATCGTTGAAGAAACACTTTGTGTGACGTAAGAAATACATTTGAAACTATTCTTTGCTGTGTATGGGAGGTGAGTGTGTTAGCATAAGATGTGTGTTATAGCGTTTGCAAAGTGTGATATTCCCACACTCGCTCCTGCGATCACACCTCCCACCCCCTGGAAACTTGTTACAGATGTATCCTCAAATTTGTCTTGTCTAGGTCTTGACACCTGCTCACCTCAGAGTGGAAGTCTTGCTCCTTATATTGATGGTTGGAGGGCAGTCTAATAGTGTCTGTCCCACTCTGTGAGATGCTCTCCTCTGTGGCTTGATTGCTTAGCTGTGGGTGCACACCGAAGTCTGTAGAAAATCAATAAAGGGCGAGAGGCCTTGGCTTCCTTTTCTTAATAAAAGTTAGATATTATTTGTCACATGGTATGGCATGGATTTTATGACTTAGCCTGCAGTGTTGTTTCTCATAGTAGTGCTTGAAATAAGAGAGCTGTAGAGGGATGTTGCGAACAGATCATGTTGCGTCCTCTTATGTCCATCTGCTTCATGAAGGGCTCTGAGCAGAAGCGTTGTGACCGTTTAAACACAAGTTCCCCCTTTGATTTTCAAGCCAATTGGTTTGTGAAAACAACTTCCAAACTGCTTAATTGTGGAATCTATCTATCTATCTATCTATCTAGTCTGTCTGTCTATCTTGTAAGTGCTAAGCTTTCATTTCATAATAGAAGCACTTGATTGTGTCATTCCGCTGTTGAGAGGGTGTTATGCTTTAGAAATGCTACTGGCGAATATGATCATAAATTTGTCAATTTACCGCCATGACATTTTACTCACTCTGCTCCAAAGTTTGCCTATGCATAATTGGGTTTCCTATCTACTAAATTAAATTACAATCAGCAATATGCATCAAATTATGTTAATAGGGCTGCTTTAAGTGGATCATTATCTAAAAGCCTTTTTTTTTTTCATATTATTGGCTGGATTCTTTCACTGCGCTCTATCTAAATGAATCCCCTCCACCAAAGCAAGAAGAAGAAGAAGAAGAGGAAGAAAAAAAACCTTTACACTGAACTGAGAAGTTCAGACAGTAATAATTATAATAATAATAATAATAATAATAATAATAATAAATACTACTACTGCCACTACTACTACTACTACTACTACTAATTATTATTATTATTATTATTATTATTATTATTATTATACTTAATAAATACAAATTGTATAACGATTAATATCATATAATGTATAAAAATATGATACAGCATGTAAATGTAGAGTCAGACTATGTTTTTGTAATAGTACAAATATGTATATTTTAATAATAATAATAATAATAATAATAATAATGATTAGTAGTAGTAGTAGTAGTAGTATTGTTGTTGTTGTTGTTGTTGTTGAATTAAATTAATTAAAAATGTAAACAATGCACAAAACTGCCTGCTGGTACTAAACAACACTGTTTTAGGCTTTATTATTATTATTATTGAATTTGATTTAATTAATTAAAAATATAAATGTATGTTCATGTAATACACATTAAATTATTATACAGCATATAAATGTAGAGTCACATCACATTTTATAATGGTACAAATACACATTTTATTATTATTATTATTATTATTATTATTTATTACTATTATTATTATTATTATTATTATTGAATTTGATTTATTTAATTAAAAAATGTAAACAATGCACAAAACTGCCTGCTGGTACTAAACAACACTGTTTTAGGCTTTAATGTGCAATACAAGATTACTTGTATAAACATTATTATTATTATTATTATTATTATTATTATTGAATTTGATTTAATTAATTAAAAATATAAACGTATATTCATGTAATACACATTCAATTATTATACAGCATATAAAGGTAGAGTCAAATCACATTTTATAATGGTAAAAATACACATATTTTATTATTATTATTATTGAATTTGATTTATTTAATTAAAAAATGTAAACAATGCACAAAACTGTCTACTGGTACTAAACAACACTGTTTTAGGCTTTTATGTGCAATACCAGATTGTTGTTGTTGTTGTTGTTATTGAATTTGATTTATTTAATTAAAAAATGTAAACGATGCTCTGATGGTAATAAACAATACTGGCTTTTATGTGCAAAACATAATAATAATAATAATAATAATAATAACAATAATGATAATAATAATAATTCTTCTTCTTCTTCTTATTGTTGTTGTTGTTGTTGTTGTTGTTATTATTATTATTATTATTATTATTGTTGTTGTTATTGAATTAGATTTCATCAATTTAAACAATGCCCAAAACTGTCTGCTGGAACTAAACAAGTTTCAGGCTTTTAAGTGCAATACAAGAATATTATTGTTATTGAGTTAGATTTCATTGGTTTAAAACATGAAATGTTGCACAAAATTGTTTACTGGTATTAAACAAAACAGTTTTAGGTTTTATGTGCAATACAAGAACGTAATATGAAACATACTGTATAATGTGACATAAATCTCACGATCCAATTTATGCTGCTGATTTTCTTGTCAAAGCCCAACATGAGAATTTATGTAGACACAGTTATTCAAACTTTTATCTGCCTCTCAGTAACATGATACGAGCATACTTTATCCGTTGTTCATAACCTTGGGTATGGAAAAATGCAATCATATAAATACACCAGAGCATTGTGATTTTTCCCATTTGCGAGGGTCACCTCCTTGGAGTGGGTCAC
Organism: Labeo catla; assembly: GCA_012976165.1. Lineage (NCBI taxonomy): Eukaryota > Metazoa > Chordata > Actinopteri > Cypriniformes > Cyprinidae > Labeo > Labeo catla. Next base: position 1,416,965 of record VONZ01000075.1, read on the forward strand.
AGTTTGTTATTCAGCTCAGAGACGTAGCATTACGCAAGCAGGCATGTAACACAACGAAACACACAATAAGCCGTTATATATGGTGCAGCGATGTACCTTGAGAAAGCCCATGTTTATTTACCAAGCTTTATAGTACTCACGGTGAAAAGAACACTAGACTTATCACATATATTCATGTAAGAGCGTTTGGTTGATAAATCAGGAGGAATAACTTCGGAAAGCATTTCAAAGGAAAGAGATTTTTCCTTGCAGCAATCTCATGTGTGATACATAATGCCTTTGCATACAGAACAGCACCTATGTGCTCACACAACTGAGTTTTTGTTAGACTTCCCTATTTTTATTAAACGCCTCTGGCTGTAAGGGCAAGGGAGTCTCTCCATTTATCCACTTCCTGCCACGGGTTGCCAGGTTTGGTAGTGAGGCGCAGGAGTCCATGGGGAAATTAATGGGTGAGGAGTACTCTGAAGTGTAATGAAGTAAGAGGGAACAGGCAACATGGATTGAGAGATTAAACGTGTACCACAGGGCCGGCTCTGAATGACAGAGAGAGTTCAACACGTTGCTCTGAAGCATCAGGCCACACGAGCGAGACTATGTGTGTGCGTGTGTGCGTGTCTAATATTCCGAAATTTGTTAAAGCCATATATGCACTGTCTTTCTGTTTTATTGTAAGTACCATCGGCTATAGCAAATGTGAGATTTAGCTGCAATGAAAGCTGAGTGGGGATTCCACAAAACCTGTGGCCACAAAAAAAGTTATTTATTTTTTGTCACATCATGCGCTATTCAATACTGCATTACTTTTATCCTCAAGCTATGTTTGTGCACTGTAAAAAATGATTTAGATCAAGTAAATGGCTCATTTTATGAAACATATTTCTTTTTCCAGTTTGAAAAATACATTTTCAACATTCAATCAAACTACAATAATGTAATAATAAATGGCTTCATGCTGTCTCTAGCTAAATGAATAATTATGCAATAATTAAGTAAATTAATTATTAAATATGTTAAGATATAAGGTCCCACTTTATATTAGGTGGCCTTAACTACTAAGTTATTACACATAAATTAATCATTTGATTCAATGAGTATAGTGTACTGTACGTACATGATTTTGACAAGTTCACTTCTTAAAATGATGATGTCATTGTTACATTATGAAATACTCTAGAATAATTTGATTTGTGGAGTAGTTCATTACTTTAAAAGTAGGAAATATGATCTTGTCAAGGTGGGCACAAATTCATGACTTTTTTATACATTAAATCAACTAAATACATCAACTAAAATCTGTGGACTGAATAAACAATATAAGAGCACCATAATAAAGAAAAAAAAAACTGTTGGTCTGTAAAAAAGGTGTTTTATTAGTTAAAGGTATAGTTCACCCAAAAATGAAAATTCTGTCATTAATTACTCACATTCAAGACCCAGAAAGGTAGTAAGGAAATTGTTAAAATAGTCTATGTGACATCAGTGGTGAATAAGGACTAAGATACATATTTAAAGATTTAGCAAACAATGGAGTTGCTCCACATTAAATTATATTTGAAATTCACCCAAAGTTCACTCAAAAATGAACATTTACTCACCCTAAGGCCATCCAAGATATAGAGGTGCGTCTCAATAAATTATAATGTTGTGGAAAAGGTCATTTATTTCAGTAATTCAACTCAAATTGTGAAACTTGTGTATTAAGTAAATTCATTGCACACAGACTGAAGTAGTTTAAGTCTTTGATTCTTTTAATTGTGATGATTTTGGCTCACATTTAACAAAAACCCACCAGTTCACTCAACAAATTAGAATACTTCATAAAAAAAAAAACTTTTTTAGTGAATTGTTGGCCTTCTAGAAAGTACGTTCATTTACTGTATAAGTACTCAATACTTGTTAGGGGCTCCTTTTGCTTTAATTACTGCCTCAATTCGGCGTGGCATGGAGGTGATCAGTCTGTGGCACTGCTGACGTGGTATGGAAGCCCAGGTTTCTTTGACAGTGGCCTTCAGCTCATCTGCATTTTTTGGTCTCTTGTTTCTCATTTTCCTCTTGACAACAGTTTCCTGGCCAGTCAAGCACACCAACACCATGGTCATTTAACCAACTTTTGGTGCTTTTGGCAGTGTGGGCAGGTACCAAATCCTGCTGGAAAATAAAATCAGCATTTTTAAAAAGCTGGTCAGCAGAAGGAAGCATGAAGTGCTCTAAAATTTCTTGGTAAATGGGTGCAGTGACTTTGGTTTTCGAAAAATACAGTGGACCAACACCAGCAGATGACTCCAAATAATCACAGACTGTGGAAACTTAATACTGGACTTCAAGCAACTTGGGGTATGAGCTTCTCCACCCTTCCTCCAGACTCTAGGACCTTGGTTTCCAAATGAAATACAAAACTTGCCCTCATCTGAAAAGAGGACTTTAGACCAACAGTCCATTTCTTCTTCTCCTTAGCCCAGGTAAGACGCCTCTGATGTTGTCTGTGGTTCAGGAGTGGCTTAACAAGAGGAATATGACAACTGTAGCCAAATTCCTTAACACATCTGTGTGTGGTGGCTCTTGATGCCTTGACCCCAGCCTCAGTCCATTCCTTGTGAAGTTCACCCAATTTTTGAATCGATTTTGCTTGACAAGCCTCTTAAGGCTGCGGTTCTCTTGGTTGGTTATGCATCTTTTTCTTCCACTCAACTTTCTGTTAGCATGCTTGGATACAGCACTCTGTGAACAGCCAGTTTCTTTGGCAATGAATGTTTGTGGCTTACCCTCCTTGTGAAGGGTGTCAGTGATTGTCTTCTGGACAACTGTCAGATCAGCAGTCTTCCCCATGATTGTGGAGCCTAGTGAACCAACTTTGCAGGTGTTTTGAGTTGATTAGCTGATTCTTATTTGTTGAGATAGTGAATTGGTGGGTTTTTGTTAAATGTGAGCCAAAATAATCACAATTCAAAGGACCAAAAACTACTTCAGTCTGTGTGCACTGAATTTATTTAATACACGAGTTTCACAATTTGAGTTGAATTACCAAAATAAATAAAACTTTTACACAACATTATAATTTATTGAGATGCACCTGTAGATGCAGAGTTTTTTCTTCATCATTGTAGCATTGCAAAATTTGCTCACCAATGGACTTTCTGCAGTGAATGGGTGCCATTAGAAGGGAGTTCAGACAGATAAAATAAAATCATCACAATAATCTAAAAGCAATTCACATATCTCTAGTGTATTAATTAGCATATTGTGAAGTGAAATGCTGCTTATTTGTAAAAAAAATAAAAATAAATAAAAACTCAAGGGACGTTTAAACTTTAAATGGATAGTTCACCCAAAAATAGCATTTCTGTCATAGACAGCAATGCAACGACCACGTTCAAGGCCCAGAAAGGTAGTAAGGACATTGTTAAAATAGTCAGTGTGACATCAGTGGTTCAACTGTAATTTTATGACGCTACAAGAACACTTTTTGTGCACAAAGAAAACAAAAATAACACCTTTATTCAACAATTTCTTCTCTTCCCAGACAGAATTTTCATTCTTGGTTGAACTAACCCTTTAATTGTTGCTGAAATCGAAATAAGACTTAAATTAAGCTTTTACTTTTATGTTCTCTCAAGAACATTTACTGAAGTTCATTTACTTATTATTTTAACTCAAATGGTTGTCATCATTTTTAATGCTTTATTAGCACCTTTTTTTTTAAAGGCATACTGAGATTGACATCAGACCAAATGTGACTTAATCAACACCAAGGGTCTTTATCAAGCCCCCACCAGCTTTGACCTTTGACCTGTTAACATGCTGAAATGACTGGTTTAGAAAGGACATCACAGTCAAAATAGAAAGTCATCTTGCCTATTGATTTATCATTTCTGACAAACCCACAGAGGAGTAACATTGTATTAAGTAAAGGAGCGCTAAGTCCTGTCCTGGTGACAGGATAATTTAGCAGATGCCATTATTCAAAGTGAATTATACCTGAGAAATACTACAGCAAAATGTTTCATGCTAGGGAAACAGAAACATGAGAAATGTCTCAATGTAAAGTTTCAGAATTGCTCTAAAAAGTATAAAAGATTTAGGTAAGATGCTGTGAAACAACAAAACAAGATTTTTTTTTCTTAGTAAGAATAGTGCGGCCACATTTACTCTTTTGGCAAAAATCAGTCCATGCTGAAATGATTCTGCAGATTTCATAATGGGTTCAGGCTGCTTGGTTTGTAAGTGAGTTCTGTGCTTCATATAACCCGCATTACTGACAGCAAAACTTTTTTCCTGCCAAGCTTTCGCTAATGTGACTGCATCTTTAGAAAGACTTGTATTCAAGTGAAATGATTATTCCATCATTGAGGAACAATAAATGTAAATGTTTAGGAAAGTGAAAATCAACCTGCAGAGTAGATCTCTAGGTCCACAAGCTCTGAAAACCCTTTCTGGCTCTTGCGAATCACATTGAGGCATTTGGCTATATTAGGGTCCTGAGGAAGGACCCCAATGGCTCCATTATCCTCTGTGAAAGCCAGAGTCCACTTCTGAAAATGACTCATTAAGATTTTGATCAATCTTATGTTTCTCTGTGCGGCACAGTAAGGAAATGCCATCAAGAAATTGCATTTCCCAATGAAATTAGGCGTCCAGCCGGCCCATCCAATCCCATGTGTTTCTTTTGAGACATTAAGATCTGATATGATTTTGGGCTGAAAACCACTTTTTTTTTACCCTTCTCTAAATGAAGCAATTGAATTTCCTTGATGGTCTCAGGGAGCACTTAGCTTAAGAGAATACACTTCCAAATCAAAAAGCTTTCAATCATCTCAAATCACATTTGGATGGGATACGCTCCCAAGTGTAGCGTCTCGTTGAATGCGATTGAACGTTTGAGTGGCTTGCGCACACATCGGGCATGTTAGGAAACATTAGGTTTGACTTTCCGCAAGGTCTGCCGATTGCCAGTGACATCTTGGCTGTTTGAGGTACGGATGGCATGTCAAACACGGGACGGGGCAGGAGGACAGGATGAGGGGAGAGCTGGACAGCATGATTTTCATTACCACATTGGTCTGATTGATAACAAACGGACTTGGCAGGCAGGATATAGGACTGAATAAGATACATATTTAAAGATTTGGCAAACAAAGAAGCTGCACCACATTGAATTATATTTGAAATATTAGTTCACCCAAAAATGAAAATGTACTCACCCACAGCCCATCCAAGATGTAGATGTAGATTTGTTTCTATATCGGAACAGATCTGGAGAAATGTTCAAACAGCTGATAAAATCAGCACAATAATCCAATATCTCTAGTTTATCAAGAAAAAAAAATCCATCAAGGCATTTAAACTTTAAAGGCATAGCTCACCTTAAATTAATTACTCACCCTCATGTCATGAGAAATTAAGATATTTTTGATGAAATCTAAGAGCTTTGTGAGCCTGCATAGACAGCAATGCAACTGACACTTTCGAGGCCTAGAAAAGTAGGATCTGTAGTTCATGTCACACGCACCGGATCACGTGAGGTCACGAGGACCCGGAAGTAACTTCACGCAGGTATTTAAGCAGGAAGCAGGTGTTGTTTGGCACCAGACATTGAGCTCATGCTCGCTTCATCGTCAGGTCCCTTCAACTTCGTCACTCACGTGAGTAAACTCTCTGCTCTTCGGAGCGCTTATTTGCCTGTCTGTGTGCGTGTGAGAACGCGGATTTCTTGGTGGAAATCTCTACTCCTTATCGGAGCGTTCTCAGACCAACTGCGTGATTTACCTGCTCACTCGTGTGTTTCCGCGTTTGAGTTTTCCGTCACGCTACAAGGGGACACATCTCGAACCTTTCATTTCTCGTCAAGCCTCCGTGACAGAATGTCTGGTCCCGAAATGGTCCCGGCGGAGCTGGAACAATTGTGGGGTGTGATTCAGCAGCAGTCGGGGGAAATCCTCAGTCTGCGGCAGGAGCTGGTGGGGCTGCGGGCGGAAGTCAACGTGCTGCGCGCCGAGACCGCGGGTTTTCGGCAGCAGTGCGAGACGCTCCAGTCCGACCTCACCGCCCTGCAGGCGGACTATGATGACCTGGCTGCTGCGCAGATCGCCCCCGCAGATCCAGGCCGCCCCGCCCATCAACCCAAGATCGCACTGCCGGAGAAATGGGATGGATCCGGAACCCGGTGCGATGTACTTTTAACTAACCTCTCCCTTCTGTTTGAGTTCCAGCCAGCACGTTATCCATCAGATCGCAGCCGGATTGCTCTCCTCGTCTCTCTCCTCACCGGGCAGGCAGCAGAGTGGGCTGCGGCGGTCTTGAAAGCTGACGGGATCGCGGCTCACTCGTATCCCGAGTTCACCACCCAGCTCAAGGCCGCCTTCCAACATCCTGAGAGCGAGGTGGAGGTGGACTCTCGTTTGTACCATCTAAGGCAGGGCGAGCGCAGCGTCAGCAAATACACCATGGACTTCCGTACGCTCGCCGTCCAAACCAAATGGAGCGACGCGGCACTCCGCACAGCCTTCTACGAGGGCTTATCTAACCGTCTGAAAGACGAACTGGCTGTGCGTGAGTTGCCGGCCACCCTGGAGGGCATGATCCAGCTCGCCCTCCGGGTGGATCAGCGAATGAATCACACTAAACGCTCTTTCCATGTCTCCACAGGCTCCACCCTCCGTCACCGTCATCTGGATCCACCCGTCACCCACGCTGTCGCTGCGCCATCTGCACCTCCACCGGCCGCTCCAGAGGCCCACTCATCCGGAGCCGGGGAACCCATGCAGATAGGGCGCACCTCCCTGACGGCAGCAGAAAGGGCTCGACGCTACCGCGAAGGTCTCTGTGCCTATTGCGCCTCCCCAGACCACCACCGCGCTATCTGCCCTCTGCGTCCGGGAAACGGCCAGACCAGGTGAAGAGGGGGAGGTCTTCATCTGGTACCGCTGCCATCAAATCCTGTCCCACCATTTCCCGGCTGCTCCTTCAGGTATCAATCCTCATGGGCCACCAACGGATCGTGACCACCGCATTTGTTGATTCAGGTGCGGCTGGGAACTTTATCGATCAGGCTTATGCCGCCCAGTTGGGGATTGAGACTGAGGTGTTATCCCAGCCTCTAAATATCACAGCCATTGACGGTCGCCCCCTCAACTTCAGTCCCGTCACCCAACGCACTAAAGAGCTTCACCTTCAAATCGACAATCACTCAGAGAAAATTCACCTCTACATCACCTCCATCACGTCACCGCCGATCATCCTGGGGCACCCCTGGCTCATCAAGCACGATCCCTTCATCTCCTGGACCACCAACCGCATCGTCCACTGGGGGGCGACCTGTCAGGAGCTCTGTCTCCGGGCGGAGGCTGGGACGTGTTCCGGGGAGTCCGGGGTCCCCGATGTCAAGCTGGAGGAGATTCCCGCTCCGTACCGCGACTTGGCCGAGGTCTTTAGTAAGGGTCGCGCTGCTCGCCTACCACCTCACCGCCCCTACGACCTTGCTATTGACCTCGTGCCGGGCGCGGTGCCTCCCCGCGGTCATCTGTACTCCCTGTCGGCCGCGGAACACCAGGCGATGGAGGAGTACGTGGCGGAAGGACTCAGGGCCGGCACTATCCGTCCTTCCAGCTCACCGGCGGCCGCGGGCTTCTTCTTCGTGAAGAAGAAGGACGGGGGTCTTCGGCCATGCGTTGACTATCGGGGGCTTAATCAAATTACCATCAAGAACCGTCACCCACTACCTCTCACTAACACCGCCCTGGACGCCCTCTCTGGTGCCCGCTTCTTCACGAAGCTGGACCTACGGAGCGCATACAACTTGGTCCGCATCCGGGAGGGTGATGAGTGGAAGACGGCCTTCATCACCCCCACTGGTCACTACGAGACCCTGGTTATGCCGTTTGGTCTGTGCAACAGTCCGTCCGTCTTTCAACAATTCATCAATGACGTTCTCCGGGACATGCTGGGTCGGTGGTGCTACGCGTACCTGGACGACATCCTCGTATATTCCAAGACGCTCGAGGAACACACCCAGCATGTCCGAGCAGTACTCAGAAGGTTGCTGGCCCACCAGTTGTACTGCAAGTTGGAGAAATGTGCCTTTCACCAGCACACCACCACATTCCTCGGCTTCGTGATATCATCTCAGGGTGTGGCCATGGATCCTCAGAAGCTGGAGGCTGTGCGCTCGTGGCCCCTACCTACGTCGCTCAAACAGCTCCAACGTTTTCTGGGGTTCGCCAATTTCTACAGGCGATTCATCCAGGGCTTCAGCGCAACTGCGGCACCTCTGACTGCTCTCACCAAACCATCACGTGGAGACTTCCAACTCACACCTGAAGCCGTTCAAGCCTTCAAGAAGCTATGTCACCTGTTCACCACCGCTCCGGTTCTCATTCATCCTGACCCGACTAAACCCTTCGTTGTCGAAGTGGACGCTTCCGATGTGGGCGTAGGAGCGGTCCTTTCGCAACGCGGTCCAGACGAGAAACTACATCCCTGTCGTTTTTTCTCGAGGAAGTTCAATCCCACACAGCAGCGTTACGGGGTAGGGGACCGTGAACTGTTGGCCATCAAGTGGGCTCTAGAAGAGTGGCGTCACTGGCTCCAGGGCGGCAGCGACCCATTCACCGTCTGGACCGCCCACCAGAACCTCACCGTCATCCGCCAGACCAAACAGCTTAACCCCAGGCAGGCGCGGTGGGCTCTATTCTTCGAGCACTTCAATTTCCAGCTCTCATACCGGCCCGGCTCGAAGAATACGAAAGCAGACGCCATCTCACGCCAACACCAAAGAGACACCACCTCCTCGGATCCCGCGCCTGTCCTGCCTCCACACATCATCCTGGCTCCTCTCCAGTGGGGGTTAGAAGAGAGAGTCCGCCAGAGTCACAGCCAGACCCCTCCTCCACCCGAAACCCCCGCTGGGCGCCTCTTTGTGCCCGACCATCTCCGCAGAGAGGTTCTCCAGTGGGGGCACGATTCCACCTTGGCAGGTCACCAGGGGGTCCAGAGGACGATCTCGTTTATCGGCAGGGCGTTTTGGTGGAAGACGTTGAGGAGAGACGTACAGGAGTACGTCCAGGCATGTAACATCTGCGCTCGCTCCAAGACCATCAACTCACCTTCCACCGGCGAGCTGCAGCCCCTCCCCATCCCCAAGCGCCCCTGGAGTCACATCTCGGTCGATTTCGTCACTGGACTCCCTGACTCGCAGGGCAAGAACACCATCCTGACCATTGTGGATCGTTTCTCTAAGGCTGTGCACCTGGTGGCTCTCACCGGACTCCCCTCGGCCAAGACCACCGCGGAACTCATACTCGAACACGTAGTCCGCTTGCATGGGTTCCCCAAGGACATCGTCTCGGACAGAGGGCCCCAGTTCACGGCCAAGTTCTGGCAGGCCTTCTGCCGTCTGGTCGGTACCACCTCCAGCCTATCGTCCGGTCACCATCCTCAGACGAACGGCCAGACGGAGCGGGCCAACCAACAACTGGAGTGCTTCCTTCGATGTTTTGCGCTCCTGGGCGCGCTACCTCGTCTGGGCTGAACTATCTAACAACCTGCACACCTCCTCGGCTACCAATCTAAGCCCCTTCGAGGTATGCTACGGGTACCAACCCCCGGTGTTCGAACATCAAGAACCGGAGGTTGATGTCCCGTCCGCCCAACAGTTGGTCCGCCGGTGCCGGCGGATCTGGAACCACGCTCGGACTGCCATCCAGAAGGCCAATCGTCGGTACACCATTCAACACCGCCGCCGGCACCCTCCGGGACGATTGTTCCATGTAGGTGACAGGGTCTACCTCTCCACCCGCAACATCAACCTAAAGACAGAGACCAAAAAATTCACTCCACGATTCATCGGACCCTACAAGATCACGCACCGACTAAACCCTGTCACCTTCCGGCTCCAGCTGCCTGCCTCTCTCCGGATCCATCCTGTATTTCATCAATCACAACTTAAACCTGTCTTCTTCTCCCCTCTGTCTCCCCAGGTCACTGCACCTCCCCCGGTCCGGATCATTGACGGTGGTCCTGCGTACACCGTCCGGCGGATCCTTGACTCGCGAACCCGGGGCCGTGGCACCCAATATCTCGTTGATTGGGAGGGCTACGGTCCGGAGGAGCGTTCTTGGGTCCCCGGGCGGTTCATCCTGGATCCAGCCCTCATCCAGGACTACCGTCGTCGGGTATCCTCCGCCCCGGGACCGTCAGGCGCCGGTCCTGGAGGGGGGGGTACTGTCACACGCACCGGATCACGTGAGGTCACGAGGACCCGGAAGTAACTTCACGCAGGTATTTAAGCAGGAAGCAGGTGTTGTTTGGCACCAGACATTGAGCTCATGCTCGCTTCATCGTCAGGTCCCTTCAACTTCGTCACTCACGTGAGTAAACTCTCTGCTCTTCGGAGCGCTTATTTGCCTGTCTGTGTGCGTGTGAGAACGCGGATTTCTTGGTGGAAATCTCTACACCTTATCGGAGCGTTCTCAGACCAACTGCGTGATTTACCTGCTCACTCGTGTGTTTCCGCGTTTGAGTTTTCCGTCACGCTACAAGGGGACACATCTCGAACCTTTCATTTCTCGTCAAGCCTCCGTGACAGTTCAACCGTAAGTTTATAAAGCTACGAGAATACTTTTTGTGCGCAAAGAAAACAAAAATAATGACTTTATTAAACAATTTCTTCTAATTTGTCTCAATCTTCGCCACACATTCAGAAGACGAACGAAGGTCTTACAGGTTTGTAATGACATGGTAATTACAATTAATTAATAGTAATTAATGACAGAATTTTCATTTTTGGATAAGCTGTCCCTTAAAACCATCACTTCTGGCCAAAATATGACTTCATATCCCATAATAACGTGTCAGGATCACGGACCTGTGTTGTCGTGTTTTGTCCCTATTTCTGTTCCTTTTTTTCCTTATTTGGTCATGTTCCTATCCTCGTTTAGTTTGATTATTATCCCATGCATCTGTTTTTCCCCATTTATCCCATGTACTTAAGTTCCTGTCTGTGAATTCCTCGGGTCTACATGTTATATTTTTGTCAACTCCAGCACCTTGTGTGAATTTACCCCTGTGTCTAGGATTTACGTGACAGAAGACCCGACCAACAACAGTTAATTTCATGTCGACCCTCCATTTTTGTTTCCCATTTTTTGACAGTTTTTTTTCTTTTTCTGTAGTGTTCTCCACATGGATCCCCTCCATTGCTGGAAATACCTCCTCCTCTTGCTGGAGCAGGGGAAAATATTGCTCGAGGGCCACACCAGACTGTTCCTGGTCCTCGCGAGTCTCACCACCTACATGGATGGCGTGTTCTACGAAGCCAGTTTGAACACCGTGCATCAGCCTAAGCCCACCGACAACGGAGAGCCAGAGGCCGCTGTGACTGATGAGTCATCACCGCAAGGAGCAACAATGCTGAGGAACGCCGTGGAGCCAGAGCTGCGTGTGCCGTCGGACCAGGTGTGTGAGCCGGGAACCATGTCCGCCACGAGGGAGAAAGCCGTGGCCAGTGAGATTGCGGAGAGGAGCTCCACCCACTGCAACATGGCTGAGGGCGAACATTTAATGGACCTGCGTATAAGGAAAGTGGAGGTAGATCTTATGGACTTGTATGTTGACCTGTCCTCTCTCCTTCCTCCTTCTTTGGAGCCCTCTATCACCCCTGTTCCCATGTTCAACCCAGAGAGGGCTGCGGTTCCCACATCCTGCCCAAAGAAAGCTCTGGTTTTCACGTCCAGCCTTGAGATGGCTCCTGTACCCAAGTTAAGCCCAGACACGGCTCCTGTTTCCAAGTCCAACCCAAAGAGATACTGTTCCTAAATGCTTCCCTGAGAGGGATCCTGTACCCAAGTTAAACCCAGAGATGGCTTCTGTTTCCAAGTCAAGCCCCGAGAAAGATTCTGTAGCCAAGGAATTGTTCATCATCTCAGGAATGGCTCCTGTACCCAAGTTAGAAGCCCAGAGGCGGCTCCTGTTTCAGATCAGCCACAGAAGATTCTGTTCCTAGTCCAGCCCAGAGAGGGGCTCCTGTTTCAAGTCCAGCCAAAGAGGGCTGTTCCTAAATGCATCCCAAAGGGGAATCCCTGTACCCAAGTTAAGCCAAGGATGGCTCCTGTTTTCCAGGTTAAGCCCTGAGAAGATTCTGTACTCAAGTTACGGCCAGAGAAACCTCCTGTTTCCAGGTCAAACCCAAAAGAGAGATACTGTTCCTAAATCTCTTCCCTGAGGGGGATCCTGTACCCAAGTTAAACCCAGGGCTAGCTTCTGTTTCCAAGTCAAGCCCAGAAGATTCTGTACAGGTCCAGCCAGAGAGCTCCTGACCCAAGTCCAACCCAAGAGAGACTATTCCTAAGGCGTCCCGAGGTAGAGGCTCACAAATACTGCCTTCCCTCCCACCCAGCCACCTCCTCCCAGCACCATTGGCTCCACCTGCGGCCCTCTAGATCCCTCCCCTCGTCACCCCTGGTTCATGGCTCTCCGTCTCTGCCTTGGGCTCCTCCACCACCTGCTCCCCATGGTTGATTGTCCCCTGGAGTCGTCAGCCCTTCCTCCTCAGCGGCTTCTCCCTCTGTTGGCTCCACACGTGGGCCATCATCATGGCTGTGGCCTGGGTTCCCTTCTGGCTCCTCCTGCTCCAAACCCTCCATGTCATCTCCTGGCTCCCTCCTTCATTGTCTCCACCCTGGACTCTGTTAAAATTGCAGTCCTCCTCCCGGTATCCGTCTGCCTCCAGGCCTCAACTAGGATTCCACCATACCCTCCCTCTATTATTGTCCCTACAACATGAGACCCTCGGAAGAGTGATATCAGGAATCATGGACCCTGTGTTGTCGTGTTTTGCCCCTGTTTCTGTTCTTCCTTTTTCCCTTATTTGGTCATGTTCTGTCCTCATTTAGTTTGATTATCATCCCATGCCTGTGTTTCCTCCTTTGTCAGGTCTTTATTTGATTATTATCCCAGCTACCTGTGACCCCTCCTTTGTCGGGTCTACATGTGTTATGTTCATGTGTCAACTCCAGCAACTTGTGTGAATTTACCCCTGTGCCAAAAGACTGTTTACTTATGCCTCCTTACGTTTCTTTGTGGCATTCTCAAATCTGAAGAAACAAGATTCACTATAAAGAAACAAGCTCATCCTGCATTTTTAAGATGGCCTGAGGGTGAATACTTTTCTAGCCAGTTTTCATTTTTGGGTGAACTATTCTTTCAAACACTAATAACTTGTGGTTTTATGTGGCAAAGATCGGTTAATACTTTCCGGACTTGTTGGGCTCAGGTGCCAAAACCTTTTTAGCATGTTCAAATGTCTTATTATTATGCTACATAAAAATCTCTTCCCCACAAAGAGGGAAATTATTGCTTTAATGTGGGGAACAGCTGTCAAAGTAATTGCTCATTTGAAAACAGCAAGGGTAAGAGAATAGTGTTCTAATCACATTTATATGAATAATTTGAAGCTCATAGGCGTGTGCAAATATATAAAAGCAAGAATTTACATAAAGAATGGCTGTTACTTGAGGAGGGCAGTTTATCTGACAGGTGCCAGACTTGGCATTTAATGCACACAGGGATTGAAGAGCAGGGCAATCGGGATGATTCGAGGCTGAGAGAAGCCACAGGTCTCTTATTGCTACTAATGGGAGACAGATCTCCTTGCCATGCCAGAAACATCCATATCTCTAATACTCATAACAAACATATACTATCTGATCAATCCACTATCCCTCATTATTTATAATGGCTTTTAAATAATGCGTTAGAATGAAATAATGAATAAATCCAATGCAGGAAAAACAACAGCTTAGGGCCAGGACTGGTCTTGGTAGCCAATACTGAAAATGATTTGAAAGAGGGAAAAGTTAAGGGAGTATTAAAATGCTCTGTAGTCTACATGCTTGGTTTTATATCAGGCTTGGATTGAAGAACATTAGAGGTAGTACGTGTGTAGGCCCTGTCTAGTGTAGATGTGTCCAGCTTCAGCCTCAAGTGTGCGAGGATGTTAAGTGTTAAAACCAGTGAGTACATTAAAGAGACCTATGAATGTAGGAACAAAGAGGGGTCTGATGACCTGCTTTCATGTTTTATCTATGAAAAAATACAGATGTGAGAGGAATAAGACCACACAAAGAGACTGCTGAATAGCCAGATGTGCATTCACTTTGTGTGATGTACAGATGTTAAATCTTGACACTGAACAGTGAAGACTGACAGAGACAGAAGAATTTGTTAAATAGCTGTCGTTATTTTGTGTCTTTACACACAAAATATTCTAGAGTAACTTCCTTACAAATAAGGAGTTAAACTACACTGATGTCACATGAATTATTTTAACAATGTTCTTACCTACCTTTCTGGGCCTTGAATGTGTTTTAAAAGCTGTCTATACGGCGTCAAGAAAGCTCTCAGTTCATCAAAAATATCTTTCATTGTGTTCGAGATGAATGAAGGTCTTACGGGTTTGGAACAGAATGAAGGTGAGTAAGTAATGACAAAATTTACATTTTTGAGTGAACTATCCCTTTTAAAAGATGGGTGAAGTTTAGCCAATCAGATTAAGAGCTTGCCAAATCAAAGAAGTAATTTCCAGTTTTAGGAGAGCACTGCAGTCCAACAATTGAACTTCGCTGTGGGTGGTCCCATGGGTGTACCATCTGAATCTGAGACCATTGCTGTGACTAAGCTTGAAAATATTTTTTGCATTGTCTTGGTATCATCTTACCAACAATCACATGCAAACAAAGTTACTTATCACATTCCATACCTGGCTTTCTCTACCTACTTGACAGTCTGAAACATCACAGGAGGCTCAGAGAACCTAAATGCCAAATACTCTTCTCTGGGATTTAATTAGAGGGCCACCAATATGAAATACCAACTACATAGCCAACAGGGTGAATGTAATTGTGCCTTTCATACCCTGAAAGTGCGCTGGCAACTGACTCTTTACCAATGGATTTTCATTTGCTGGTATTTGGTGACAAAGGCCCTCAAGAGATAGATTTTACCTCATCTCTCTAACCATTTTGTACAGCACTTGACTTTGATGAAAGTTACAGAAAAACCTCTAGCAAAACTGCTACTGTGTTTAGCTAAAGGGAACCCAGATTGTGAGAGCAAAGTAAACTTTTCATTCTGTGTGTATATGTGTTTTTTTTTTTGTTTTTTTTTTTTGTCTTTATTCCTTTTTGTCCAACAGTAGTTCCTATAAATGAATACTGTATCATGTAGCAGGGGTTTTCAACAGGGGCTGCAACGGTACTGTAAAGGGGAGTTCACCATATGTTACTTCATTCAAACTAATATTTGTGAAAAATAAAAAAGGTGCACTACATTATGATAAAATATGTTATTTTTTCTTTTATTTAAAAATCATTAGGATGATATTGAGTAAAGATCATTCCATGAAGATATTTTGTAAATGTCGACGGTAAAAATATTAAAACTTAATATTTGATCAGTAATATGCATTGCTGAAACTTCATTTAGTCAAATTTAAAGGTGATTTTCTTAATATTCAGATTTGTTTTGCCACCTCAGATTTCAGATTTTCAGATAGTTGTATCTCTGCCAAATGTTAGCCTATCCTAGCAAACTATACATTAGTGGAAAGCTTGTATGTGTAAATATTTTTGTATGTGTAAAAAAGTGACCCTTCTGACTGGTTTTGTGATCCTGGGTCACATATTACATATTACATACATATTAACCAAAAAAGAGCTAAAACTCAGCAAAATGTTTAACTGTCCCATCTGCATTAAAGTCGATTTAGTAAAATTAAAAATAAATAAATAAATAAATAAAAATAATAATAAAATAAATAAATAAATAAATACATTAATTAATTAATTAAAAAAATGGCACTGTACGTAATTGTGATTTGAATGGATTTGCCAAGTAAGTGTTATAACAAATTATTATTATTATTATTATTATTATGATTACTTTTATGGCAAAAGCCATTAAAATAATTATTTTATAACAACAACAATACTATAATAATAACCTATTATTCATTTTCTGATAATTATTATGACATTTTATATTAGGTTATTGTTTAATGGAACGAATCCCATTTAATTTAAAAATGCCTATTTTGGAAACAAAAGTTATGAATTTACAGTAACTATATTTATTTATTTATTTATTTATTTATTTATTTATTTATTTATTTTACAACAACAACAGTATAATAATAACCTATTATTATTATTATTGATTATTATTATTACATTTTATATTAGTTAATTATTGTTTAATAGAGCAAATCCCATTTAATTGTAAAGTACTTATTTTGGAAACAAAAGGTATGACTTTACAGTAACAATGTTCGTTTGTTCATTCATTCATTTACTCACTCATTCATTCATTCATTCATTCATCTATTTACTCAAAGTACACATCACTTTATAATTTGTTATGAAAAACAGTAATCACTTCTGTGATCCATAACATTTGATTATGTTTTCTATCCTTCCAGTTTTGCATTTATTGTGTTTTGGGTTGTTTTATGTTATTTAGTACACTATTTTAATGACATGTTTTATTATAGTGCTTGCATTGCAGTTTAAGGAGCAGATTTTGGTAGTTCACAAGTACCTTGTTACACTGGCATTATATGAGTTAATGACATATACATTTCTGTATAAATATACATGACAAAACAACATCCCATATCGCCTGAAACATTGACAGTTTTTTTAAGCTGAATGTCTGGCAACCACAGCTGGTGTTGTCACTTTTGTTCTTCAACTTTTTTTTCCTTCTTTTTTTTCTTAATTTTTTTTTTTTTTTTTTTCTCTATAAAACCTGTTTCTGTTATTCGGGCATAAAATACATGCTCTGTCAGTTGGCTCTTGAGTGCAGTCCATTTCATTCACTTACATTTTTGTTCTTTTATTCATTTATTTAAAGGGAAACGTGGAAGTCTTAGACGCAGAAACATATTTCACAATTAGGGGAGTCATATTAATTAGGAAGAGTGTAGAGGCATCGAAGAGAAGCCATTGCTTCTCAGATGAAATGCTATTCATATATGTCAGCTTTTATTAACTAATACTGCAGTGGTTCAGTGGCCAAGCTTCAAAAACCAAGTCTAACTGCTCACATGTACATCGATTTTGTTTTTTCTAGGCAAAATATCTTAAATTATCCTAGACTTCAGTATATTACACAGTTGATATGATATGCCCACAAATATGTAACATTGTTGTTATAATAAGATCATAAATGTGTTTAAAGAGACAATGGGGGAAGGTGTGTCTGACACTGATTTAGTATACTAAAAGCCATCTTAAATGTAAAGGAATATTTAAAATTAAATTTAATATCTGTTTAGTTTTTAAAAAACAGAAATATTATTGAAAGATAGCTTATATTTAGCATATGAAAATGTAACATGAATATGCGTACCTGGAATAAAATATGCATGGATGGAAGCTTAAAGCAGAATTATATATGCAGTTCTTTTATAAATTAATATATCGTGATTTCTGTGTGAAAATCTGTCATGTGAAAATCTTGACACTTTCAACAGCCTTCCAACTTCTCAGTTCTATCATCTTTTACACACCTCATGTTGTTCCAAATCGGAATAAAGTTCTTTCATCCATGGAACTCAAAAGCAGATATTCAGCAGAATGTCCAAGCTGCTCTTTTCCATTCATTGTAAGTGAATGGTGACCAGGGCTGTCCCTGATATATGTAGAAAAACCTTTAAAGAAAATGGTGAGTAAATGATATTGGAATTTCAGAGCGAGCTTTTCCCTTAACTAAAAGCTTTTGTTAAGGCGACATTTAACATCACTGAAAGGTTCATTTGTTTGAAATAGCCTTCGGATATGCCAGAGCACCTAAAATCGTATCACAAATTCCTCACCTTTAAAGCTTCTTTGATATGGCTTTTAATTAGTGTCTGGTCCTTTCAAATGAAGCCAAAAACCCAAGTGCGGCCTACTTACCGTTGCCACTCGACGAGACAGCAAGAAAAAAAAACACTACGGAGGTGGAGGGGTGGAGGGTGACAGTTTCCTCTTCCCTTAGTAAGCCACAGAAATAAATCTCCTGCTTCTCTGTTTGACTTCTTGATGAGAAAGTGTTGTGCAATAACGCAATTCTGAAAGGAAAAGGCACTTAGGAGGCTGAGAGGTAGATTAGCAATTTGTAAGAGCTATTTATAACCATAAATTGCAGCCAATCAAACCGCCCTTGTCTTTTATAGAAGTATGTTTGAGTTCCAGAGAGGCCGCTTCAGCCTGAAATGCAATATCCTGAAAGAAACAGCTGTTCCAACATACAGATGGGAAATGAATGAGGGAGGTGGGGGTAGGAGAATGAAAGACGGAGAAAGAGAGACATGCACAGATGTGACCCTATCAAAGCGACTTGAATCTCGTACTTATTGGCCGGGACCGTTTGGAGTGGACCGAATGTGGTGACGCGATCGCGGCGGAAGTAAAAGGACGGGTCTCTCTCTTTCCTTTACAAACCCTCCCTCTCCTTTTCTTATGGTCGGCCTGAAGAGGCTGGAGATTAGCATATGACATGACAGATTACATTAAATCACATCGTTGCAGTACTTTATGGCATTAGCCTCTTAGCCTAGGCAGCTAGACGCATGCAAATGCCCCTCTAAAACCCTCTTATTTAAATCTGCTGAGTGACATGGCACCTTTGATATGATTATTAGTCATCTGACTGACTGGAGTTCACCAGCAGCAGGACACACACATGCCATAGGAGCGAGTGAGATATTCACACTTTTCAACATCGCTTTCTGAAACTGACACACTGCAGATTTTTTTTCTTTTCGTGGGATTTTTTTCTTCATAGCAACATTACCATTAAAATTAAGTAGGTTATGTTTATTTTTACACATGTAAATATATATAATTAGGTTTTAGTTATTGGTGGTGTTATTAGGAACAGCATAATAATTAATCCATATGTAGTTCATTAATATGACTCTGTACTTACAGCATGCTTACTCTTACCATAAGTGTAATGTTGAGACACATTTCATAGCTTTTATTTTGATAATAAATAGAGATAACTATTACACATGACTTAAACAGTAAAAAGCAGCAGCAATAACAACAATAATAACAATAATACAACTAGTAATAATAATACAACAACCATTTGTATGGTGATAGATTAATGAATGAATGAATGAATTAATTAATTAATTAATTATTTAAATAATTAATTAATCAATTAAGATTTGTTTATTTATTTTATTATTTATTTATTTGTTTGTTGTTGCTGCTGCTGCTGTTGCTGCTGTTTTGGTTGTTGCGGTGTATGAGTATGTAATATTATTTACAGGAATATTGTGATTATTCATACAATATACATTTGTAATAACATTTTAATAATATATTTTATTTTAATAACAAATTGAGATAACAGCAGTGGCAACAACAACAAATAATGACAACAATAATAAAAAAAAAAAAAAACAACAAGAATTTATTATTATTATTATTATTATTATTATTATTATTGCTGTCCATCATTATAGTATAGTTGTTGTTGTTGTTTTGGTTGTTGTGATAATAATATTATTTACAGGAATTTTATTACTATTCATAACAATACATATTTTAATAACATTTAAAGAATGCTATTTTATATATTTAAATAATGTATTATTATTATTATTATTACTACTACTACTACTATTATTATTATTATTATTACTGTTGATGTTCTTTGTTATTGTATAGTTGTTATTGTTTTGGTTGTTGTGTGTGTAATAATAATATTTACAGGAATTGTGTTACTATTCATCACAATACATATTTTTAATAATATTTTAACAATATGTTATTTATATATTTAAATAATTGATTGTTATTATTATTGTTATTATTATTATTATTATTACTATTACTATTGTACAGTTGTTGTTGTTTTGGTTGTTGTAATAATAATATTATTTAAAATAATTTTGTTACTATTCATAACAATACAGTTTTAATAACATTTTAACAATGTGTTATTTATATATTTAAATAAATTATTATTATTATTATTATTATTATTGTTAGTTGTTGTTATTTTGGCTGTTGTAATAATAATATTATTTACAGGATTTTTTTTTTTACTATTAATAACAATGCATATTTATGTTAACATTTTAACAATATGTTATTTAAATTCCTCTTATTACTATTATTATTGATGTTCTTTGTTATTGTATAGTTGTTATTATTTAGGTTGTTGTGTGTGTAATAATAATATTAACAGGATTTTTGTTACTATTCAAACAATCTCGTCATGATTATTAGTTTTATTATTATTATTAACAATGTGCATTCAAAACCTGTTTCTTGTCCTACTACAGTGCATATCATTGCAACATCAAGACTGATATTTATAAATTAATTTATATTTCAGACTCTTTTCTCTAATTATTCAGAATGTCACAGCAGAAGCCCCCTGCCCTTCTGCTGTGTCTTCCCCGTGTTCGGTGGTCTTTAATCTTAATTATAAAGCTATCATTACCACATGAACCCGAGGCTGTGGCCGTCCACGCTCAGAATCAATCATGCGATGGGTCTGTTCTGCTGCAGAGCTCCTCTCCTCTCGTTCCCCACTAGAGCTTTTTCATTTATTCTCTTTTCAATTTTCATAATTGCTGTTGTCCTCACACTCGCAAAGAGCACAGCCCGTTGCCCTCCCTGCTGAAGTTCAGCATTTTGGATATTGAATATTGGTTTCACATACTTCATTGCATCAATCGCATCGGATTTCGCAAGAATAAAAGGATGCGTCCCCTCTGATTTAAGAAGATAAAGTGCTTTTCTTGCAAATACGACTTGACCAATGAGTCTCTCATTCCGCTGTGTCGGTTGACGCATGATTTATGCCAGTTTGGGACTCGTGTTTACTAGAACGGTATACATTTTGATAAAGGAGTTTGTGTATCGTTACAAAATGTAAAAAGAAAAAGTATTACGCCAGGCCAGAAATCAACAGAGAGCTATTTATCCAGTCATTATGCTGTTTTATCGCTCTGTTTATTTCTTATGTGTACTAGTCATTCTCCGACAGGCTGTTGGCAACCGCTGATGAAATATCCCAACATGTAGAGTAGAGATCCTAACAGGACTTTCACACTCTATTAGATGTGAGAAGGCGTTAGAAGAAAAACAGGACAAAAGCTCGCCAAATGCTCATCGTGCAGCTGAATTCTCAATAATCCAAGATGCTCGAGCAGAGCTCTCCAGGTCTGTGATTGGGATACGCGAGGCCACCGCAAGGACTAATTTCTTGAAAGCCTGCTCGCTAACCAAGGCGGTGAAATTTAGGAGCAGTGAAGATGTCAGGACTGCATTAGATCGCCTGATCAAAGGCCTCCAGCAGGCCTCCCTCCGCAGGTCCTTTCATGAATCCGGCCACTCTGCCAACAGACTTGTTTTAGCGTTAAGGCAGCTTTATGTTTGAATTTTATGTGCCAATTAATTAGGTGCTTTCTAATATATGTCGGGAGAACTGTAAACTATTTAGAGAGGGGTAAGGAGAGAGCGATCTGTGCTAAAGTTCTTTTGATTTATAACGGTCAGCGTTCACGTTCAGTAAGCAGAAGAGACAGCTGAGAGTGCACGGCCGCCACTCCGACCCGCTCTGAACCAGGAAGAAGGATTTAAATGTCTTCCCTTGAAGTCTAAATATTTAATTTCTTAATAGAGGACATAGCAGCCAACATTAATTTTGAAGGAACAGTGAGGACATTAATGAGGCTAACGCAGAGTGGCATGTCTCGTGACTTTCATTTGATAAAAAAGGTGAGGCTCTTTTTTCTTCGTCTTTCTGCACTTTCAACCCTTTCAGAAAGTGGGCGGTAAAAGGCATCACCATCATTGATCAGTCATCCTTACCACCCCAATTATTAAATTAAAGGTGGAGTTTCACTCTGTAATATTAGAATCACACAAATCAGCAACTTAGCAGTAAATATCCTTTAAACCGTGGCTTCAGAAAAAGAAAACTGGCTTGATTATTGTAAGTGACACTGAATGCTTGCTAGATTGACGCTCATGTCGGTGACATAAGCCAAACTATATACGACTCTTGCGCAAATAAGCAGGAAAACATCACCTCAGATGGTGTGAGTGGGATTTGATTCCTAATATGGCACAACACCTTCACCTCAATCTATTTCTCATACCCACTTGATGAGAAATAGTCAGAGAAATGATGTTTAATAAGATCTAGAAAAAAGGTGCCACCATACCCAATGGGATTTGTTTATAAGACAGACATTTATTATTTTGAGTGTAAGAACAGTTTTCTGTAAAAGCCGATTCTCGCCTCAGAGGAAAAAAACGGTAACTGTGGATAAAGTTTAAAATAAGAAGTGAGTCGCACCGTAAGATATAATGTTATAGTTATGGGAAATGAAGTCTCATTGTGAGATATAAAGTGAAACTGTTAGATAAAGTCACAACAGGGAGATATAAAGTTGCAATTATAAAGAAATAACAAAAAATGTGCCTTGTCACAATGCGACTTTGTAAGGTCACAGTTAAAAGAAATAAAGTCACATTGTGAGATATTGTCACAAATAAAAGAAAGTTGAGGTTGTGAAATACAGTTGAGGTCAAATGTTTACACACCCCTTACAGAATCTACAAAATGTTAACTATTTTACCAAAATAAGAGGAATCATACAAAATGCACGTCATTTTTTTATTTAGTACTGATCTGAATAAGATACGATGCGTTAAGAGCCGGGGGTGAAAATGTTTTGAATTTAAATATCAGGGTAAATTTAACTTATTTTGTCTTCTGGGAAACATGTAAGTATATTCTGTAGCTTCTGAATGTCAGTACTAAATGAAAAAAAGGGATATAGAGGCAAAATAAGAAAAATGTACACATCTTCATTGTGTTCAAAAGTTTACACCCCCAGCTCTTAATGCATTGTGATTCCTTCTGAAGCATCAGTGAACGTTTGTAATATTTGCATATGAGTCCCTCAGTTGTCCTCAGTGTGAAAAGATGGATCCTAAAATCATACTGTCATTATTGGAAAAAGCTCAAATACACAAAAATGCTGAAAAACCAAAGAATTTGGTCTCTTGTGAACTATATGTAAATATCTTTTATGTGAAACATCTTATTCAGGTCAGAACTAAAAAAATAACATGCATTTTGTATGATCCCTCTTATTTTTGGTCAAATAATTTAACATTTTGCAGATTCCGCAAGGTGTATGTTAACTTTTGACCTTAACTTTATTGATCAGTCATATTCTGAGTTATAAAGCAAATCTGAGAAATAAAATCACCCTTACAAAATATAATGTTAGATTACAAAATTTAAAGTCACATTGTGAGATATAAAATCTCAACAGGGAGATATACAGTTGCAATTTAAAGAAATAAAGTCATATTTATGAGATAAAAAGTCACATTGTGAGATATAAACTTACACTGTGAGAGATCTGTGAGATCACAATTAAAAAAAAATGTGAGATATAAAGTACAGGGTGAGATTTAAAGTTGCAAATATGAGAAATAAATTCAAATTTTTAAGATATAAAGTTTGTCTACAATATTTATGGTCTCATTGAGCAAGCTAAAAGACATATTCATTGATTGTACAATTTAAGAAAGTTTGGTAAGAAGCTAATGTACAAGTTTTTATTCATATAACTAGACTAGTCACTTCATTTGCACATTTGGTCTCTCTGTAGGACATTTACTTACCCTTTGTTTAATCAAGAGTGCTAACAGTGTGTGAACAAAACTTGAAGACTTGATCTAGTAATTTAAACTAAAAACACATTTCTGACTTACACCAATATAGGCCCTCTGTACTTGACTTCTGAATTAATGTGCACAACCGCAAACTACGATTTAACACCTGAACGTCTATTCTCACCTTTTATCTACAGCACATATTTCCTTTTGAAGTCTTTGCCTAAGAAGATAAATGAATCAGAATAGATCTATAATGCTTATCCCTGTCTGCATGGTTTATTCCTTTAAAATATTAATCCCACATGAAGAAAGCTGTCATTTTTTTTTAAAGATGGCAGGATAGCAATGAAATCTTCCATTACCATTTTTTGAAGGTAAAGAATATCTTAAACCGCAAATGCAACATAACGTCTTAAGACTGAATGAGAGAGTAAAGTCTCTCGAGAGGGAATCAGAGGTGTCGACTAAGCTGGAAACTCTGTCAAGTACATGGGTCAATTGTTAAGCACACAAAACCCCAGGACAAGCAGGCCTTCCCTTTGTCCCTGTAGGGTAGGGATTCAAAGCCTGGCTTTAGCAAGCTGGAAAGAGAGCTATAATACTCTTTAAAATATGTAAAGAAGCACATGATTACGTACATACTTAATGTGAGCTAGTATCAATCCATGAAAGCCAGAAGAGGCCTGGGATATTTATGCTGCTCAGAAGCTTTTTATTTAGTCCCTCCTCCATTCCTGACACACTTCAGTTAGAATAGAATGAGCCTCTGCTACTTTTTAGAGTCCAACATCCTCTTAGTGTGAATAATCTACAGTCATTTTCCATTGTAAAACATACTTTTGGATAGCACAGAAACATACATTAAGAGTCAAATGTATTATTAATCATATATGTATTAATATTAAAATACTATCAGCATCACATCAGTGCTCGTTCCTGTCCAGATTGACTTCCAAATAAATGTCATTGTGCAAAATGGCATTACATATAATATACTTAGTAAAAAGGTATGAAATAATAAATGTACTAGTTGACTAAAGTGGTTACTTCGAATAATATTGCACTTAGATGTTACATAAAAATAGAAACAAGTAAATAAATAGAAGAAGCACATATGAAAAATCATTTTAAATAAATCATTTTTGTGCCTCTCCTTACATGAATTCTTTTTATCATTCCTTTTAACACAAGATACGTAGGTCTATGTGTATTCATTAAAAAGGAAACATATTTTTGAGTCATAAATCTTAGGGCTAGTAGAAAATAGTATTTTGGCAACATTTTGCAGGCATTTGTCCATTGTAAATAGTGCATTGATTTATGAAACAGCTCACACAGACGTCACTTTTAAACCAAGCAGCTTACTGTTTGGTCAGCACAGCAAATTTGTTTAACCAACTTGAACCCGATGCGAAATTGGCATGGGAAAATCATTTTCCCTCCCACAGAATTCCCACTGCAGTGGATTCAAATTAAAATGACTGGATTTTGCCCATGAATATTTGCAGAACAGTACAAAATCTGCCAGCACCTTAAAAGGATAGTTCACCCAAAAATGAAAATTACCCCATGATTTACTCACCCTCAAGCCATCGTAGGTGTATATGAGTTTCTTCTTCTTTTTTGGTTCTTCCAAGCCTTATAATAGCAGTGAATTGTGGTCAAGATTTGGAAACAAAATAAACTGCGTCCATCCATCACGATAAGCACTCTACACAGCTCCGGGGAATTTAAATCTGGTTCAGACTACACAAATTTTTTGTTGGTTACAGTCACTGTGTCAGATTATACAATTTTGAATCCGTCGTGAACAAGAGACATGTCAGAATATACGTTGCTACCTGACCATTCATTGCTGATGGTCAAACCTGACAGTGGATACACATCTGGATTGGGTGAATTGGACAGTATGGACTGTCAAAGAGAACTGAGGTAAAATAGTTTTTATTTGACCTTTTTCACTCTGTGACTGTAGTTCTTCGAGGAAACATCATAAATGCAAGAGTATTATTGCCATAGTGCCATGAACATTTCCTCCATTGTAAAGTGTCCCCTAGCAGGATCAATACCATTGTCTCATTTTCGTTTTGGCTTGTTTGAAAGCATGTCCGAAGACGCTTCTGTGCACCTATTGGCCAGTGTCACTCGTGGACGATGGAAAAAATAATTTACCATGCTAGTCTTTTTGTGTTGACGTCGTAAAACTTTGCATACATGCCATCGGTTGTCGTCCACTACCCAGTTGTACACGGAAGCCGTTCCGGATGGATGATGTAGGGCGTCGGTGTTGCGTCTGTGAAAAGTGATGAACGCAGATGCGCAGTGGAGAGAGCCAAACAAAACAACAGTCATGAATTAGAAGTACAAAATAAAGATTTGTAAAGAAAAATGATGGAGGATTTTAATATAAGCCAAGATGACACCAGTTTTCATTTGCTAAAGTAAGAAAACTTTGCTTTCTTTGCTCCTGTAAACAAACGTTGGAGACTCACAGGTGCATACGTAACGCATAAGTCCTACGTCATCCGCTTGAGCGGAAACTGTTTGCGCAAGCTAGATTAAAGTGATTATTAGGTTACACTTTAGACATTCTACTAACTATAAGTAACTTTGCAACTACATGTCAACTAATTCTCATTAATTTGCAAATACATGTCTACTAACTCACAGAGCAGACTGTTAGGTTTAGGGTTAGCAGAGTAAGCTGACATATACTTGCAAAGTTTAGAAGAGTGTTAGAAGCAGACAGTCTACTAATACTGTAATAACTAGATGGCATGCAGTTGCAAATTTACTTACTGTTAGTAGAATGTCTAATGTGGACGATCAAAATAAAGTGTTACTGATACTGTTACGGATATTTATGGATATGGATATTTTTTTTACAAAAACGCATTGATTCACCAAAGGAGGCCTTTATTCATCCCCTGGAGCCATGTGAGATACTTTTTTGTTCTGGATGGATACGTTTTATTGGACTTGTTTTAGATTGTTGAAAAGAAACACCCGCCCATTGCCATTATAAAGCTTGGAGGAGCCAGAACAATTTTTAATACAATTCCGATTGCATTCATCTGAAAGAAGGAAGACATATACACCTAGGATGCCTTGAGGGTGAGTAAATAATGGGCTAATTTTCATTTTTGGGTGAACTAACTCTTTAATAAAAGCATTCTAAAGCAAATTGTTTGAGTAAGAAAAATATCCATATTTAAAACTTTATGAACTGTAATCTCCAGCTTCTGGAACTGTCAAAGGGGTGTTCATGAGAGAGTGGCATTCCAGCAGATGACGCAGGACGTAGGCGTAGTGTAAGCTCCAGTGGGAAAATGCTAGGCTAGCGAGAACCAAGTTTTGTTGTTCTCGCTGTCTCTACTGCGCTTCTGCGTTTGTCACTTCTCATTGGATCTTATGCTACACGTATGTCCTACGTCATCTGCTGGAATGCCACTTTCTCTTTAACACGATTACAACGGTTAGCGGAAGCTAGAGATTACAGTTTATAAAGTTCTAAATATGATTCATCCTAGCCCTAACCCTAACCCTAAGGCCTTTATTGCCCCCCAGAGCAATGTGGAGTACTTTTTATGATGGATGGATGCACTTTATTTTGCTTCAAAATCTTGACCACAATTCACTGCCATAAAGCTTGGAAGAGCCAGGACATTTTTTAATATAACTAGAAAGAAGATCATATACACCTAGGATGGCTTGAGGTTGAGTAAATCATGGGGTCATTTTCTTTTTTTAGGTGAATTAGGTGAAACATTCTTTAACGGGGTCATCAGACCCATTTTCCACAAGTTGATATGATTCTTTAAGGTCTTAATTAAAAGTCTATAACACGCTTTGGTTAAAATTTCTCAATGGTAGTGTAAAAAACACCCCTTTTATCGTCTCAAAATCAGCTCTGTTCACAGCAACCCATTTTGTTGCATGTACCTTTAAATGTTAATGAGCTCTGCTGACCCTGCCCCTCTCTTCTGTGGGGTGACAAGCCATAATGTGTACTTCATCCGCATTTAGCTGTGAAACTTGATAACTAGCACATTATTAGGAAAGGCGATTTGCAAAGATTCATAAAAACCCTTATACTCACTTCTGCTGTAGGTGAAGCTGGATCACGAATACTTTGCACAAACTTAGAAGCATTTAGGCAGATCAGGGATCGGCACATTCCCTTCAAAAATGAAAGTAACGTTAATCCTCTGCATCTTCAAAGGCTCAGACGTTGGGAGTAAATGATGACTAAGTTACTATGTTCATTATTACATCTAACAGAACACCTCAATTGCTTAGGAGCCATTCTTGCCTTCCCCTGCTCTGGCTTCAAAACAATGGCAGACTGTTTTCAGCTCACTCAGGGCGGGTCTAAGGCAAGACGGCCGTGTCAATCAACTATGGTGGGAGCGGCCTTTGTCTGTGTGACGTCACATAGCCAAGATGCTAAGAATGACTTGATTTAAAAAAGGGGATATTATTTAAATGGATTAGATAAATACCACTAGGTGGATTTTTATCATTATAGGGTGGTTGTGTACACACACACATTTATGTTCAAACAACATGTAAAAGTGAATTTTGCATTCGATGACCTCTTTAATATAGATTACAAAATAAAATTTAACCTGAATGTGTAATATAGCAGCACTGGAAAACCCAAGACAATATCAAGTGATAACGGTGGTCATCATTTTATCATGATCTCCACTGAAGATCCTCTTACCTTTGTGCTTATCAGCTCTTATGGCTGAAATAGGAACTTCAAAGGAAAGAGATACATAATGAATCTTTATGTATTTGATAAAAGGTACCAGCCGATTTGCTTATCACCATTTGCCTTCTTTTAGGGTTTTATGGATGTCTTTGTTGACTTGGGAAACTATGTTTAATACATACATCACTCTAAAAGGAGTAGGGCTAATGCTAGCTGACCTCTTCAGGGGGGTTTTCTTGTTTTGTAGCCCTTCTCAGTCCATTTCGGCTGTGCAAGAAATGGGGTCTTTATGTATAAAGAGAAAGAGGCTAAAAGCTTTCAGAGAGGTATAAACATGCTGAATTTCATTTTGTGAAACACTGCTTCGCTAAATCTTCTCCTCTTTCAATTTTCCTCCCTTACAGGCATTACAAAACTGGTGCTTGTATGTAACTGCTAATTTATCCTCTCAATGTATGATATCCTGTCATCTCCTCATTTGTCTGTGAGTATTTCTAATCAGAGATAATCCTGGTCAAATCCTTTGATTGTGAGTTTGGATGTGATCCATTTCTAAAAAAGCGATTTAATGGGCTTCATAGCACTTGGCGTTAAGTCATTTATCTAGCGGAAAGACTGGAGATGCTTGTTTTAATAAGAGTGCGCTTTCTGAAAACCAAGGAGACTCGCTATTTAATTATCCAAAGGGAAGGCCGTTCTCAATTCTCGATCAAGCAAATTGCTGAAGAATTTTCCTCAAACTCACTCTTCCCTCACCTTCTTTGGAAGAGTTGGTGTTCCATCTCATCTTGGATGATGTCCACCCCCTACAGCTTCAGTTCCTCACTTTTTTTTTGCATTCTGAAAGCTTCACAACAGACTGGATTAGTTATTCTTACATCACGGAGAATGATTATGTAAGCGAAGCAGTTTAGGCGTTGGCAGTGGCTTTGTGTTGCAAGCCTGCAGACATTCCACAGATGGTAAAGAAAACTAATGGGCACAGAAACACTGCCTCCATTTTCTCTCTCTGTCTGTTGTTTGATCAATTCCGAAGTTATTTCTCCAAGGGAACAGGAATGAGTGTGTTTAAACATAAAAATGACAAATTATCTTATGACAGAATAATCTTCTCTTACTCTTGCAGGAAAAATGCTTACACAGATTTGACTTTAAGCTTTAAGAAGAAAGTTTTGGACATCATAACTGTCACTGCTTTGTATTCAGATTCACTTAAAGTAAATAGAAGAGGGTTTTATTGGCTAAACCATTGCATTAGCTTCGTACTTCATGGTAATGTAGAGGATTTTTTTAAAACTAAGGTTTAAGCACTACTGTGACCCCTGTTACTTGAGGCAGGTTAAGACAGGGGGAAAGTGACTGACTTGAAAAGAATTGCTCCACAATTTTGACTGTTTTATGTCTTGACAGTTTGATTCAGACATAATAGGTGTCAGCATCTGAACAGTTTAGAGTAAGATGACCCCCTACCTTAACTTTAATTTTGCCATTTAATCTGAAAATCAACATTTGTGAGATTTAGGGGACGTTCACATGTCACCATTTAACTGAAAGCGTTAACATTTTGTATTAAGTAATGGGCGAGCTTAATTTACTAATGCAATTAAAAACATAATGCTATTGATAAGACAACTGAATATAATAAAAAGTTAATGCTGTGATTTCAATAATCGTATGAATTCATTTGTAAGTCTGTAAAGTTGCTCATATAAAAATAATTTACATTTAGCTGTCATCAATATGACAGTATTGTATGTTAAAATGCTAAAAAGCAACAACAACAACAACAACAAAAACGTCAGTATTGTATATTAAAATACTGTAAATATTGTATTGTATTGTAATGTAATGCCGTATTGTTCGTTTTAGTGCCTGTGAAAATATAAGTAAATGTACATTTTGTAGAACCACATTTTATGTAAAATACATACAAATTCTCATTTACATGACACTGACATTTTGAAAGCCTGAAAATGCAAATTTTGAAAACGGGTCTCAAAGATTTTGAAAATTATACTTTATCATCTCAGTGTAAACTACTATTGTATGTTAAAATGCTCAAAATACGTCAGTATTGTTTGTTTTAGTGCCTGTAAAAATGTAAGTAAATGTACATTTTGTAGAACCACATTTTATGTAAAATACATACGAATTCTCATTTACATGACACTGACATTTTGGGGGCCTCAAAATGCAAATTTTGAAAACGGGTTTTAAAATTGCAAGATTTTGAAAATTAAACTGCTATCTTCTGTGTAAACTACTATTGTATGTTAAAATGCTGAAAATATGTAAGTATTGTATGTTAAACTGCTGTAAATATGTCAGTATTGTACATTTTAGTGTCTGTGGAAACACAAGTAAATGTACATTTTGTAGAACCACATTTTACATAAAATACATACGAATTCTCATGAGATCATGTTGTTCATTTACATGACATGGACATTTTAGGGGCCTGAAAATGCAAACTTTTGAAAACGGGTCTTAAAGTGCACGATTTTCAAAATTATACTGTTATCGTCTTAGTGAAAACTACAAAAAGCTAATTTGTGAAAATAGTGACGTCATATGCCTGCATATTACGTGTTCAGTCACTTTGTAAAGAAACACCACAAATCTGTTGCCTGGCATGCATAAAACAGTATTTTTAAGCATTTTTACAGAACTATGTAAACGGGGATTGTTTTGACAATGCTGTGGTCTCACAAAACATTTCCATTTAAGTACATTGTTTTTGTATTTAAAACAGAAGTTAAAGGGATAGTTCACCAAAAAATGAAAATTCTTTCATTAATTACTCACCCTCATGCCCTCATACCCGTAAGACATCTGTTCATCTTCGGAACGCAAATTAAGATATTTTTGGTGAAATCCAAGAGCTTTCCAGCCCTGCAAGGCAGTAAGGACATTGTTAAAAAAAAAAAGTCCATGTGACATCAGTGGATCAACTGTAACTTTATGAAACCACAAGAATACTTTTTGTGTGCAAAGAAAACAAAGGTAATGACTTTATTCAACAATTTTCAACACTGCGTTGTGGTGTACTCTTGTGAAAGGGCATCAAAGACTGACACAGAAGAGAAGAAATTGTTGAATAAAGTCGATATTTCTATTTTCTTTGTGCACAAAAAGTATTCTTGTACCTTCATAAAATTAAGGTTGAACCATTGATGTCACAAGGACTATTTTATCGATGTCCTTACTGGGCCTTGAACGTGGGAGTTGCATTGCTGCATAGGTAGGGTCAGAAAGCTCTTTAATTTAATTAAAAATATCTTGATTTGTGCTCCGAAGATGAACAAAGGTCTTACGGGTTTGGAACAACATGAGGGTGAGTAATTAATGTCAGAATTTTCATTTTTGGGTGAACTAACTCTTTAACTGATTTAATTTTCTCTGTGTGTGTGTGTGTGTGTGTGTGTGTGTGTGTATTTCATTGTTAATTAGGGATTTGTGGAGTAAAAAATTATAGTTACTTTGCATCATAGTTTCATTACTGTAGTTTCATTATTTTTTTACAGTGTAGAGAACAGAATGTTGTGGAGCTAAAAAAAAAAATTCTCCTGTGGCATCAGTGTACAAACTGAGTGGTCATTGAACACTTTGGGGCATCTTTGAACTTATTTACATACATGATCACTTATCACAGGACTTTCTGTGAATACACTGAGATGATATCCTGCAGGCATCAGACATCATTATTATTTTTTTTTTTATTACAGTAATGCAGTATGCAGCAAACAAATCCATAAATATCACATAATTTACAATTCATTTACTGAAGCCATCATAATGATGAATGTAATTTTTTTCTGAATGCAAATGAATGACTATACGTAAATAAGGCATGCAAAAAAAAAAAAAATGTCACTTGAAACACTAAAGATAAATTATTGAATATTTTTTTTTCTGTTTTTCATCGTTGTTTTTGTCAGATCATTTACAATGCATTTCCAATGTTAAATTCAAACAAACAGCTTGTTTTTAATGTTTCAAACATATACCTGTGTGCTATTTATACTGTATATTAAACTCAGCGTCCATGTGAATGTCTGTTTCGGATGTCCACACTAGAGCACACATCCTGCACCTGTCCACCTAAATCAAATTTCAGCTCATGTTTTGGGAGATGTAATCTGTCACATAACCTTGAAATTGGAGGAGAGGCACCATCAGTCAAAACCTAATGTTTATCAAGAGGCTCTTCAGTATGGCCCAGCATTAGACTATTTTGGTCCTCATGTGCTGTAATTATCAGAGGTTTTTATATATTAATGTATTGGAAATATTTCATTATGCATTCATTTGATTCACTCTGACTGTTTGGCTAACAAGTAAAAATATTATATATTATTAATTGCATGAAGTTGAGATATCAGTTAATGATCTTTCCAAGGATCACACATAAGAATTATTTATTTTGAAGGAAAGAGGCAAATGACAAAGAAAGGAATTTTAAAGTACTTCTATATCTGCAATATAAATATTCTCAAACACCTAGATCTGCTATACAGATCATGAGTCAATCAAGAAGTTCATCAGAAGTCTATCATTGTATTACTAGAAAACCACATGGGTTCTGAAAAAGAGAAAAGAGAAAAGAACTACTACGCCTTCCGGTAGTAGGCGGGATCATTTAAAGAGAGTGCAGTGCTGTTATTGGCTCCAGCTGGGGCTACTTCCTGAATAAACAAAAACAGAGAAGCACAGCTGGGCAGGTTTTGGCCCAGAACTGAACTGCAGAAGAAGCTGTTAAAAGATACCTCAGTGGGTTCACCTTCCTGCACAGTCTGTGTGTGTCCAGGACAGAGCGTCTGGATGTAATCTGCCGTGTGAGGAGAAGGGGGCGTTTCAGAAAAGAAGAGAAAGTGAAACTGGAAATTTAAAAGTTCTTGGGAGGAGTCACGAGAAACAACAACTTCACTGAAAAGGATGATGGAAAAAGGCTATGAGATTCTCTCAAATAACACGTATACAAATACTGTCAGTGTTAATATCACAGGTATGTAGAGTCTTCATGCTTCTTTTGTTTTCGCTTTTTCCCTAGTTCTAAAATTGTCTATTCTGGGAAAAACAAAAGTTTTGATATGAGTTTAGATGAGCATGTTTTGAAACTGGCTAGGCGGAACATCCTGTTAATTCAACTTGCAGTTAAAACAGCACCATTGAATTCTCCTTGCAAATATGTGCAAAGTCAAAACACAGAGGTATTTGCGGGAAATGCAGTGACCTCACCAGTAAACAAAAGTGCAGATGTACAGTATGAACAAGCATCCTGTGTCATTCAGCACACTCAGCACATACTTGGGCTTTGTGATGCCTAGACTATACCTTTTAGTTTCGGGTGTGATGAGATTTCATTGTTTTTGTCGTTAGCTGAAACTAAAAGTATTCATTATCAGAATAAAATCTAAATATTAGCTGAAGAAGTTAAACCTAAAAAAGAGAGAAAATGTTGCTTTGGCAACTAATTGAAATAAAAAAAATAGTGAAAACTGCTTAAACTGTAACTGAAAAAAAAAAAAATTAATTAAAGCTATACAGAGATATAGAAATATTTTAGAATCAGAAATATATTAAAATATCTAAAATTAAAATGAACACCGAATAAATATAGAAAAAAAAATATATAATATAGAACTAATTCTACATTTAATTATTTTGCATTTCCATCTGTCAGTGACAGGTATATGCTCATGGTAACAAACCGTCTAATTATAATCTGTTTAATAATATTTTTTAAAAGTGTACAAACAGCGCAAACATTTTATTTTACAAATCACTAGGTGAAGCAGAAAAGGTGGTCTTGGCAGCAGCAGAAAGCTTTTATAACTACAAAACCAAATTATTATGTGTAATAGATCCTCACATGCTCAAAAATCACAGCTTTGGGGTGTGAAATATGATGAAATTTCGAACATCATGAATATCATTAATGTTAATGCTTAGACTGATTGCGCTAGCTTATCTAAGCCTGCTAATCCATAGCCAGTGAAAACCATATCAATCGTAAATCAAATCAATTCTCTAATTATTAGCTTGACTGCTAAACATAGTAATGAAAACCTTAATTAAGAAAAACATCCAAAGACGACTGAGGCTCTTCTCTTCATGTAAAGGGAAATTACAGATGCATCCATTAATAGATTCTTTATCATTTTGTCCATTTAATCATTTTTCTGTATTTGAAAGCCCGTATTTGATTTTCATCATTTAAATACTTTAATAAAATGTTTTCTTTAAGTTGAAGTAAACTAGCTGAGACTTTCAAAATCTTGTAGGTGTGAAACAGTGTTTTCCTCACCTCACATTTGACCGGACTGTGATGTAAAATTGTTTTTATCATAGATTAGTCAGAACTCATTATACTTAAGCAACAACAATCCTTGTGAGAATTTACCTTTGCCCTGGAGTCAAAGATTTGATTGTTTGTGAATATATCTCTTATGTCCTGGCTAATGTCCTGGGACTATGACTCAATGATGGTCCACCATTTTCGTTACAATGTGCTTCCTGTGTAGGTTGTTTTCTGTTGAAAGCGTAACTGGAAATTGCACTATTTGGTAATGTGTTTTCAGTTTCGCAACTTGCATTGATCTTGATCCATCACTCCGTGGTTTTAATTTCCAACATTTAAAACAAATGAACAAGGTTGCTAAATCTGTAGCCTGGAGTCACGCGGAGAGGAGGAAATGTTGCCTTGTAAATTGAAAGCTCAACTATTTTCTAACGGAGTGACCTCTAAAGTCAGTTATTATGAAACGAACATGCTGTTTGACCCAAAACATCGTTGTCTGATGCCAGAGTCGCAAATAGTAGGCCTTTGAAAAGGGTACATTTCATTTTTAAGGTGTACAAGAGGGCATTTTTCAGAGGCGGATTTTGTGTCAGCACAGAGAGGGAATTTTGACGGAGATGCCACATTTTTAGACACAAGATGAATGTAGCCATATGGTGGAGGTCCGGACCCATGTTTGGGAGGTTTTGCTGGCCGTGTTTTTTTTTCTTCTTTTTGTGCTTTTTTGCCTCCTGTTCTCGCCAGATGGCTGTCACACAAGCCATTCCTCACCCACGGTCGCCTAATTTGCCATTATTCTTTCTCTAATGGGGCCATTAACAACATCACTGATAATTGAATCGAAAGTTTCCCTCGATTGGGCCGTTTTGGGGTTTTAATGGCGAACAGGGCACATCCGAGACTGTTTTTGCAAGTTCCAATCTCAAGGTGCTTCCTTTCAATTTGTCTGAATCGATAACGCAAACGATTGCAGATTGTTGGACTGGTCTTCAGTCAGTTCATACATATCTGAATGAATGAAAATATACTAGTACACAAAGAAATTACATACAATATGCATGAAAATTCTGTCATTGAATTACTCACTCTCACGACGTTCTAAACCCGTAAGACCCGTAAGATATTTTTGATAAAATCCGAGAGCTTTTTGACCCTGCATA
Source organism: Labeo catla (assembly GCA_012976165.1). Lineage (NCBI taxonomy): Eukaryota > Metazoa > Chordata > Actinopteri > Cypriniformes > Cyprinidae > Labeo > Labeo catla. The sequence goes on from VONZ01000075.1 coordinate 1,452,842, forward strand.
GACAGCAGTGCAACTGACACGTTAAAGGCCCAGAAAGGTAGTAAAGACATCATTAATGGGGGCAAACAAACAGTTTCACCCAATCTCATTTAATCTTGAGTACCTATAAAGTAAAATTGCATTCTTCATATTTCCAAGTAGTTTTGGGCTAGTTTTGAGTTCCAAGGAATTTTGCACTTTATGATGTCATTAAGAGCCATGATCGAAAAAAAAAATCTGAAACTTGTATGAACCTGAAAGGAGTGTATTTGGCACAGAAATGCTCCGTCACATGTCCAAATCGTTTTTTGAAACTTTGGCCATGCTTAGCATGAGAATCTAGCTGACAGATAAAAGTAGCTGAGATGAAATGAAGAAAACTTATCTGGAAAATATGCAAGTGCTCCCGCCAGCGCCTTTGCCAACCCAGGCGGTTAACAGTGTAAATAACTGAGAATGAGATCCCCCACCCTTTAAAATGTTGGGCTACTTTAACACTGTTGCCACGGGTTGTTTTTAATGTCCACAGGTCGACCCCAATAACATTATATTTAGCCCCTGAAATATGAATTTATTAACCCAGACAATTTTTTTTTTTGTATTTTATCCCCCAGAACACCATTTTTAATGGGGGACCCCCCTCGAAATGTGATTGGGCTAGTTCTGGGCTAGTTTTGAGTACCAATTGGATGGGTTTTGTTGTGAAAACCTGGCAACCCTGCACTTACTTCCTGCAATTCCAAATCATGACCGGGATCCTTTATCAGTGGGAAAAGCTCAGTCTTTCAGTACCATAGATGTGCAAAACCAGCATCGAACTGGACCTCATTTATAAAACATTCGTCACTGAAATGACGGGAAGAATCAAACACACTTGCGAAACTCCGTTGCTGCCCCGGAAAAACTAACTGCTTCCACTGTTTACATAACACTGTTTTTTTGGGAAGCTGAACAAGGTTATTGTTCCCTCACAACCAATAAACACAATTCTTTGGAGGCATTCATCTCGAGCAAGTCCTATTCAGTGCTTCCGAATGAAGCACGATGATGGGTGCGATCTTGCTCTCACGCTAGTCTATATGTGCGCACATGTTCTTCCGGGAGAAGTGCCCATACAAGGAATTCCGTGCTTCATGACATCATGAAAAGCCAAGATCAAAGAAAAAACTTTCCGAAACTCATACGAAGCCCAAAGGAGTGTATTTGGCACAGAAATTCTCTATCATACCTCTGTCATACCTATCATACCATCTCTATCATCACATCGCAGAACCTGATTTTACCAAGTACGACATGTTCCTGGATCAACATCTTTGTTGACCCTGGAACAACACTGTGATTAACCAATCGGGTTTGAAAAAACAGTTTATAGTTTTTGTGAAGTTTAGGCTTACAATCAGTGTTTGGTGCTTGTACATCAGTGTCATTCATCTATCATTTCCTCTGATTTTAGGGATTACTCATGGGTAAGGTTAAGTTTAGGTGTAGGGATGTGGTCAAGATTAAATTTTTGGAATAAAATGTTGTTCCAGGGTCAACAAAATATGTTGACCAAGGAACACATCTAACTCAGCAAAATCAGGACATGCTGTGACATCAGTGGTTCAACCATAATTTTTGAAGCTATGAGAATATTTTTTTGTGTGCAAAGAATACAAAATGACAACTTTATTCAACAATTTCATCTACGACACGCATTCATGAGAGTACCACGACACATGCGTCCATCTCTCTTAGTTCATCGTCTGTATATTCTGGTTCAAATAAGTAAGGCTAATCAAAAAATCTGGGTTCTATGTCAAACGCTGGCTCTGCAGCACCACACACATCTGTCGTGGTATTTTTGTGAACATGTAGCGAAGACTGACATGGAAGAGAAGAAATTGTTGAATAAAGTACTTATTTTTGTTTTCTGTGCACACGAAAAGTATTCTTGTAGCTTCATAAAATTAAAGTTGAACCACTGATGTCACATGGACTACTTTAACAATGTCCTTACTACCTTTCTGGACCTTGAACGTGTCAGTTGCGTTGCTGTCTATGCAGAGTCAGAAAGTGTTCAGATTTCATCAAAACTATCTTAATTTGTGTTCCAAAGATGAACAAAGGTCTTACAGGTTTGGTACGACATGAGGGTGAGTAATTAAAGGAGAAGTCCACTTCCAGAACAACAATTTACAGATAATGTACTCACCCCCTTGTCAAGATGTTCATGTTGCTTTCTTCAAAGAAATTATGTTTTTTGAGGAAAATATTTCAGGATTTTTCTTCATATAATGGACTGGTATGGTGCCCCGAGTTTGAACTTTCAAAATGCACTTTAAATGCGGCTTCAAACGATCCCAGCTGAGGAAGAAGGGTCTTATCTAGCAAAACGATCGGTTATTTTCATTTAAAAAATACAATTTAAATACTTTTTAATATCAAATGCTCATCTTGTCTTACTCTCACTGAACTCTGTGTATTCTGGCTCAAGACTGTTAGGGTATGTCGAAAAACTCAGACCGTATTTTCTCCCTCAACTTCAAAAGTCATTTCAAAATCATCCTACATCGCAAAGAATATCAAACACTCTTAACAAAAAAGGTAAAACAATGATATAGGTTGATGATTTTGAAGTTGAAGGAGAAAATATGGAGTTTTTCGACATACCCTAACTGTCATGAACCAGAAGAAAACAAGAGGTCTGGAAGAGCAAGACAAGACGAGCGTTTGACATTAAAAAGTATATAAATTGTATTATTTTTATGAAAATAACCGATCGTTTCACTAGATAAGACCCTTCTTCCTTGGCTGGGATCATTTATAACCGCATTTGGGAACGTTTGAAGCCGCATTTAAACTGCATTTTGGAAGTTCAAACTCTGGGCACCACATCTGTCCATTATATGGAGAAAAATCCTGAAATGTTTTTCTCAAAAAACATAATTTCTTTACAACTGAAGAAAGAAAGACATGAACATTTTGGATGATCTGGATTTGGGTGAGTACATTATCTGTAAATTGTTGTTCTGGAAGTGGACTTCTGCTTTAATGACAGAATTTTGGGTAAACTATCCCTTTAATACAATTGAGCTGTTTTATGTTAATTCAGTTCCGGGGAATTGGTTTAACACTTATTATTTTTAAAATATCTGCTGATAAAAGTCACCAAACGAAGATTGTTCAGGGATGTTAGTCAGTTTTTAAAGCTAAAACTCTGAATTTCTTTAAATGTATTTGTTTGTTTGTTTGTTTGCTTAATTGTTCAGTGGCTAAAAATGTAAAAACACGAACTGTCAAATCAGTACCCACCATGCAAGTGAAAAATATGTTTATGCATAACTCTGAGGAGGGGGTGTCATCCTTTGACAATTTTCTTGGGTAGTCCAAAACCTTCCAACCACAGAAAGCTGTACACAGAAACTTACACTGTTTGTTTTTCCCTTTCCACTTGTAAGAACTTGTCACTGGCCTAAAAGAAACACCAAAATGCTTGAAAGAGTTGCTATTTTAAGTCTCTTTGCAGTCATGAATATTCTACACTTCTGACACAACGTATCGCGGTTCTTTCAGCTGGGCGCATAAAGTATGGAAAAGAACATCAAAACGGAGTGTTCAACATGGTAGCATATCTCTTTCTCCCTCTCTGCTCGTGTAATACAAACAGAGTAACAGCACTGACATCCATCGGGAAGTTTTGTTCCCTGTCACAAGGTGTTTGGAGACTGACTTCATCCAGTTAGTTCATTGCTAACCTTGTATTATGAGGCTACACATACAGAGACTGAGACAGTTGACAGTTAATTATAGGAGCCATGGATCGCTCTAGACATGTTTGTCAGCTGTATGCCGATTGACTCGCAACTTGTTTATTTTTCAATGCTCCTCCATTGTTTTCTGGAGCTGCTTAGATGAGTCTATTTTGCAACGTGTGAGAAGGGCCCCAGGGCTTGCCATAATGATGGTAATAAGAGAATGCATCCTGAACTGTGGGGAGGAAGAGAGACGGAGAGAGAGACAGAGCAAGAGAGAGAGAGGGAGGGAGGATAACTGCATTGTTTGGGGAGAGGAAATAATTGGTGAAGGTGACCTGATATGTTCATGAGTGAATTACCCACAGTCCTCCTCTCATTTAACCTGCACTGTTGTACCACCTCTTCACTTCATTCTGTTCTGTATCTGCAGTTTTACTGTGACATGCAGCATTGGCTTGAGAATTCACTATAACCTATAGAAAAAAAATGTGCTAGGTGTTTATTTTCACACATAAATGTTCTATTCACATAGTGTAGCTGAACAGGCAGCGGAAAGTGCACAGATTGAAGCTCTCATCACATGTGAAAATGTATTTTTCATTCGGAATTCAATACTGAGGCCCTTAAAATCAATTTTAATTATTCTAACTAATCCGTATACAAGCATCACTGCAATTTGTGAAAGACTGAGTGAGAGAAGAATGTGTTTAATTCAAACAGAGTGATGGAGACAAACTGAGAGGCAGATAGAGGTAATGGAAGAGACAGAGTGTGATGGTTGGAAATGCTGAGACAGACAGTGAAAGATGGAGAAGTGTCAGTCAACTCTGCTATGGTGAAGACCTGGGAGATTTCCTTAAACACTTTGAATGTACTCAAACTTCTACTGGTTCGCAGCTGTTTAAAGCAATTTCTGTTTTTACTCTCAGAACTCTGGAAGTTAACTAAGTTGTGTGCATTTCAGACCAAAATTCGAAACACCTTAAAGGGATAGTTCACCAAAAAATGGAAATTCTGTCATTAATTACTCACCCTTATGTTGTTCCAAACCCGTAAGACATTTGTTCATCTTCAGAACACAAATTAAAGCTTTGTCTCCTTAAACATCTTTCTTGCATATGCCACAAACACCAATGTGCCTATACTCTTAATAGTATACACTGAGATTAGTTGATGTTAAGTTCATTATATAAGTTACTTTGGAATAAATCACAGCATGTTTTATGAAAAAAAAAAAGAAAAAAAAGAAAAACAATCCAGAAAAATACTGTAGGCTATAGCAAATTACTTTGTGGACCTTTAAGGGTTGTCCATAGTTTCAGAATTTGTTGTGGGCGTATGGGATGCCCTGGATGAGTGTGAGATTTCCTGGGCTGAAATTTGGTCCCAGTCCATGCAGTGGTTTTTAATTAATCTGTAAAAATAATATTCCCTTTTTCAAATCGAGCCATTCTCAAATGCCTGTCCTTGTGGCATCACACCGACAGAGGCCGCTCCCACGATAGTTGATTGACATGAGCGTTTTACCCCAGATCAGCTGTAACAGTCCGCCCTCTTTGTTTCGATGCCAGAGCAGGGATGTAAGTTAGACAAGAATATCTCCGATTGAGGTGTTGTGTTGCTGGATGTAATAATGAACATAGTTATCGTCATTTACTCCTGACATCTGAGCCCTGAAGATGCAGTAGATTACATTTGTTTGTGAAGGGAATGCACCTTCCGATCTACATATATCCGTCTATGTTTGCACGAAACATTCGTGATCCAGCTTCACTTACAGCAGAAGTGAATATAAGAGTTTTTTTATGAATCTTTGCAATTGCCTTTCCTAATAATGTGCTAGTTAGCAAGTTTAGCGGCTAAACGCGGCTAAATGCGGCTAATGTAAACAGTCGCGTCTCTACACAGAGAGAAGAGAGGGGCGGGGCGAGCAGAGCTCATTTGCATTTAAAGCAGCCTCGACCAGAATGAGATGATTTTTGCAAGGTAAAAAGTGTGTTGTTTTACACAACCATTGAGAATTTTTAACCAAAGTATTTTATAGACTTTTCATTAAGACCCTAAAGAATCATATCAACTTGTGGAAAATGGGCATCCGATGACCCCTTTAATGTGTCAATATGATATGAGGTCCAGTTACCAGCTTGACACTAAAACAGCTAGTAGTAATGGGTACTTTTTGCTTAAGTACATGTCTGAGCCCATACTTCTTTACTTTAACTTAAGTAAAAAAGTGTAGTCAGTGCTTCTATTTTACCACAGTATTATTAAACATGAGTATCTGTACTTCTACTTGAGTGAAGGATGTGTGTACTTTTGCCATCTCTTTCCACTAGTAAAATATCAGTCATAATCCATGTATTGCCATTATATCGTGTTTACTATAGTTCAGTTAGTTAATGATCAGGAGGCTCTGGCTGGTGTGAGTGAGTGGAGGCGGGACTAATTTGCTTATTCATAGATCCGCGTATAGTAAATGAGGCAAGTGGGGTAGAGTTACATTCAAGCTGTTTTAAGACATGAGAAAATTATTAAGAAAAAAAACAACATTAAAACGTCATTTTGATGATCAAAGATGAGTTTTAAAATATACATTTTTTTGACTACGGGGGACTTTCATTTTTGCTTATTGAAAAATGCAATAATGCAAACACCTCTCATTCATCAACTCTTATACATTAATTATGTCATTATGTTATATATTATACATTATGGAGTAATGGAGTGTAGATGTAAAAAAAAAAAAGGTTGAAATACATTCTGTATATATATAGCTTGTTTTAATTATTGCCAATTGAAAAATTTAATAATGCAAACACCTCTTATTCATTAACTCTTATTCATTAATTAGTCGCAATCCAGTGTAACCAGGCGATGTCTGATCTTGTACAGCGCTCCGCTGTGCATATTAACATGATCACCTTGACATTCTTTTCAGCACAGACATTCCTTATTTCTGTGTGAATTATTATAGACTGTACCTTATTCACACACACACAAAATGTTGTTTGCCTACCACAATTAATGCTGTTATAATTATGGTAAATGTATTTGTATCTAGACGACAATGTAGTCAAGTCACTTTCAATACAGTCCCAGTATTATATAGCAGGTTGTGGTAGTCTGCAGATTCCTCTGAAGGATTTACATTGCTTATATTTTCAAATTTAAATGAACATTTTTTGCATTTATGGGCATGTTTGTGCTGTTAGCTGATTTACATAATTCCTTTACTCAATGGGGTGCTAAAACAACACAGAGGAAATAAACAATGCCAACAGTGCAATTCATTCTTCGTCAATTTCCTCCTCACACTGTCACATGCTTAAAATCTCCTATCATCCTTTTATAAAGGCTGCTGTGGCATCTCATGTTTAACACACACACACACACACACACATATACACACAATCAACCACAAATGACCACCATGCCTGTAAGGGAAATAACTGTCTAAAATCTTCTTGAAGAGCTTAAATTTCACAGTCTCTGGCCTGTAGCGACAAAGCACTCTTGCCTTATTATAAGTCTGGTTCAACCCCGGTTTGACAGAATTAGGATGAATGGAAGCATTGTGAGGAACCGGTAATATGTCTTATGACTGTAGACATCTAAAGAAGCCCAGATAGCCACGTTTGCCTGGTCAGTAACAATAACTGCTTACAAAGGCACGAGAAGATCCCAATCAAAGCCTGTAGATGTAATTAAAAGGATTTGGTGCCCAGTGAGGGTCTATCTGCAGGACCTGAGGCTACAGTGTTCAATGAGAGCTGAGCCGAGAGAGACAGCAGGCCCTGAGACAGCGCTTTATGAGAGCTTGAGACGAGTGCTCTGATGACAGGTTGTCTCCCACGGAGGAAACAGAGCCATGGGTTCAGGTTTGGGCTTCAAAGCTCCTGGTTTAAGCTGATAATCGAAAGGCATGTGAGCTGGAAAATGTACGGGTGAATCAAAGACTTGATTACTATTATAGCAGTGGCCCTTCAGGCTAGAGGTGAAGATGATGGTAGCTTGCTTTCTGACACCTTTTATGCCCATTAGATGTTCAGTTACATCAGAGTCATGGCTGTGGGCAGTCATTTGGCCAACACTCCTGGGGTGGATATTGTGTGGATTGTGTGTGTGTGTGTGTGTGTGTGTGTGTGTGTGTGTTGTTTCAAGTGTTAGATGTGCTTATGAAGGGATGAATGTGTGCAAATGTAGAAAGAAAAATGTGGATATTTTTATAGGAATACATTATATATAAACAAATATACAATCTATTATGCATAATAGACAAGTAACGCATTTAAATTATGGAATATAGTCCATATGTCTGAAAATATTGAAATAATTATATAATATATAATTTAAAAACACTTTTATTTTAATAAGCAATCATTTTAATAAAAAAATGAATGTGAGACCTTTGTACACTACTGACGAAATTGTTTTTTAACAAAATACTTTTATTCAGAAAGGACACATTAAATTCAAAATAAGATTGACAGTAAAGAATTTTGCTGTTTCCACAAAAAAAAACAGCAGCAAAACAGTTTTCAGCATTGATAAGAAGAAACATTTCTTGAGCACCAAATCAGCATATTTTGTATGTGTGTGTGTGAGTTTGCAGAGCTTACAAATTGTAATATGTTACTTTAAAATTACATTACAAAAATTACAAAAATTAGTAAAATTGTAGTTATTAATGTAATCCATTACATTACACATTTCAGGTAATATAATCTGACTACTTTTAGATTACTTTTGACCTAACTTGTTTATCAAATTGATTTAAACAGGATAACCTTGTAGCATATTGATATAAAAATACAAAAAAACTAAGAAAATATATAACATTAGTGGTAAATTACAACATAAAGTATATTACATTACATCAAGGTTTCCCAAACTGGGGGTTGTAAATGTTTTGCAGGGAAATTAGTTGAATGAAAAGCTAATTATTAATTAAATCATTTCATCTTCCTAATATATATATATATATATATATATATATATATAATTTGTTTATCAGCATGTCGTGTGACCTTAACCAACATCAGATAATCAATAAACATGCAAATGTGATTCTTAATTATTAAATATTTATGTTAAAACCTCAGGGGAACTTCAAGTAAATATATTAGGTGACAAAAATGTTTGAGAATCCATATTCCCAATATATAAGCAATACATAATTTAAAAAAAGGAACCTTTAAAAGATGAAAGTAAGGAATTAGGGACAATCAATAAATTATGAATAATTTATTGCTATTGTGTGAATACGTAGTCATGTAATCAATAAAAAAGTAACAATAGCCTGATTACAAATATTTTAAAATGTAATCTAATCTAATTACAAGTACTTCATTTTTGGAATCTGATTACATAATAGATTGGTTATATATATATATATATATATATAATGTATAAAACATTTAAATAAAATATATTACATATTAAGGGCTTAATAAATAATAAATAAATAAACATAATAAATTTCAAAATTGAACAAAAGAAAGCTATCAACACTTTTCACATACTACGTCATTTCACTTCAATACCAGTTAAGTTGTCTCATAAAGCACATATTCAGACCACCCGATCACTGTGTGAGGAAATTTAATTTTACAAATTTAGATTTGCTTCTCAGATTTGCTAGGGACCCACCAGGCCTTCATGTCGACTCGAATTCTGTTCCATCTCCAGTCACACTCCAGTGTTATAAAACAGCTGAAAAACAAACCTCAAATATTTACTCTGAGCTCAGCCATGTTCATTTCTGTCCTCGCCGTATATTATATGATTATACCATGGAAAATACGCTCGAATTTCAAGAAAGGCTTTGTTGGTAATTTTGGGGATTAAAGTGATGATAGAAGACAGCGAAGAAGAAATATAGAGCATATTGGTCGCACACAACCATGATTCCCTGAGGGACAATCTTTGCCTTTATTACATCTCTGGACTCACTATGTCATTTTCTCTCTCATTCTCTCTCTCACACACACACTCAATCTCTGTGTTACTTAATCTGTGCCACAACACACATGGAATTTGTGAGACATGGACAGGGCTTTGCAAGGGCCATTCTTTTTCTCTCTCTCTTTGTATGTTTGTTTGCTTGAAAAGCTCCTGTGAAAGCTATAGCTCTTCCCTGGCCTTGTTGCTGTGTAGACACATTTTGGTTGAATTGGTACTGAGAGCCAATAAAGAAAACATGTTTTTCTGCACACTCATTTGAGGACAGGAAATGAGAAAAGACGACTGGAAAAAACAGAGTGCTAAAAAGCAGCAGTCCTGCCCAGTCCGTGTTAGAGTTTGTGTAGGAACTTCCTTCAGAGACCGTGATGAGATCAGTTTAAGGCAGTGTGGAGAGGAGGGGTTGAAGGAATATTTCGCAATCAAGGAATCCCCAGACTGAAACTGCCTGCGGAGAATTGAACCCTGCTGCTTCCCTCAAACACCGCTTTAATATTAGCAGGAGAAATGATGTCTGAATGCTATAATAATTTATAAATATCCTCTTTTTGCATATATCCTTTGACATATTTTTTTTTTTTTGAATGGCGCACTCATTTAGCCCACAAGGTAATTTAACATTTTTACAACAGCCAACTTTCATATGTGTCCAAATGATGCTGCTCTGCAGCCAAGAGAGCAGGTTATGACATATGATAAGATTAATACAGGGAATGTCATCACTCAAGACTCCATCTTTAATTGATGTTTAAGGGAAGGACATGAATTGCTCAGGGCCGATTAGATGATGCATCTCTCTGTGAAAGTATATGTAAATATATACAGTACACACACGCACACACATTTGTAGATATATTTGTGACTGTATAAACTGATATATTTTTAAAAATATTGATTTATTAGTTATATGTATGTATATACTGTATATGTGTGTGTGTGTGTGTGTGTGTGTGTGTGTGTGTGTTGAGCCAACTACATGAATCTAGTTGTCTAGTGTACATTTGAAATATTAATGTGTTCTGTCATTCTATGAAAAATCTTATATTATATAGTATGTAATAACTCTATGCATTATTTATAACTTTATGTATTTGTGGCATATGTGAAGGCTTGCATAAAAGTTGGCATTGGTTGGGACACTGTCCCATTTATTGATGAGACGTGATATGGAAGGGTCATAAGATGCCAAGATCCTGTATATTTTTGTAAAAGGTTTGGGGGAATTTGCCAATTTGTTGAGGTTAACTACCAAATCTGGGGTTATTTGATATATTGGCTTTGGCTTTCGGTTTTTATTGAACTTCTAATTTGAATGTATTGTAGATGCTGCTCTGACACTGAACTTCTGGCTCAAATAGAAAAACTAATGTATCTATTTCAAAGAGGTGCTGCGAGTGAGCGATACGTTTTACTTTCAATTTATTTCCTTTTATCTGTAATTTGTTGATTAAAAAGTCAGGATTGTAACAGATGGGTGTGTATGCAGGGTGCCGGGGTGAATTCTGTGATTTTATCATTCCACCAGTCTGTCAGAGTTGTAGATATTATAATATTCTGGAAGCAACTGTGTTTCTTGGCGGATTTACTGAGGAAAGATAAGTCTTGAATTGAGATTTCTGCGCATTTACATTTTCTTTTATGTCAAGCCAAGGCTGACAGAAGTAGGTGGGATGAATCCATTTTACTTTTTTTTTAACACAACTGATTGGCTACGTAACAGTAGCAACAGTTGGTGACCTTTGATCTTCCCAGATTTCTGAAGGGAACATTATAATTTATTATCTTTTTAGATGGTTCAATCCCGTAAACCTTTGTTCATCCTCAGAACACAAATTTTATATTCTGATGAAATCTGAAAGCTTTCTGACCCTGCATATACAGCAACGCAGCTACCATGTTCAAGGCACAGAAAGGTAGTAAGGACATCTATGAAATAGTCATGTGACATCAGTGGTTCAACCTCAATTTTTTAAAACTACGAGAATGCTTTTCGTGTGCAAAGAAAACAAAAATAACAACTTTATTCAACAATATCTGAACCACTGGTGTCACAGACTATTTTAACAAAAAATTCTGGGTTAAAAACAAACCAACTTGGGTTATTTGACAACCCAGCGCTAGGTAAATATTGGACAGAACACATGCTGGGTTATTTTGACTTAGCTGGTTGGGTTAAATGTTTTTACTAAACATGCTTGGTTCTTTTATTTAAAGTGGTCATCGGATGCCCTTTTTCCACAAGTTGATATGATTCTTTAGGGCAGGGGTCACCAAACTTGTTCCTGGAGGGCCTATGTCCTGCAGAGTTTACCTCCAACTTTCCTCAACACACCTGCCTGGAAGTTTCAAGTATACCTAGTAAGACCTTGATTAGCTGGTTCAGGTGTGTTTAATTAGGGTTGGAGCTAAACTCTGCAGGGACACCGGCCCTCCAGGACCGGATCTGGTGACACCTGCTTTAGGGTCTTAATAAAAAGTCTATAATATACTTTGGTTAAAAATTCTCAATGGTAATGTAAAACAACACCCTTTTTACCTTGCCAAAATCAGCTCTGCAAAAATCATCCCATTCTGGTTGAGGCTGCTTTAAATGCAAATGAGCTCTGCTCGCCCCGCCCCTCTCTTCTCTCTGTGGAGTGATGAGCCTGTTTACTTTAGCCGCATTTAGCCACGTTTACCTGATCTGAGGTAAGACGGTCATGTCAATCAACTATCGTGGGAGCGGCCTCTGTCGGTGTGACGCCACAACGATAGGCATCTGAAAATGGCTCGATTTGAAAAAGGGAATATTATTTTTACAGATTAATTAAAAACCACTGCATGGATTTTTATCATTATAGGGTAGATTTGTACATACACTGCCAACACACATTAATGTTCAAATACATGTAAAAGTGAACTTAGCATCCGATGACCCCTTTAAGTAAACTATTGTTAATTTAAAATGGACTGGAACTTGAAAACACACACACGGAATTCTAGAGTCAACAGCAATAATCAAAAGATGAACATTTACTGACAAAATACAAGACAAATGTAATTTATTTGGGTGAATACAGCATAGTTTACAATATTTCATTCATTTAAACTCATTTAACAAGCATTTCAGATGTAAAAAATATAACATTTTAAAGTAGCATTTTAATGTTAGTGTATTCAACCATTTTTTGTAATGACCTTTTACCGAAATAGCTCTAATTCTCATGCCGGTGCCGCCGAAATCTGAGCCGGTGAAAGGCTGCTTTTTGCCGGGGTAACTGTGCACTTCCTCGCGTTTCACTCGTTACCAACTCAACGGTTGGGTAAAAAAAAATAACCCAACAACTTAGTTACAGAAAAAACTACCCAGCACCTGGGTAAAAAATATTAAAAATAACCCAATAAAATGACCCAACAAGTTAAACCCAGCATTTGGGTTAAAAAAAATAACCCAGGTACCTTTCTGGACCTTGAATGTGGTAGTTGTATTGCTGTTTATGCAGGGTCAAACTGACATGAGGATGAAAAATTAATGACAGAATTGTAATAATTGCTAATAATATATTTAACTCTTTATTAAATTGAGCTGTCATAATGCTGCCATTTTATTAAAGCCACTCATTTTTTTTTTTTTTTGGTGAGTGCAAAATGTTCAATAATTGATAATCGTGATGCTGTCCACTGGGTTAGGTCATCATCTGACCTTGCATTTACTTCCTCACCTCTTTTTTTTCTTGAGTAATAATATGATGAATTCAAAAATGTTTATTTTGTTATACGTTCATAATGTTTTTGGGTTAGTTAGACTAAGCGAATCTGTCAGCGCTTGTGTGTCTCCACAATTAACATACGAGTGCCTTCATTAGCACTTCTGTGTCTGTATTCATTAGCGTGTGTGTGCGTGGCCCCTCTCTGATGGGGGTAAGGGGAGGACCTGTGATTGCTAAGTGTGGAGTCTGATCAAGGCTGACAGTATTTAACATAATTAAGAAAAGCTTCAGTCACAGTGGCATTAAATAAACACCTCACTGAGCGAGGGAGGATCTGATGAGAGGGAAAGAGGAAGAGCGAGGGAGGGAAGGGTCATTTCTCAGTCATGGGATGAGACGTGCGTGTTAGTCTTCTCATTACTGCACAGCTTGAGTGACACACACTTCCTCTTTCTCGCTGCAATGTGAGTACACGCCTACATACACACACACACATACACACACACTGACACACACTCGTACTGTCAAGGTAGAGCATTAACTTTTTTTGACATGACTTAAACTTTGCTGCTTGGCAAACAACACTGTGCCTGTTGAAAAAAGGAGAACTGTTTAAAGTGTTCATGCTCTAGAATGATAAAAGTCACAGTACCTTCTACAAATACATGTACAAGGCAAGCGAAGGGGAAATCATTAGTATTGCAAGCTGCTAATGGAAAAAAAGCTACAAGATGAAGGGGCAATAGTTGCATCTGAAATCACATAGCCTACTCTATATATGATTGGAAAGAACTGTTTGAAAAGTATATAGCAGCAATATGTGTACTGCAGTATGAAATCCAGACATACTATTTACACTGACCAAAATTATAAACACAACACTTTTGTTTTTACCCCTATTTTTCATAAGCTGAACTCAAAGATCTTAGACTTTTTCTATGTACACAAAAGGCCTATTTCTCTCATATATTGTTCACAAGTCTGTCTAAATCTGTGTTAGTGAGCACTTCTTCTTTGCAGAGATAATCCATCCACCTTACAGGTGTGGCATATCAAGATGCTGATTAGTCAGCATGATTATTGCACAGGTGTGCCTTAGGCTGGTCAGCGTGCAATTGGTATGCTGACTGCAGGAATGTCCACCAGAGCTGTTGCTTGTCAACTGAATGTTCATTTCTCTACCATAAGCCGTCTCCAAAGGCGTTTCAGAGAATTTGGCAGTACATCCAACCGGCCTCACAACCGCAGACCACGTGTGACCACACCAGCCTAGGACATCCACATCCAGCATCTTCACCTCCAAGATCGTCTGAGACCAGCCACCTGGACAGCTGCTGCAACAATCGGTTTGGATAACCAAAGAATTTCTGCACAAACTGTCAGAAACCATCTCGGAGAAGCTCATCTGCATGCTCATCGTCCTCATCAGGGTCTCGACCTGACTGCAGTTCGTCGTCGTAACCAAATTGAATGGGCAAATGCTAACATTCGATGGAGTCTGGCACTTTGGAGAGGTGTTCTCTTCACGGATGAATCCCGTTTTTCACTGTACAGGGCAGATGTCAGACAGCATGTGTGGCAATGTGTGGGTGAGCGGTTTGCTGATGTCAGCGTTGTGGATTGAGTGGCCCATGGTGGCAGTGGGGTTATGGTATGGGCAGGTGTATGTTATGAACAACGAACACAGGTGCATTTTATTGATGGCATTTTTAATGTGCAGAGATACCGTGATGAGATCCTGAGGCCCATTGTTGTGCCATTCATCCGCAACCATCACCTCATGTTGCAGCATGATAATGCACGGCCCCATGTTGCAAGGATCTGTACACAATTCCAGCAATGGAGTACCCTGCACGCCGAAAAGCAATGTTAAAGGAGTGCCCAGTACGTTAAAAAATGGAGCAAAAGAGCGTCAAAAAGTGACGAGTTGGAAGTGAGAATGTGTTGCTGAAATATAGCAATGAAAAGAAGCATTTAGAAAAATATGATGTAAATTGTTGTGTAGATACTGTTTGTTACATGAACTGTTTGAATCACTTTCCAGTGGTAGAGGACCTACAGAGTAGAACAAATTGATTCATTAGAATGAATCACTGCTGAATGCTTCATACGACAGTTTAGGATGAACCGATTCATTAAAAAGAGTTAGATTTTCCTAAGCTAAAAATGGGAGAGGAGACAGTTAGGACATCGTGTTCAATTGACCCTTCGCAAAAACCCGCCCTCCTTAGTTACTGTTGCTATGTCTGACAAACATTGCTGCTCTCACACTACACATCATGTTCTAACGCAGTGAAAAATGCATCGCAAAGCAAAGAGACAACTGACAACACGACGACAGACAAGACAGAGCAGGTAACTTCTGGTATGAACCAATGTCTCATCTTTAAAATGTCGTAATTTAAAAAAAAAATTCTAACTATAAATATTGTTTTATGGCTCTTTAATGTGTCATGACAGATTGCCTTATTAGATCAATGACATGTGAACCGATGTCTTCTTCACTTAAAGCCATAGACTGTAAAAAATATGGACATAGTGTCCGTGACATCACCAGTAGGTTTCTAAAAAGCATTTTTGAAGCTCATAGTGGGCGGGAGTCGGCCGTCGCCATCTTGGAATCGCATCACTGCACGTCACTCCCGGATGGAACTGGTTGTTGAAACCACACCCGCCTAGCTCGACAGTGGTGACAGCAGCGGCAATCCACCTGTCACTCAAGTGACCACGCCCTAAATTATGCAGAACTTTAAGGCTTCATATAATTTAAACGGATGAGTTATAAAAAAATTCACCCCCCTCACAGTTGACATGAAGGGCAAAATTAGCTATATAGACCAAAACCACTTTTTGTACCAGGCTGTAAACATATATTTTTCTGCTGTAAAGTTGGGCATTTTAACATGGGGAGTCTATGGGATTTTTAGTCACTTCCGTGTTGGCTTCAAGAGGGAGACCGGGAGGGTGCCACTTGCTTAAAGCACGACAAAAAAAAAAATAAATAAATAAATAAATAAAAAAACATGAATAAACATAATGACATTTTATTTCAACCACGGAAAGTCGTCAATAATGTTTCAAGTTTAAGTCCACTGAAGTTAATCTACTCTCCTGTCTGATTTGTTTGTTGGACAGATTCGGCATTATGATTGGTCAGATCGCCTGTCCATCAGGCTGTGTTTACACTAGTGTGTTTTCGTTTTATACTTTTGCTACAGTTACGCCTGTCGTTTACACTACTCCAAACAATAACACCATGTTCATTGTTTTACCCATAGATTGGTGCAGGTAGATGTATCATTCCACCGCTCCATGCACGTAGACGCGTCCACCATAGGGAATCTACCTATATCTCACGATTTTAGTGTAGATAAATATCTTCGAGAGCTGGTTATGTAGTCCTAATGGGCTGGGTTTCAGTCACTATTTCATATTTACCCCGTTCTCTGACAAAAGAAACCGTAAAATATATCAATATATCTATGAAATATATAAATGAAAACAGTTTTATTGAATTTGGCTGCATTAAATAGCAGTATATGAGCACAGAGACGCAAGACAATACAACGTAGTGACGTACGCTAATGAGCTAATATGCTAATGACCGTATGACGTCATTTAGCGACATTTGAAGACTTTTAAAGTGGGGTTTAGCTACTTTCCATTGAAAAAAAGTTGGCAACACTGGTTGTGTGGACGGAGATCATTTCTGAAACACAGAGAAAATGCTAGTGTACATGAGGATCGTTTTCATTTTAAAACGCCGTTTTAAAACGAAAACGCACTAGTGTAAACAGGGCCTCAAGCTGTTAGCGAACGGTAAATTATTCTCTCAGGTTGAACGGTAAAGCTGCTTGTGAAAAACATGTAGTGTTACTACAAGGTGAGTGAGTAACGACTTTTATACACTTATTCCTTACACTTGTAAGTATTGGCATGTCAGTGATGAGTAAAAATAAGTGAGATTATCATTTTAGGTAGTTTTGTAGTTAGAAGTTAGCATCTGTGTACTAAACAGCCCTTTATAATTCCTCTATAATTTTTCACCATCACTTCTGTTTTATTTAACGTTAGTTATGAGCTGTATGGAAGCCAACGCTATAAACTAACAAACAGTCATGCAGGTGAACGGCACTGTAGATGTCAATTTTGTTTTCAGAAAACATTTTTTTTTTTCTTTTTTAGCTGAGATTGTGATCAGTTTCAGGGAAGAATAAGGTGGCGTTTTTAAACGCACATTTTAGTGATTTTAGTGATGTGTCGTTCCTGAACGATTCGTTCATTTTGATAAGCAGTTGTCTCAGAGTGATTTGATTATTTTGTCATTACATGCGCAACATACTTACGTATGTAGGCTACGAAACAGAAATGAATCATTCACCTCCCGAATCCATGTCTTTTGTTCATTTGTCATGTGAAAGCAGCATAGGTCATATAACATAATTTTTCATCTCTTGAGTCCATTCTACGTCTTCTAGTGGAGTGGTAAAGTAATCACTTACGTTTCTCATTATTAATCTTTGGTTACATAATTCTGATTTTGTAATTTGGATAAAATGATAAAATGAGTTTCCATATGTAGGCCTAATGTAGCTACCATTTTAATTTAACTCTGCTCTGAAATGACTTAAATTTGATATATAATGGTGGGCGATGTGGTCCAGAAAAAAAATCCTGTCATGAAGATTGCTGATGTACATTATCACAGCATTTCAAAAACTCAAAAACCTGTTTCAAAGAGCTTTTTAAGTGTACAGTAAATCACAGTGTAGGCTACACTGGGACTGTCCACTATGGAGCCACAGATAGATTTAACTTCTCAACTTTAAAAACTTCCTCTTTAATTGTCGGTGTCTTTGCCCAAGATTAAAGCTTTAGTAATCTGACTTTCCTTGCCTTCTCATAGATTCGGCTTCTAATGGTGGATGATTACAACCATATGTTCTCCTGTCCTGTACAAGCCCTGTAAAGATAAGACTATCACTGATATGCCGATAAAACAGACAGGATGACTTTCCCCTTCACGAATGACTCTGAATGCCATGGGATGTTTCGTTTCCCCATTTAAATCCTATTTGACAGATGGCTGGGGAATACTGCATTTAAACAAATGAAATAATGGCTTCATAGTCGTTTTCATAACGAAACCTTTGCTTTCTGTATTACCCTTGCATTAGCCTGGCTGGATCTTATAGACATCTTCTAATTGCATTTTTCTTGGACGTTAACCTCCAGCGTCTTGCAGAACTTTGATGTATATGGCGGCGAATACTGGGCAGCCGAGCAGTCTGGGGACTGGATGAAGAACTGTCTGCTAGCGTGACAAAAAGCAGACATCCAGACACACACTCCTCCACTGCAGATACTGGAGGAACTTTCCTCTTCACCCACAGATACCCTCCAGACAAAGCAAAGGAGAAAAATGGAGGACAATATTATGAGATATTATACAAATATATTTACTAAAATTAGGCATGATGATATTTGGGGTTAGCCTTCAGACAACGGCTCATGGGCAGTCTGGAATAGATATTTCTTTAGAAGTACCGAGACGTATTCTTCCTATGGTTCAAAATTAATTTATTAATAAATACTTTGCACAACAAATTAAGCTGAGATAATTATTTTCCCTGCAAGCACTTAGGTGTTAATGGTTGATTAAGTCTTCATTACGGGTTAACTATTGCTTGACGTGATTGCTTGTTTTGCCTCCGTTTTGTTCCCTGTTTATGGAAGTTGTGAGTAATTTTCTGTTCAGATTGTACCTGCGGCAGCACTTTGAGAGAATGAGCGCATTAATGACTTGGCAAAAACTAATTCTGTCAATCACTGTTAGGTGTGACAAAATGTCAAAGTGACAAGTAAATAAGCAGCTAGCATTAGGTGAGGCATTAAAGACAAACACCTTGATTTTTCTCTTGTCATTATCAAATAATTATCCAGTGCATGCCTAATGTTATGGAAATTTGTTATTACGCCCACAGAAATTCAGTAATGGGAATACACTCGATATCTAAATTGTTTTGCGGCACGCCATTAAGCACTAGAGGTTTTCGTGTCACACTTTTAAGTTGGTGACTCTCTATACAGTGTGTTCCAGTCAAGTGTGCGCTTAGGATTTATTTGATTTTTTTTTTTTTTAATGTTGTGCTGGTCAATATGATTGTCATCTTGTATGTATACTGACACCTAGTGGCGTGGATGAATTGTCACGTTAAAGCAAATATCATGTGAGGGTTACTTCACCCAAAAGTGAGAATTCTATCATCATTTGCTTAGCATTATGTGGTTCTTCTGAGAAACATAAAAGTGCTTTGACAAACACTGGAAACCAACACTGGAGCCCATTAACTTCCATTGTATTGACAAAAAACAAAGGGCAGTTTGTCAAGATGTCTTCTTTTATGTTCCACAGAAGAAAGTCATACAGTTTTTGGAATGACTTGAGAGTAAGTAAATGATGACAGAATTTTCATTTTTGGGTGGAGTATAACTTTAGCACTACATCCCCCTTTAGACATTGTTGTGGTGAAGTAAAAACAGGAGGACACATACTTG
Source organism: Labeo catla (assembly GCA_012976165.1). NCBI lineage: Eukaryota > Metazoa > Chordata > Actinopteri > Cypriniformes > Cyprinidae > Labeo > Labeo catla. The sequence continues at coordinate 1,472,766 of VONZ01000075.1, forward strand.
ATTAAAGCAGATAGAGCTTAAAGCTCTAACATGACAGTACATTTAACATAGATTTTCTGTCATATCTACAGTGAATTCTTAAATATCAATTCCAAAGTAGAAGAACACTGTAATATTTATTCAAGTAGATTTTAAAGTATCCACCTTGTTATCTAATGTCTAATGTCAGAATGAGACTGCTTTTTAGGTTAACATATAACATTACTTCTCCATTCAAAATAAATGTACTTTATTTAAAAAAAAAAAAATCTAATTTATTATCTTTCTTGGATGAAAAGAGTTTTAAATTACATTTACAATTCTCAAACATTAAAATATGATAATGAACCTAATTTCAACAGGATTTGTAAGAAAGCTGCTTGAAGGTTTGAATACTTTTGCAGTGAAACATATTATTTATATAAACAATGTTTCCGTGAGCCGTAGAGTCACAACAACATTTAAGCTTTTGCTCCAAGTTATATTAACATGTAAAATAATAATAATAATATAAAATCTCTATGAAGTGCAGCTTTAGTTGAAAATATATATGAGCTGAGCACTTGGAAAATTTAAATTCTGAATTTTACATGGTAATATAATTTGATAGAATAAAAACAAAGTATTAAAATAATAATAATAATAATAATAACATAATATGTTTTCATATGTTAATATTAAAATAATAAAAATCTAAATTTTAATGTGGCAAAAAAAGCAGAAAAAAGGAAAGCATGTTCTTTGATAATTCCAGTAAATTATAAATCTATAACAAATATGTAAAATATAAATCTATAATAAATATATAATATATAAGTACATTACCAGTCAAAAAATTTTGAACAGTAAGATTTTAAATGTTTTCTACTTACCAAGCCTGCAGTTGTTTGATCCAAAGTACAGCAACAACAGTACAATTTTCTGTATTTTAACATTTAAAATAATTGTTTTCTATTTGAATATATTTAAAAAAAAAAAAAAAAAAAAAAAATGACTCCAAGCTTTTGAATGGTATAGTGTAAAATGTTACAAAGCTTTTAATTTTAGATAAATGCTTATCTTTGGATCTTTCTATTCATTAAGGAATCCTGAAAAATATACTCAACTGTTTCAAATATTGGTAATATTAATAATAAAAAAATGTTTCTTAAATAGCAAATTAGCATATTAGAATGATTTCTGAAGGATATTGTGACACTGAAGATGGGAGTAATCATGCTGTAAATTTAGCTTTCATCACAGGAATAAATTACATTTTTAAATATATTTAATTAGAAAACAGTTTTTTTAATAGTTAAAATATTTCAGAATTGTACTGTTTTTGCTGTACTTTGAATCAAATAAATGCAGAATTGGTGAGCAGTAGAGGCTTCTTTAAAAACATTAAAAACTTTTGAGAGGTAGTGTATATAAAATATATAAAACCACTGTATGAATTAACAATGAAAAATGTATATTGAAGTACACACTCACGTACTATCACTCAGGTACTCAAGTATCACTTAAGTACTATGCAAACATGTATTTGTCTTATCTAAAGCTCCTAGAGCAACTCTTTGCTCTTACACTCAGTGTTAATACTCTCTCACTTCTTCTTTTGGCAGAGGAGTCTGAGTGCTTCATTTGCAGAGACGTGGGCCTGGTGGGTGAAGATCCACTGAGAACCTTCTGCGACTGTAAGAACCTTGTGGCTCACCATAGCTGTCTCCTAACCTGGATAAAAAAGGTACAATCAGCATTTAAACCAACTGTACACTACAAAACTGGCTCGTCATCCTTTCCATTTGTCATTCTGTGACTAATCTGGACAAAAGGCCTCAGACTATAGCCAACTTGAAACATGTGCTTGCCTAGATGTGTTTAAATCAATAAACAAAAGTCCCCTTTCCTCTTCATCTCATCACCACCCAGGCTGTTCTCCTTTCCCTCCAAAGTGCAGGCCATGTAACACACTATGCAGAAAACATAGTTGTTCTGTTGCATCCTCACAATTTTTCTTGTTAATTAAGACTTCAGAATGGCCTGGTTGGGTGAACGTTCTGTCTTTTGTAGGGGTGTAGCCGGACGTCTTTTGTCTTATAGCCCAAATTGTGCAAGTGCCCTCCTCTGGCTCTGCGCTACATTAAGTCCTGGAGGTGGAGGTGGTAGGGGGCCTCCCTAACCCCAGCCTCCCAGGGCAGGCACAGTGTGAGTGGGCAAAGTGATAAATACACACGGCTCGTCGTACATCATCACTACACTCCAGATATCAATAGCCCACTGGAATGATTAATAACAGCCGATACTTCCTGTAGTTAGTTCTTTTTAATTAAACCATGCTTTGTGCAAGCACAAATGGATTCTACAGCAGAGGAAAGGAAACATTCTCAGAGTTTATGACTTCACCTGTTAAAGGGATAGGTCACCCAAAAATGAAAATCCTGTCATTTACGAACCCTCATATCATTCCAGTTCCTTTTTTGTCCAACCTATAAACATCATTAAAGTGCAGAATATTATTGGACCAAGCTGACTTTCATTTTGTGAAGAGATAAAAAATAAATAAAACAAAATAACACTAACTTACAAAATATATATATGAAATTCGTCATAGGTCTAACAGTACTTTAGAAATTGTCATAAGGACCATTATGTTACAGTAAATGGTATATTTTTGATTGCATATTGTTATCGAGCAGAATGAAAGATGTTGTGATAAATTCTCCCTGATCTCATGACGAAAATGTACCTGTGGGAACTTTTTCACAAGACGTGATGTACAGTACATACCTAACATAACACTGCAGTTTCCAGAAATGAACACTAGAGGTGGTAAAACAGCGAGCACTTGTAATCATTTTCATGCACAGTTATGATTACAGGTCCATATGCTTCTCTTTCCGGTGTTGTGCTGAATTCTGAACCCCGCCATGTGTTCCCACATGTACACTTCTTCATGAAATCAGGTTGGATAAATTCTGTCATTTTATCATATAGTTTTTTACAGACTTCAAACATGTGGTTTGTTAATAAAGTCAATGTCTTTTTGAAAATTTGCTTCAGTGTTTTCAGAGATAAGCGCTCATGAAAGTAGTGTTATTGGAGATCACCCTTAACATATGAACATTAACCTTTAACAGTGGACATTCAAACTAACGTTTTATTGTGAATATGAGATTGAGCTAAAGAATGAATACTGTATCAGATGCAGGTGATCACACTCATTCCATCCCTCTCTCATAATACTTGACTCTACATAATGAGCTATGATTATAGTAATACAGTAATCTTTCAGTGAAGCAACTCAGCGTTTCTTCGTTACTAGTTTTAAATTGACGTTTTTGAATTAGTAATGGAGGTTCGGGCTCAGCTGTTCAACTGTCAAACTGAGATTTGAATCCATGGTGGAAGGAAGTAGTTTGGACAAAAGAGGGTTTTTAACCCTTAAATGCATACCTCGGCTCTTTAGTGACCCGGGACGTCATTCACTACCCTCTCCCTCCTTCGTTTTTTAAAGTTAGACATCAGCTTTATTAGTATTCCTCAATCTATTCATTATAAACAATATAGCAAGAAACAAAAAATTTAAATAATATTTTTTTATAAAAAGTGTATAGTTGCTACCCGAGATGTGTAATAGTGTAAGTATATTTTTTGGCGCAAAAGCATTCAAGTATCTGATTACTCAGTACATGCAATTCACCTTTATTCCATGCGGTGGCACTGTTTAATAGACAATAATGACGTTATGTTTCACTCGTTACCGCTAAATAATTACCACAAAAGAATGTCATTAGCAAACATTGAACTGGTTTGAATGGCTTTACTGTAGAGCAATTGCTGTGTGCAATAAAATTAAGATATCAGATATCAGATGTGGTGAATAAACTGCCAGCGATCAAATAATTGACTTTAAGGCAATTGAAAATGATAGATATATGATATATAGATATACAAATATGAGCCAGTTGCTGAATGTACTGTAGAAGTGCACTCTGACAATGACGGCGATGGTACAAGCATCTGAAAGTTGAACCCTTCTAAGTTTCAAAAGGTAACGAAATATGCTTTATTTTATTCTTCTGTAATTGTTCTCAAAATATCAAGAGAGTTTTTTTGCTATTGCAGTAGTTAGAGATCCATCTGTGCTGGATATATACAGTCATGTGAAAAAGTTAGGACACCCTATTGAATTTCATGGTTTTGTGTATCAGGACATAATAAAAAATGATCTGGTCCTTGACAGGTCTTAAAATTTGGAAAATAAATCCTCAGATAAACATCATCACATGACATATCACACAGTGTCATTATTTATTTAAGAAAAATACAGCCAAGAGGGAAAGGCCATGTGTGACAATGTTAGGACACCCTATGAGTCCACTTTTAGCAGCAATAACTTGAAGCATTCATTTTCTGTGTGACTTTATCAGTTGCTCACATCATTCTGGAGGAATTTGGACCACTCTTCTTTTCAATGTTGCTCCAGTTTATTAAGGTTTGTGGGCATTTGTTTATGCACAGCTCTCACCACAGCATTTGAGTCAGAATGAGCTCTGGACTTGGACTGGGCTGTTGCAACACCTTGATTCTTTTCTTTTCAGCAATTCTGTTGTAGATTTGATGGTGTGCTTGGGATCATTGTCCTGTTGCATGACCCAATTTTGGCCCAACATTAGATGTCGGACAGATGCCCTCGCATTTGACTCTAGAATACTTTGATATACAGAGGAGTTCATGGATAACTCAATGACTGTGAGGTGCCCAGGACTTGTGGCTACAAATCAAGCCCAAAATGATCAGCCCTCCTCCAGCATGCTTGTCTTTTGGTATGAGGTGTTTGTGCTGATATGCTCTTTAGGTTTTCACCAAACTTGGCGCTGTGCATTATGGCCAAACATCTCCACTTCGGTCTCGTCTGTTCAAAGGACATTATTCTAGAAGACTTGTGTTTTGTTCAGATGCAACTTTGCAGAACTTTGCAAACTGTGCTGCATTGTTTTTTTTCAGACAGAAGAGGCTTTCTTCTGCCAAGCCTTCCAAACATGCCATTTTTGTCCCATATTTTTCTAATGGTATTGTCATGAACTTTATCATTTAACATGTTATCTGAGGCCTGTAGAGTCTGAGGTGTAGTTTTTGGGTTGTCTGCCATTTCTCTGAGCTTTACACGGTCTGATCTGGGGGTGAATTTTCTGGGACGTCCACTCCTGGAAGGCGAGGTGCCTGTTTTAAATGTCTTCCACTTGTGAATAAACTTCAGATTGTTTGGAAATGGCCGTATTACTCTTCTCAGATTGATGGCAGTAACAATTGCTGATGTCTTACCTCCTTGGCATTGTGTTAACACACACCTGAAGGCTCCAGACCAGCAAACTGCCAAATCTTATGCTTTTACAGAGGCGCTCAGACTTGCTGATGATCAGGTTATCAAAGGTATTTGATTATCAGTGCTTGACTGTTATTTACCCTCTTAATTCCAATGTTAACAGTAAGGGTGTCCTAACTTTGTCACACATGGCTTTTCCATTTTGGCTTTATTTTTGTTCAGTAAATAATGACATGGCACAATTTATCATGTGTTGTTGTTCATCTGAGGTTTTATTTTTGAAATTTTAAGACCAGCCAGGGACCAGTTTTTTTTAATGATGTCCTGATACAGAAAACCATGGAATTCAACAGGGTGTCCTAACTTTTTCACATGACTGTAGGTCCGAGTCACTAAATACCCGAATATGTAATAGTGATTGGTGAAACATTCATGCGTTTAAGGGTGAAATATGCTTTGTTGTTGTTTGTTTTATATTTTCCATTGAACTGTTGTATAAACGCAATATCACACTCGTAGCCGTGAGTTATGGCTGTATATCAGTATACTGTGATTACCTACAGAACTATAATTATATTTATCTCACAGTAAAGTTTGATAATGATATACATGACAGTACACATCAGTGATGCCTAATATAATTGGTTCTTGCATGTTTTGTAACCAGTTACAAATCGTCAAATTTGAATTTGTGCATGAATGAAATTTGAGAGCTGTGAGGGTGAAGAATTTTTAGTAAAGAATGACTTCAGTTTTGGTCTGTTCCTCAGTGAAACCTATCATATAACTTCAAAAGGAATATAGAGCACAAATCATACCCTGTAAGAGTATTTTTATGGGGCTTTTGTCATTTTGAGAACTTGACAGCCTCTGGTCACCATCCACTTTCATTCTAGAAAAAAAAAAAAGAAGAAGAAGTCCTGCCTAACATCTCCATCTCCTGACAGCAAGAGGGAAAATCATATGGGTTTACAATGACATAACGTTGAGTAAATGATGACAGAGTTGTCTTTTTGTCCTTAATAATTTTCGGTCACCTCTTTATGAGGTAAAATGACCAGGCGGCTAAATACTAACAAATCCCACTGTATTTCAAAGTAACGGTCATAATTAGCCGGACCTCCCAGCATGAAGCAACACAACAGCAAAGCTCATTTTGATTGTGCCTGTCTCTGTTTTGCGCTGTTTAGACTGTAACTGTGAGCTGCCAGCAGTGTGATCACTTGCCCCAACAGTTAATGACAGTTAATGCTGTTTTTGTCTTCTCATGCTGGATGCACTGAGTGTCCCACTAAACCCTGTTTATTCAGCGGCCTTTCCATAAACACTGGATCTCTGAGTCCACCACAGACCCCACCGCACTTTTCCAAAACAGCACACTGTACCAAGACGCCCACAGACATATGCACATACACATGAAAACACATACACGCATGCAAACACACAGAAGCCAAGCTTATTGTTTTCCAGAACGAAATTGAAACCAGCAGATTTCTCCTGCCGTCATGCCTAAAGTATTCCAAAATAGAGAGTCCAAATCCACAGTGAGATTATAGTGATCAAAAGATGCATTTTTCAAACGTGACAAAGACTGCTGAAGGATTTGTCTTCATTTTACAGTTCACTTACTCCACGCTGGAAGTCTAATCGTGTCTTGTTTTAGCTCTCCATTTTCCTATACATCTGAAAGAGCATGAAAGTTTGATTAAGAATAAATAGAATTTCATCAATGACAGAAATTGCTTGTTATGTGACAGATTTTACGGCTTTTATTTAAATATGTAGGTGGAGTACATTTAATTTCTACTCATTTTATACGTTTATGCATGCAATGCAATATTTACAATATGCAGTATTTATACTGCATGTCTCTTCTGTAGATAATAATCAGCAATTCCCTTGCAGCACATTAAAAAACATTTTAAATAAAATAGCAGTGCAGGTCTTTTTTCATGTTTATAAAACATTTAAAATCCTATAGAGCAATGCATTCCATATACTAAAAAATAAATATTAATTCAGTAAAAAAGTTATGCATGTAACGTATTTGTACAGTAATAGTGAAGTTTATTATATTATTAAATATTGTGTGTGTATATATATATATATATATATATATATATATATATATATATATTATAAATAAGAATCATAATTTAACAGAAAAAATAAATAAATAAATAAATAAATAAATAAATCTGGAGCAGAAAAGTAAATCTAAAGTAAATCTTTTTTTTGTTATCATAACAAAAAACTTGCTATTTATTGCCAGGCTTAAATTAGATTTTAAACCTCAGTGTGGTCTCAGACTCATGGACCCCACTGTATAGACAATGTTTTTTACTTTGACATAATTGGTAGATGGCTGTATGATGATAAATACTGCATTCATGTTTGATGGTATTTTTACTCTCTTAAAAAGTGCAGTTATCTTGCTGTACAAGGCTTTTTTCTGACCAAGATTGGTGGGACAGTAGACCCTGTTCTTAAAATACACACACACACACAATAACACACACACACACACACACACACACACAATGACTCACGCTTCTTTTAAATGGAAGGAGAGGAGAGAAGGAAAGGAAAGAGGAGAGGAGACGTGGCGAGACGAGACGGTGTGCCTCTGACAGTGGAGCTGAAATCAGCGATCGACCTGTCACTTCTTGTCTGATTGCCATCTCCCTGAAAGAAGGTCAGGCACATACGCCTAAAGTGCCTCTTAACCACATTTTATGAAGCCAGAAAATGTAATCCAATAACCGTTTGACTCATGAGTGCTTTACGCTCGGCGGCTGGGAACGATACTACTCTTAAAAGCAGCTTAGGTAAAAAAGGGAAAGAAAAGAGAACAAAGGCAAATTCCAGGTCCTTATCTAATTTCAGGAAGAGCGGTTACAGTGCGACTGCAGTGGCCAAGCACCAGCCGAAGAAAACAAAATGCTCATAATTCATTTTCTTTTCCTGACTAATATATACTTCAAATACGATCTGCTTCGTAACAATGCAGCCGCGCTTATTGTCCGTGACAAGGCAGAGAAGAGGCTTTTCAGGACAGCAATCTTTAACACTGCCCTCTTCCTCTGTTCCAGCTCAGAGAGACAAATAACACGGCACAAAAACTAATTAGCGAGCGGGAACTAGTTAAGAGAATGGCCTTTGAGAGTGGAAGCCGGGAGCCCGAGGCTTGATTTAAATATAGGGCCGGAGTCAGTGACTGAGTGTGCCTGGGAGATCCTGCCCCCTCAAGGCGCACCGCTCGCTGACCTTTGACCCTCATTAGGCAGAGGGCATTTCTGGTAAGATGAGGCCTTTAGTGGTGTACAAGGGCGTAAGAGGAATCGGAACGACCAGCCCAGCACCAGAAACACAGCCCGTTGTTACTCGCAGCGAGAAAGAGAGAGAGAACAGTGGAAGAAAGTGGCTATTGAGATACCACAGATGAAGGACAATGTCATCTATTACTGCTTCGCGCAGAGCTCACGTCAAAACCACCGCAATCACTCGCTCCGTATACCCACATAAATATGTTTTCCATTTTTTTTTTATGAAAGTCCGCCATCTGGTTTCAGTCTATTGCAGTTAATGGAAATGATCTTACACAAAAAAAAATAATACGCTTTCCAAATATGTAATCTAATCCATATGAAATAACCCTAAGAGTTGTGGAGCAAATGACAGGAGAAAGTAGATATGATTATGGTTTACAGAGAGTCTTTAAAATACTAACAACTAGCTGCATTTAGACCGTTCACAGTGCAGGTTGAAATATGACTTTAAGGGAAAAAAAGTCTACTTTTTAGTGACAAAAGCGGTTATACTGGGTGCATCATTAACTCTGTAAAGCCTGACATAGTCAGAAAAATCTATATTTTTTCCAAAAAGGAATAGTTTATTTGAAACTCTAGGCAATAATATATTATATATATGTGTATGTATATATGTGTATATATATATATATATATATATATATATATATATATATATATATACATATACATATACATATTTGATACATCAGGCTTTTATGACCACTAGTGAGAATATGGAGCTCACACTTTTTTTTTCTAAGCCCAAACTGATAAAAAAATATGCTGATGTTGTTATTTATATGGCCTAAAAGTATAGATTTATTCTTGTAAATCAATGCAATCTTTATAACAATATAGCAGACTATTTACATAAAATTGCATATACATATCAGTTGTCACTCTATATCTCCCAATGATATGAATTAGTAAAATGATATTTAAATGCATCATTTTATAATCAAACCTCTTTAGTTTCCAAAAATACTATAAATGCAGTGAAATATAATTATGACTGAGCGATGCATAAGTAAACCTTGCTCAAAAGATTGATTCATCATATTTAAGACTCACATTTTATCTTTTTTTTAAATATGTGACCCAGGACCACAAAACCAGTCATAAGTAGCACAGATATATTTGTAGCAATAGCCAAAAATCCATTGTATGGGTCAGAATTATCATTTTTTTCTTTTAAGCCAAAAAATCATTAAGATATTAAGTAAATATCACGTTCCATGAAAATATTTTGTACCTATCCTAGCGTAAATATATCAAACAGTTATTTTTTTTATTAGTAAAATGCATTGCTAAGAACTTCTTTTGGAAAACTTTAAAGCTGATTTTCTCAAATTTAGATTTTTTTTTTTTTGCACCAGATTCCAGATTTATTAACAAACCATATTTTAATGGAAAGCTTTCAGATTCTATAAATCACATATCAAGTAAATCTATTTTTCTCCAGTCCGTTGAAGTGTTCATGTTGAAAAAGAAAGACGTTTCCTACAAAAGGGAGTCTTTTTTTTACTTTACAGTTATACTAAGAGGTCTTTTACTTGCTAAATAATTACAAACTATCAGTCAGATGAGAGAAAACATTCAGTAAATTGTGTAAAACCTGTGTACAACATGTTTTCAGGAAAGTTTTAATCGTGTTAATAATTTAGAAGTCTTGGAAATCCGTGTTTTAAATATGTTCGGGGAGGCTGCATTTATTTTAAAAAATATTCAGAAAGATTTATATGCAGAAATTTGTTGCAGATCTGTGTCCGTTTACCATCAAACCCAATAAGGTTGATGTGCAACATCCCTATTCAAGGACTTGCCTGTTTCTTGGTGCGTGTGTGTGACATATGAGTGCAGTTAAGTGGGTTCTGTGTGTGTGAAAGTAATTTTAAGTGGTTGAGTTTAGATACCATTTCTCTCTCTCTCCCTCTCTCTCTCTCATGGTTTGATAATTCCCATCATTGCAAACAGACATGCATTTCCATTCATTAGCCAAACACTCTTAGCAATCAGGCCATAGCGCCAGGGGCACCAGGCCTCTTGTAAAATCACATCGCTTAATAGCACTGTTCTATAATTATATGCCATTAACATCTATCAAAATGAGCTCCCACATGTCATGCATATAAGCTCTGGATTTAGCAACTGTGTTCCCCCACTCTCTACTGCTTTCCATTATGGAGACCAGCATCCACTGGGATAAAATAGGCTAATTGGTAATGTGTAATATTTGTATGATGGGCTCCTTAATTATTTAGATAATTAATTCTAGTTGTACCCCATTTTATGAACCAAGCACACTTAATTATCATATATGGAATAGCTGAGCTATATCAGATGCATGATACATAACGTGTTGATTATGAAAAGTGGCCGTTCACCGTCGAGAACATCTGTTGTTCCATTAGTGCTCATCTTTTTTAAATAAACATCTTTAACAGCCACTAAAGGATTACTAAATCTGTTATACACACTGTAAAATGTGTTCTCTAGTAACCTAACAAAATGTTGGTTCATCTGAGAAATAACTAAAAAACTGAGATATATTATTTTCTTTCTTTCTTACAAAATTCCATACAATAGTCAAACCAAAACAGACTGGTTCTCAACAGTCAGAAATACTATTTAATATGTCTGAATCATTCATTTACATGAACCTAATGTAGGCTTTAAGCATTTGATCAGGTAGAAATAGCTCATTAAGGTATCAGCATCTCTGCACAAGCTCACACTTTATTTTTTCTCAGAAATTCTGAGAACTTTATACTGTGGAAATTATATTAGATATGTTGTTAATTGCTTAGAATGATTTGATTTTCTATTTTAGAATATATTACACTTTATTGCCAGTGCGTCACGAAGCCAATGAAATACAGTTAGCATCCAATCAGAAGTGCAAATCATAATACAGTTTTTAAATAAATTATAGTGCGATGAGCTTTGGATGAAATCATCAAATGAGGATTATACTCATTTACTTACTAAATGTAATATAATAAACATCATACATATTTTTTTCGTTTTTGTTTAGGGTCTTGGTCGAGAGGAGAGACTGAGATGTAGCGTTTGCAATGCTGAGGTAAGTGTATGTGTTATATAGAATTTATTCATTTGACAGTATTGATTTATTTTTTTTTAATTTTCAGGTTTCATTAAGTTTTTGGTTTTTTTATGCATTTGTCAACCTTTACTTTTTTGTTTAGCTTTAGTTTTTGTAGTTTTAGTATTTTTATTTTAATAACGCAATTTGCCTATTAACTATTTTAATAGTTTTAGTCTCACCTTTAATGAACTAAACTGTTTGCATTTTGTTTCTTTATACCATATCCAACTTTGCAGAAGTTTAAAGTTAAGAGAGCGTCATTTTTTTACCGCTCACCCATAGTTGCGTTGGTCTTTGTCATGCTCCATAGTGCTCACTGTTAATGCAAGCCTATAATGCAGAGTTGTTTGCTATATGTTTTCCTAGTATGGCAATATTGATAGTGAAAGGACAGCAGCTGGACTGTTCCTTCTCATTGCCGGGGTTCATACCTCATTACTGGAAAGCGGTTCTGATAGAGAACAAACTCTACCCCATAAACTCCTAAACCTCTAGTGTATGTCCGTGATTGTGTAAGTGTGTGTGCATGTGTAATAGGTTGATGCCCTCTTGCAGCAGATAGTATTTAACTCATTAGAAGAACATCAGCTCCTGGAACAGATAGAAGCCCAAAGGATCCAGAACACAAATACTACTAATGAGCAATCATCTCTCTCTCACTCTCTCTCTCTCTCTCTCAGTCTCTCTCTCACTCTCTATCTCTCTCCCCATGTCATTGGTTTGGTCGATGAATATAAAAGCCTGTTTTTATTACATTAATAATATGCCAAGACACCCACTGTGGGAAAAATAAACGGTCATAATATTTGGCATGGGAGACGGACAACATAATATCCAAATCCATATTCAGTCTGCGAGCTCAAATTTAGCACGCTTTCTCCCCGATGTGTTCCCAATGCTAATTCTGTGTGGCCATCTTGCCCGGCGCGGCGGGAGCTCATTTGTGTGAAATGGTGGATGTTGATGTGGCATCACACAGGGGGTCAGCTCTCCGCTTAGACGTGCGCTTCAACCGTCCTCCTGCGTTTAGGTGTTTGCTGTGTATTCATACAAACGCTACATCTCAACTTTACATACGATCGTGAGGAGAATAAACAGTCGGATTTGTTCCTCCTTGCGTGGAACAATGGACTTTTTGCTCATTTTCATTCTGGATTTTTCAGTCTTTGAAAGGCTTTCATTTAAAACCACGGTCTTATCAAATCCTCTCCTTTTTAAAGGCTTTTTAGGCTGTTTTAGTACTTTTTCCACACCTAAGCAACCTTCACTCTCAACGATAACTGGCAATACCAATCCCTACCCCCCTTTTAGGCCTGTTTCATTTCATATTCCTCCATTTTCAATCTCTTTTCTGTCTTTTAGTGTTTTATTGAGCTACAAGGAGACCACATTTGCTGTAGATAACCTTAAGATGACTTAAATTGATTCTCGAGTACTGGGTCTAAACAGAAAGAAAGAAAGAAAGAAGCTATTTCTGCCACTACTAGGACCTATTTAAAATGAATCTATTCAAAATAAAATTATTTAACCCTTGTGTGACTTTTTGGACATTTTGTCCTTTTCAGTTTTTTTTTTTTTTTCTCAGTTTGCCTGTGTTATTGCCAGCTGCATAAATTTTGGCACGGGTGCGTATTTTTATTGGAATTTTACTATTTCATCCCCATGTCCTTTAATACATTTATTTTGCACTAGGTACAAAAATAGTTCCTCTCAGGACTTCATTAAAACTGCTATTTTTAATCACAGTGCCATTTAACTGTAATATGATGCAATTTTTATTAATAGACTTTCATTCTGTTGGCAAGGCTTTAAAATTATTATGATTTTTTTTTAACAGATAGTATCTTTTTTTTTTTTTCAGTTTTGGCCAATAAAGCAAATACTCGCTTTATTCCTGTTTTTTGCTTCTGCATATTAGAGCCATTTGGATAAATAATGCAGCTATAATTGTGTGGGTGTGTTGGTATGGATGTCAGAGTGTGGTTTGTATGCATGTCATAAAAAAAAAAAAAAAAATTGTGTGTGCTTGTAATATTTGAGAGAGGAAAAACTCCACTGCAAATCACAAATCCAACCACTGTGTGCATCAGTGGAGTTTTGCTGGCATCTAATGTGGAAAATTTGTTACTCCGCCCAAACAAAATCGTGCTGAAACCTAATTTTTTGAGACGGCAACCTCAAATTTGGAACACAACTTGTTTAGATTCATGGCTTTGATTTTTCTAGCAAGTTCAGTTCACAAGTTCAACATGTTTTTTTTAAATATATATTTTATATAAAATATTGTTCATAAAGCATTTTCATAAACTTAAACCTCTATAACTTTTTTTTTTTGGTTTCACTTTTTAAACTTTTTCTACTTCAGCAATAATTTGTCACGGGTCTTCTTTAAAATGAGACCAAACTTAAGTCTGTGCTCCCAAGCTTCAAAGTCACAGAAAAGGAGCAGCGCCAAATGTCCAAAATCTAAAACTCAAGTTGGTCTGGTGCGTAGATTCAAAAAAAAAATGGAGCAATCAAACAATTAAGATCTGCACATGGTAGTATACCAGGCTTATACGTCTTCAAAATATCTTTATTAAATGCTGCATCAGAGGTCATTTAAAAATACATGCAAAAAGTGCAATAAATGTGCAAAGGTGCAAAACGTTTTCGAGACAAAGCTCTTCCTCCCAAGCTTAAAATGTTTATGACAGTTTTTTTGGATATTTTTGTCCACTAAGGACCTATGTGTAACTTTTTTTTTTTTTTTTATTGATGCACAAGGGTTAAAATTTAAATATAAATTTTTATTTATATTGTTTTGTTTTATTGAGCTACAAGGTGACCGCATTTGCTGTAGATAACCTTAAGATGACTTAAATTGATTCTCGAGTACTGGGGCTAAACAGAAAGAAAGAAAGAAAGAAAGAAAGAAAGAAAGAAAGAAAAGCAATTTTTGCCACTACTAGGACCTATTTAAAATGAACCTATTTAAAAAAACAAACAAACAAACAAATAAATAAATAAATAAAAGTGTACATTTCCAAAACACTCCCAACCTCCCAGCAAAATACAGTGAAGTCTGATTTTTAAAGTTTCCATCTGGTATTGTAATCAAAGTTAAGCAAAACCTCTATGGGAGATATACTTGATATCAAATCCTCTCCTTTTTAAATGCTTTCTAGGCTGTTTTAGTACTTTATCCACACCTAAGCAACCCCCACTCTCAATGATAACTGGCAATACCAATCTCTACCCCCTTTTAGACCTGTTTAAGTTCATATTCTTCCATTTCAATCTCTTTTCTGTCTTTTAGTGTTGTATTGAGCTACAAGGAGACCACATTTGCTGTTGATAACCTTAAGATGACTTAAATTGATTCTTGAGTATTGGGGCTAAGCAGAAATAAATAAATAAATAAAGAAATAAAGAAAGAAAGAAAGAAAGAAAGAAAGAAAAAGAAAGAAAGAAAAAAGAAAGAAAGATAGATAAATAAAGGCAATTTCTGCCACTACTAGGACCTATTTAAAATTAACTTATTCATAATAAAATTATTTAACAATTTATATTTCCTCCCAACCTCCCAGCAAAATAAGATGAAGTCTGATTTTTAAAGTTTCCATCTGGTATTATAATCAAAACCTCTATGGAAGATATACTTGATATCAAATCCTCTCCTTTTTAATGCTGTTTTTAGTACTTTTTTCCAAACCTAAGCAACCCTATCAATCCCTACCCTTTTTTATGCCTGTTTAATTTCATATTCTTCCATTTTCAATCTCTTTTCTGTCTTTTAGTGTTTTATTGAGTTACAAGGAGACCACATTTGCTGTAGATAACCTTAAGATGACTTGAATTGATTCTTGAGTACTGGAGCTAAACAGAAAGAAAGAAAAAGAAAGAAAGAAAGAAAGAAAGAAAGAAAGGCAGTTTCTGCCACTATTAGGACCTATTTAAAATGAACCTATTCGAAGTAAAATTATTGAAAAAATTACATTTCCAAAACACTCCCAACCTCCCAGCAAAACAAGATGAAGTCTGATTTTTGAAGTTTTCATCTGGTACTGTAATCAAAGTTAAGCAAAACATCTATGAAATATATATTTTTAAATGTTTTTGATTTAAAAGTAATTAACACTTTTGCTCTATCAGCCAGAGCATAGTAACAGTGTTAATTAAAAAGATACATATTTATATTTCACTTTCTTTAGTTTCTTATACATTTTAATTGAGATAACACATTATGTTTAGAGAACATGTGGTTTTAAGGAAAGAGAGGGATAATGTAATGACGTAATTGTGACAAAATGAAGAAAAAATTAAATAGAAATACATTTCTGTTAATAACATATTAGTTATCATCTCTGATTAATGTCAGTGTGGATAATGGCAGGTACTGTTATCATTAGAATCAGTGGTATTCTGTTTGAGTCAACAGCATTTAAAAAGCCAGCGGGTCTAGTCTTGACTGAACTGTGGTGTAGTGTATATTAAAATTGATTATTCCCATATTCCCTGTCAGGATATATCAGCTGCCTGGCTTTAGTATTGAGGGCATCATCTGATTATCAAGATTTAACTGTTAAAGCTCTTTATCTATTTGTGATTCCACAGCATTAAAGGATGAGTGCGTTAAAAGGTTACTTTTCAGCGCTTTTTATATCAGACCCAATAGGACAACCTGATCCATCCAAATATTTTATCCCATTTTCCCCGAACAGATGTAAATCTAGCTTCTTGGGCAGTACATGCAGCCCGAGTGATCATATAGACTCAAGCTCTCTCCTCTCGCCTTTTCTTATTTTTGTCTAGTTTTGCGCCTTGCAGCACCAAGTGGCCTCTGCCAACCTCCATAATGGCTTCCAGACTCTCCCACCTGACCATGGTAATGCAACCCAATACCGTTTAAATGGGAGTCATTTTCAGCTTTTGTTACCACGGTGAGCCTCGGGGCGACCGAGGGAAGCTGAGGACGCTGAGGAAAACAATTTAGTGGGAAGTGTAGCGGTGCTTCTGTCTCTCTTGAGCGAGCACAGCTCCAGCCCGCCAATCCATGCCAGCCCGTTTAAAATCCTGTTAAACTGCAACTTATCCCTATGATTCCTCACCTGCAGCGCAACAACACACCTTACCGACACACTTTTACGAATATGTCGCTCTGTGTACTCATGTGCACAGTTGCTCGTGTTTTATAGTGTGTGAAAAACAACAAGCACATGCTAAATGTGCTATGGTGGAGACTTTCCTTTAAACATTGTTTGAACTTCACTAGCTTTCTGCATTTTTAGGTTTTCGTGAAAGGAATGATTCACCCCAAAATGAAAATATTGTGATCGTTTATTTACCCTCGTGTTGTCACAAACTCTTTTGATGTTCTTTCTTCTGTGGAACACAAAAGATGATGTTTTGAAAAATGTTTAAGCTGTTTTTGTTTATGTTAAAGTGGTCATGACATGAGGAATCAAATTTGCCTTGATCTTTGGCATAAAAGAGGTCTTTGTGTCATTAAAACAGTGCAAGTTTCATAGCTTCTCATTAAAAATGGCTTGTTTGGATCTGAAGTACCAGGGTGACGTCACCCAGGTCCAATCGTTTGCTTAAACAGAGCAACACATCGACGAATAGTCATCTTCTCATCATAGGCTCCGCCCACTGCCGTTCAGGCTTTTAACGGCTTGACCTTCGATTACGCTGGATGCGAGTGTCACGTCAAAAGTAAATATAAATTACATTGCTATCTTGTCTACACTGGATACAATATACAGATGCATGTTTGCTTTCTGACACAGTCCGCACACTTGAGTTTGTTGTCAATAGGACAAATAGAGTGAAAGAATGTTAGTTTGATGCGTTTGCTTTAAACAGCTTGTTCGCGTCTTTGTTCAGATATCAGAAGGATCCCAGCGTATAGTATTTTTTGTAAAAGAGACACAGTGTCATGGAGATTTCACAAAAAACATTTGTTGAAGGATGAAGCGGTAGTAGATCTGACTGCAGCTGCATCACAAACTGTAAGTAAATGGTTTCATTATGATTTGTCTGGAAATGACCATGGTATTTTGATTATGTTGTCTAAACACTCACATGCAATAGCGAGGAGGCGGTGCATTGATACTGTTTCCTATGCAATGACATTAGCCAATCATAACAGTGGCCGGTTACTAACAAGCCTTAAAGGACCCGCCCCTTAAAACAACTGGTTTTAGACAGACGGTCAGAAGGAGGGTTAAAGAACATATTAAAATAATAATAATAATAATAAAAGTCCATGATATGACCCCTTTAAAAAAGTCAAAGGGACCCAAAACTTTCAAGCAACAAAGAGGATGTAAAAGTAGGGTGAAATTAATATGATTGTCAGAAATGTAAGCCTTTATTCACTTTTAAATCAAATCAAAACAATGGTCAATGCAGGCATGAACACACTACATCAAAGAAAGTGACATAAACATAAAACATCAATAAAGTAAAAATGTATAGGTTCATGAATGTCACCTGATGAAATGTCATTTTAAAATTTGTGTCGAAATATTTACTCAAATATTTTGATTTGGTCATTTGACTTAACTTAATAGTTAATAGTTCACCCAAAAATTAAAATTAGCCCATTATTTACTCACCCTCCAGGCATCCTAGGTGTATATGACTTCCTTTTTTCAGACAATCCAATCTGAGTTATATTAAAAATGATCCTGGCACTTCCAAACTTTAGAATGGCAATGAGTGGGTGTTTCTCTTCATCAGTCCAAAACAAATCCAATAAAGTGCATTCATCCATAATAGAAAGTGCCTCACATGGCTCCAGGGAGTGAATAAAGGCCTTGATGTAGTGAATCGATGCATTTTTGTAAGAAAAAGATCCATATTTAAAATACAAAAATCACTTTAATCTTGTGCCGGCTAGTTGTGCACTGAAGCCTTTCCGGGCAGATAGCATAGGACATTGGTGTTGTGTGTGTGATGTGATGAACGAGAATGCACCAGGGAGACAGACAAACACAGCTCTGATGATTTGTAAAAAAAAAAAATAAAATAATAATGTCAGAGGATTTTTATATAAACCAAGAGGAGACTAGTTTTCCTTTGCTAAAGTAAGAAAACCTTACTTCCCTTGCTTCTGTAAACAAACGCTGGAGACTGATGAATAGAAACACCTGTCTATTGTCATGATTAAAGCTTGGAAGTGCCAGGATAATTTTTAATATAACTCTGATTGGATTCGTCTGAAAAAAGGAAGTCATATACACCTAGGATGTCTGGAGGGTGAGTAAATAATGGGCTAGTTTTCATTTTTGGGTGAACTGTCCTTTTAATTACTCTCCCTTATGTTGTTCCAAACCTGTTTGTTCATCTTCGGATCCAAGAGCTTTCTGACCCTGCATAGACAGAAATGACTTTATTTTTGACTTTCTTCTTTTACGGTTGAACCACTAATGCCGGAGCTCTTGGATTTCATCAAAAATATCTTAATTTGTGTTCTGAAGATAAACAAAGGTCTTCCGGGTTTGTAACGACATGAGGGAGAGTAATTAATGACAGAATTTTCATTTTTAGGTCAACTATCCCTTTAAAACAATCTTTATGTTCTTTTTTGATCTTAAAAGTTTTGGGTCCCATTGACAGTTCATCAAAATGACAGAAAGACAGAAAGATATACAAATTCGTAACAACATGAGAATTGGTTATAACCGTCTGGGGTGGAAAAACGCGCCGGCGCGGTTTGTGGCAGTTTTTCTGATAACGCCAAAAAGAACTTGGTACAATGTAGCATGTTTATTAATAATTTTTCCACATTTGGGCCAGCTGCACCCCACATTAAAGGGGATTTCTTGTTGTACCATACTTACAAGAAAAAAAAAAAAACATGACCCAAACACAAAAAATACACTCACTACATCCCTCATTTTGTGTCCAGTTTGGGGTAATGTCATGAAATATTAATAACGCCAGTCAAAATCATGGTGGGCTGACATACAGTAGCACTGTGACAGGCAGTGGGACAGTATCTGTGCAGAGGAGACAGCTTCCTTCTCACTCTGATGGAGTTTCAGCGGCGCCTGCTCTCAGATCACTTAATGCATCAGTCTAATAACCTTTTAATGTCTGTATTATGGCGGTCATTTAATATTTGCTCTCGGAAAGATGCGCATGTAGATCAGCAATGACTGTAATGATGATAATGATAATCATGTGCTCATAAGCCACTATCTTAAAGCATTGCATTACTGTGCTCACCGGTGGTTAAAATGAAGAGCTTTTAGCCATTATGGCTAGAGAAAAAAAATAACCGCTTGCAATTCTGCTAATGCAATTTCTTCATTCCATGCATGTGCAATTTAATTTCCCCGCATTTTGTTGACACTGCTTTTTCTTATTTTTCCCCTTGTCTTTTTCCATCTTCGCAAGTGGGTCTAAAATGTGGGCCATTTGCATGAGTTATGCTAATTTGTTAGGGCAACGAATGCATTAATTTCATTAGCAAATGGCCTCAAAGCAATAATTACCAGAGTAGGTGTGTCACAAGCAATCATGTTAAATTTTGCCAGTTAATTATTAAGATTTTGTTCGGAGAGACCTAGATTTGACATGAGTAGCCGAAGGAGAGACAGCGAGAGAGAGAGAGAGAGAGAGAGAGAAAAGAGGGGAAGAAAGTTAATGTTCTCCAGCAGCTAAGGTAAGGTGCGTGTTGTTGTGTTGTGGGGAGGAGGGAGTTGGCAGGAGGAAGGGTGGTAGGCTTGGGTTGGTTTGCATGTTGACAGCTTACATTCTGGACTAATTACCGCAAATAGCACGGGGCTAGCTGGTACTCAGTGAATCCAGAAGGGTATAATTATAAGAGAAAGGAGGGCAGGGGCTACTGAAGCGGTCTCTGCTCCCATTGATTGGAGTCCACTTGAGGAGGAGGGGAAATGCTTCTCCTTAGCTGTCATTGCCTTGTGCTTTGGCCAATGGAGACTGGGGAAAAACATTCTGATTTTTAAGTTTCTATAGACCATTTCGTCAGATGTAAACATACTGGTCCCGATACACTTCCTGTTTCTTTTTTTTTTTTTTAACTTTACACAAACATCACAAAAAAATACATCCAACATAACATTTGACTGGATGAAAATGTTACATTAGCACCTTTAAGATGTATTTGTATATGTGAAATAAAAAAAAAACAAAAAAACAGGAAGTGCTTCTGGAGCAGTGTTGTTTACATCTAGCGAAATGGTTGAGCAAGGGCTGGAGGTTTACAGCAAGGACTGTAAGTAAAACAAACAAACGAGAGACCAAAACAAAAAAAAAAAAGAAAACTTAAAACTCCAGTTAAAATATGTAAAAAGTCTTAAAAACTAGACAGTTGATATTATTTTATTTTATTTTATTTTAAACTTTAAAGGATAGACAGTTCAAGATATATTTTCTGAAGATGAGTCATAATATCTCAATCAATTTGTGTGGTTTGCAATAAAGAATTTATTTATTTATTTTTTTTTGTTTGTTTTGTTTGTTTGTTTGTAAGTACTAGTCCCACTGTGGCAAGTTGTAGTTTAAGATATAAAGTCACAATTGTAAGAAATAAAGTTGCAATTATGATAACTAAAGTTAAAATCTTTATTTCATTTCATTTATTTAAAGTCATTATTTTTATTGCCTATATATTTATGTTAAAAAAAAATAATAAATAAAATAAAATTCACTCAAGATATATTTTCTGAAGATGAGTCTTAATATCTCAAACAATTTTTGTGGTTTTAAATAAACAAAGAGAATTATTTATTTATTTATTTGAACTAGTCACACTGTGGCAAGTCATATTTTAAGATATAAAGTCACAATTGTAAGAAATGAAGTTGCAATTATGATGAAGTTAAAATCTTAAAATAAAAATATATATAAAAATATCTAAATAAAATAGTAATAAATAATAGCTATAATAATAATAATAATAATAATACATAAATAAATACATAAATACATTTATTTATTTATTTATTTATTTATAAGAACTAGTCTGTATTAAGTCATATTTTAAAATATAGTCACAACAAAGAAATAAAGTTGCAATTGTGATAAGAAAGTTAAAATCTTAAGAAATAAAATCATGTTTATTATTATTATTATTTCTGTTGATTTATGTTAAAAACATCAACCAAACAAACAAAAATACAATTCACTCAAGATATATTTTCTGAAGATGAGTTTTAATATCTCAAGCATTTTTTTTTTGTGGTTTTCAATGAATACATTATTTATTTATTTATTTATTTATTTATTAAATTTCAAATTTTTATTTATTTTTATTTTTTAATATTTATTTTAATATATGAAGTTACAACTGTGTATTATTATCATTATTATTATTATTATTATTATAGAT
Organism: Labeo catla; assembly: GCA_012976165.1. NCBI lineage: Eukaryota > Metazoa > Chordata > Actinopteri > Cypriniformes > Cyprinidae > Labeo > Labeo catla. The sequence continues at coordinate 1,494,818 of VONZ01000075.1, forward strand.
TTATGCCTTTAAAAACAATCAAAAACGTTTCACTGAAGATATATTTTGAGTGATGAGTTTTAATATCTCAAACAATTTTTGTGGTTTTTAATATATAAAGAACATTTATTCATTTGTTTTACTTAAAACACAAAAACTGATTAATAAATCATTTTCTACTGTTCTTGTCATATTTTATATATCAAAAGACAGTTTGTGTCAGCCATTTGATTATCGCTGAGCAACTTCATCATAGTAAAGAATATTCTGTCAGCTCAATACTTGCGCTTTTGACGTTTCTCAGGACTGTGTCTTCATCATCTTGGCGGCTGTCTTTGAATAAGAGGTTGCCACCTAGACTTATCCTCTTCCACTCAAGGCGTAAATCTCCAGGTCTTCCTCTAAAACTCTCTTTAGGGTTAATTCCTCTAGTTCTTATCCACTGACACCCTTTAAAACTTTTCCCTCCTTCTGTCTCTCAAGTGTCTCCTTAAAAGTGAGCACGCTTTTCTCTCATCTCGCCTCCACTTTTGGAGAAAAAAATGTTAATCATTACTTGAATTCAGATGGAAAGGAGCTTATCCTGTGATGTGGATGAGACCAGTGGCTGCTTGCCTCGTCGTTTAACTAAAAGCTGTATGTGATGGTTTCACAATGATTCTGTCCAATATATCCATACACCGCTCTTCATTTGCTGCTCTGTCTGATAGATTTCAGAGATTTAATGCTCTTTACTTTAGATATTGGAGAAGGACTTCTACTGCAGTCTGTTTTCAATAATTAGCTGACCCCAACCCCCTGAATCCGAAGACGTTACCGTGTTCAGAAAGGAAATGAAACTACAGAACCCCTAAAGGCAATAAATAGAAGATGAGAGGAAAAAAGTTCTTTCTCTCAAAATTATATTGTTAGGTAATTAAACTGTATATAAATTGAGGGGAGCTGCAATTAATATGCGAAGCATTAAAAATGTCTTTGAATGCAAGCTTACTTTTTTACTTTCACTTTCGAGATTCGCGATCATACGTACTCCGTGTATACTAACCAGCGGCAGTATTTACCACACATTTTACAAGATTTACGAGATGTAATGTAACAGGCTACCGCTAGCATGCGACTAACCATGTCCCTTTAGTGGCTCCATAGAATGGGTTATTCTTTTTCCGTGCCTATCCAAATTCGCATTCACGCTTCAGGCATTCAGGATTCACGCATGATCCTTCAGAATCATTTGAATATGCTGATTTGGTTCTTAAGTAACAGTTCTTCTTATTAAGTAACAATTATTCTTATTAAACCAGTACTGATTAAAGGTTTAGTTGGCTCAAAAATGAAAATTCTGTCATTAGTTACTCACCCTCATGTCGTTCCAAACCTGTAAGATCTTTGTTTATCTTCAGAACACAAATTAAGATATTTTTGTTGAAATCCGAGAGCTTTCTGACCCTGCATAGACAGCACTGTAACCAGCCTACTAGGTTCAAGGCCCAGGAAAGTAGTAAGGACATTATTAACATAGAAGAAATTGTTGAAGACGAATTTTTTTTTTAATTTTAGCATGCTCAGAAATGCTCTAAAATGTCTTTTCTCAGTCAGAGACGGTAAGCTGGCCCACATTAAAAATGTTTCATATGCATGAAAGAAATCTTATTTGCAATGCAGAAAGACACTTCTTGATGTCTTTTTCTTAAGTGACTTTTTGTCTTTTTTGCACACAAAAAGTATTTTCATAGCTTCAAAACATTATGGTTGAACCACTGATGTCATGGTTACAATTTTAACAATATCCTTACTACTTTTCTGGGCCTTGTGTCAGTTGTGTTACTGTTTACGCGCTGTCAAAAAGCTGTAAAACGTAATCAAAAATATCTTAATTTGTGTTCTGAAGATAAACAAAGTTCTTGTGGGTTTAGAACAACATGAGTGTGAGTAATTAATGACACAATTTTCATCTTTGGTTGAACTATCCCTTTAATATTGTGGAAACTGTGACAGAAATCTCTTGTAACTGGTGCTGTCAAAAAAAAATTCTGAAATTAAACACGATTAATCACGATTAATCCCACATTGAAGATTTTAAATATACTTTTATATTGCAATAATTTTACATTCAAACTTCAAATTAATGTAAAAACAAAATAAAAACTGTATATTTGTATGACTGAAGGTGAATACTGATACCAATGTTACTAATGTCTCTAGAAAAATTTTTTCCCCTGATATTTAACAGTTTAGCCATTCAACATTACAGCATAAATGAGGGCTATCAATTAGAGCATTTATTAGAGTTTAAAAAATATCAACTTCTAATTTAAGTGAGCTAAAAACAATCTTTACATAAACCCATTATTTACCTGTGCCCTTCAGCAAGTAGGAAATATACAGAAATTGAATAAAGCTATCAAACATAGATGAATATAGTTATCAACATAGATGAATCCTTAAAGCTACAAAAGTTATTGATTTCCTGTTTTTTTTTTTGATTAATAGACATCGCAACAGCTGGGTTTTAGGTTATCCAGCTGCTATTACTTTAAGAGCTGCCACTGCTGAATGTGACGCAGATCTGACATGCGTGTTCGTAGTGCTTTAGTATGAAATGATACAGGCTACAGCACACACCGCTGCATTTGTGCATGCAGTTGAAGCGTGTGTGCTATGAGCACAGTATAACGGCTGACAGGACAGGTAAATTAGTTTTTACTGACATATGGCCTGACAACATCTCATCTGACTGCAGTTCACTGTTGTTCTACTAAAGCTTCATTTGTCACCTGCACCTTTCTCGCACTTGTTTGACTAGCGCCTGGCACTGAAGTGAAGTTGGAGTGCGCGCCAGAAAAGTCTTTAATTTGATGTGGTCATAAAGACGTTCTGTGACTAAATAAATGCAGTTCTTGTCAAGTAAAACAGCGAGAGAAGCAGCAATTGTGAGTGGGTTGGCCAACCCTAGCTCCGTCCCTGCGTTAAAGGAGAAGTTCACATCCAGAGCAAAAATTGAAAGATAATTTACTCACCCTCTTGTCATCCAAGATGTTCATTTCTTTCTTTCTTCAGTCGATAAGAAATTGTGTTTCTTAAGGAAAACATTTCAGGAAATATCTGTGTATAGTGGACTTCAATGGTGCCCTCGAGTTTGAACTTCCAAAATGCAGTTTAAATGCAGCTTCAACTCCCGTCTCGTTTTCTTCTTCAATGTCAAAATTGTTCTACATCACTGTTTTACCATTTTTTGGTAAAGGTTGTATGATCTTCTTTGCATGTTCACTTTGTGAACATTAGGTCGGTACTTCTGCAGCGATGTAGGATGATTTTGAAGTTGGGGAAGAAAACAAGTTTTTCAACATACCCTAATTGTCTTAATCATATTGAGCCGGGAAAAAGTCTGTTCACACAGACTTAGACAGAACGAGCATTTGAGGTTAAAGTATATAAATTGTCAGTTTTGTTTCTTTTTTGGCTGGGATCATTTAGAGCCATTTTGGAAGTTCAAACTTGGGGGCACCATTCAAGTACACTAAATGGAAAACATTCCTGAAATTTTTTCCTCAAGAAACATAATTTCTTATCGACCTTAAAAAAGAAAGACACAAACATCTTGGATGACAAGTAGGTGAGTAAATTATCTATAAATTTTTGTTCTGGAAGTTAACTTCTTCTTTAACTGTTAAATATTTTTAACGCTGTTAAACTGGAAAAATTAATCACTTGCTTTAACTTGCTAATTTTGACAACGCTAGTTGTAACATTATAAATGCCTTTACTTTTTTATGTGATTCTGCCACTGAATTTAGCTAAAAGAAGGTAATATAATTAAAATATGCTTACTTTTGAGAGCATAGTGAGGTAGTTAATGAAACAGAGCAACTGTGTTTGAATTCTGTCTTTTTGGACACAGTTTTGGATGGTTGTGAAATAAAAAGAGAACTAAAGTGCAAGAAGAAAGTAAAGGAATGTGATTTCTATCCGTTTAAGTGCATTACACTGGCTAATTAAGCAGTCTGATGCAATTTGTATCGCTAAGACCTTCCACCGGTGCGATGCAGTCTGACTAGAGAAGGTCATGGGGTTGCTGGTGGAATTCAAGCCTAATGAAGCTACTGGACTGAATGAATAAGTTGGGATAGTTGATTCAATTTACATCAGTACCGCAGCCAACCATTGTTCTGACCGCAGTCTGTTTGGGATTTGCTAGTTTAACTCGTCTTATTTAACCCCTGTGCCCCTCTTCCTCCATCTCTCCACTCCTCCCCACCTCAGGCTGAACTCATTTGTGTTCCTGCATGGGAAGGTCCTGGGGCGGATTCAATCAGCCGCAGCCTTAATTGGCTCTCAGGCATTCAAATTGAAACCGATGGAGAACTAATAACAATTGCCCCACTGGTTTGTAGCTGTAGAAACGGAGGGAAAATTAGTGGTGGTGCCAGAGCGCTGCACTTTTTAATTGCAGGCAGGATTTTGGTGGGTTTGGTTGAGAGAACCATTAAACACACACACAAGCACATGCACACACCCTGAGGGCTTCTCTTTGTTTCCACGACCTCAGAGTGATTTTGTAACATGACTGTGACTGGAATTTCCATTGGCCATATGAGTTCGTCTGTGTGTGTGTGTGTGTGTGTGTGTGTGCTTCTGCGTTGCCCTCCGGTCCATTCCGCCATGTCATCACCTTCCACCTCTCAGTCATGTAGACAAATGAAAACGCACACTCACAAACACACACAGGTGTTCAGAGGGGCCTTCTCTCAGTTTTAACAGACAGTTCAGACACGTCCCACACTCTGAGCTGCGGCTGATGTTTACTGAAAAGCAGTTCATCGAAAAGCCCTGAGTTCATCGCGGCCATTATTGCACTGCGTGTTTTGACAACTGAGGATGAAAGGGTGGTGGAGGCATGATGGTGAGAGGAAGACGAGGCCTTTACGAGTAAAGCATTCTTACTAAATGCTGGTGGTGACCTCTTGATCTGTCTGGAAAGCTGCACCAGCAGATGGTAGAACTCACAGGGTGCTTCTTAAGTTTATAGAGGTCATATATCATATTATTAAGCCTGATATTAACAACAAAAAATAATACACCAAATAACTACATATCTCTTACAAAGTTGTTGGTTGTTCCATGGTAATATGATATGATGGTACTTAATTATTACCATATTCATATGCCTACCATAGTATCTGTTTTGAAGTTTTTAAATGTATTGAATGTGCACTTGTAGGATTTTTTCCCCATGTTAAAATGCATTTGCAAATAATATGAAATGAATTAAATAAATTGAGTGTACTTAAAGAGAGTACAGAGTCATGATCATGTTTAAAAAACACCTTAGCAGCACTTTAAAAGTGCACTTCGTAGTAATGTTAAATGAACTTTTAAGTCATTTTAACTGGTGCATCATTCAGTATTACATTTACTTTTTTTTTTTTTTTTTTGAATGCACAGTACTAAATTGTAACTTCTTTATAAATTTGTAATCACACAAATTTAAATATATGGCATACTAGTTTCAGTTGAAATAACATCAAAATATATTTTAGTATATGTATATGTATATATGTAAAGACATACAATCAAGTGGGTCTAAAAAAAAAAACACACACACACACACACACAGTGTAAAGTTTAACTGTTTGCATTAAACGATAATTTTAACTTTTATGCATTTTCATTTAAAAGGGATAGTTCACCCAAAAATGAAAATTTGATGTTTATGTGCTTACCCCCAGGGCATCCAAGATGCAGGTGACTTTGTTCCTTCAGTAGAACACAAACAAAGATTTAAAAAAAAAAAAAAATACATACACAAACAAAACTAAATTAAACCCAGCGACTCGCTTCCGGCACTTGCGTATACTACGCCAGAGCGTGTACATGTCACGCATCAGATGCTATGCAAGCGCTCAGGACAGTAGGACATAGCGGTGAATCAGAGGTAAAAATGATATAAATACTGCTCAGTTTCTTGCACAAACCGATCGTTTAATTTCTTAGGACATCAGTCTATCGTCATGAGTCACAGGGTTTAATTTGGTTTTGTTTGCGTATGTTTCTCAAAGATTTAGGAGCCATTGACTGCCATTATATGACTGACAGACTGCAGCTGTTTGAGTTAAAAATCTTTGTTTGTGTTCTACTGAAAAAAACAAAGTCACCTACATCTTGGATGCCCTGGGGGTAAACAGATCAAAACATCAAAAATTTCATATAAACATCAAATTTTCATTTTTGGGTGAATTATCCCTTTAATTGCAATTAACTTGCAGTTAAATATCAGAAAAAAACATTGCATTCAGTTCACACTGAACAGTATATTTTAAATGGATTAAAATTATTGTAATATTTTATATATATATATATATATATATATACACTACCGTACAAAAGTTTGGGGTCAGTAAGACTTGTAATAGTCTTTAAAGAAGTCTCTTATGCTCATCAAGGCTGCATTTGATTAAAAATATAGAAAAAAACAGTAATATTGCAAAATGTTTTTACAATATAAAATAATGTTTTTTATTTTAACATACTTTAAAATAGAATTTATTCCTGTGATGAGAAGCTGAATTTTTATCAGCTGTTACTCCAGTCTAAAGTGTCACATGATCCTTCAGGAATCATTCTAATATGCGGATTTATTATTAGAATGATCAATGTTGGATAATATCAACAGTTGTGCTGCCAAATATTTTTTGGAACCTGTGATTTTTTTTTTCAGGATTCTTTCATGAATAACAAGTTTAAAAAGTACAGTGTTTATTCAAAATATAAATATTTTATAACAATGTAAATTATTTATTATTAACTTTTAATAAACTTTTAATTATTAACTTAATACATCCTTGGTGAATAAAAGTATTAATTTCTTAAAAAAAAAAAAAAGAAACAATAAAAATGTACTGACCCCAAACTTTTGAACGGTAGTGTATATATATATATATATATATATATATATATATATATATATATTTATAAAACATTATATATGTGTGTGTGTGTGTGTATGTATATATATATATATATATATATATATACATATATAATGTTTTCATACGCAATACATAATTTGAGAAATATAGCAGAAATATTCATGAGATAAATTACAAAATGAATTGCAATTGCAGTAAACATGCAGTTAAATATCAGAAAACATTGCATTCAGTTTGCACTAAACAGTATATTCTTTTAATAATATTTTTCGTAATAAGTACTATTTTTAAAAGTATGCTAAAGTATACTTCCATTTTCACAAGGGATATTTTTCTGTGAAATATATTATATTATATTATATTATATTATATAAGATTAAAAATACATACAATTTTCAGCACAGAATGCTTTCATACACAGTATATAATTTTCAACACAGAATGCTTTCATACACAATATATAATTTGAGATGTAGCAAAACAGTTCATGACTCCCAGAAAATTAACATAAATACACGGTTTATATATGCAATACATGTCTAAAACAATAGTAATGCCATGATACTGCAATTATACACTATTCATTATATACACAATTTAAGCTTTCTTTTTCAGTGCTTTTATATAAAAAAAAAAATCACATTATACAAATGTAGGCTGATTTCATCCTATCAGTCCCACACAAACTGTGTCCATGAGTTCAGGTTCAATTCTTCTCTTCCTAATTTTCTCTCAGTAGGAGTCTGTGCCCTTTATAGCCCTAACCGTACCTGACAGATCAGAGACAGGGACCTGAAGGATGTGTGTGTGAGTGGATGTTCATACAAGTTGTGTGAATTTATGTGCCCAGCCAGTGTCTGTCACCACAGTGTTGTTGGTGGAGATCCATTGTGGCACTCAGTCCTCATACACTGGGGTCACTACACACACAACACAGATCCAAGTGTGGCTCTAAAACTGTGAATAAAAAATAATAATAATAATAATAAAGCAGGGTTTGAGAGAGAGCTTGCTTTCATCTATAAGGCCACCATTGTTAGTGGCATTTTGTAGTATCCGTCCTTTGCCTAACCGACGTAATGTTTTCACACAATCATTACAATAAGAAATTCAGGCTTGTGCACTTTTTGTGTTTTGGTACTCGTCCTTCTTTGTGTTTTTTGAACAAACCACTGTCTTCTAAAAATACTAAATAGCACAAACCACAAAATTAGTTCAGTCATAAAAAGTGGAGTTTAATGTCCTTCATGGTCACAGCTGTGTGGGGCTGTGCAAACAAACGCTCTACTTGTTGGAATGTAGACCATGTACTTTAATTCACATGTGCTAAGATAAGACATTTACTAAACCATGCAGAGAAGCCACGGTTGTGGTGTTTGGGTGGAGGCTGGTACTTCATGGACCCCGATGCTTTCTGTTCAGCCCAGCTGTGTTTTTATAGCCCCGAAACAAGCTTTAATCAACTGTTGATCACTGTTTTCTCTTAAATTCAGTATAAATTAAAAAGACAAAATCTGACTTTTGTCAGTGAGTGTTTTGTTTGTTCTGTTGTTTTTGTCTTACAAAAGAAGTGAGCTTTTAAATTATACCATTCAAAATTCGGGGTCAGTAAGATTTTCTAGTGGTCTTGAAAGAAGTCTCTTATGTTCACCTATGCTGCATTTATTTAATTAAAAATACAGTAAAAACAGTACTGTTGTAAAATATTATTACCATTTAAAATAATTAAATTGTACTGTATAAATACTACCGTTCAACAGTACGATTTTAATATTTTTAAAGAAGACTCATCTTCAAACTTCCATTTATTTGCTCAAAAATACAGACAAAAATCATATTTATGAAATATTATTGCAATTTGAAATAAGTTTTCTATTTTAACATACTTTAAAATATGATTTATTTCTGAGATGCAGAGCTGAATTTTCATAAGTAGTTACAATCATTCTAATATGCTGATTTATTAACTATGTTGGAAACAGTTGTGGTGCTTAATATTTTTTGGAAACTTTTGGAATTTTTCAGGATTCTTTGACGAATAAAAAGTTAAGAACAGCATTTATTCAAAATATAAATCTTTTCTAACAATATTAGTCTTTACTATCACTTTTTAGCAACTTAACAGATCCTTGCTGAATAAAAGTATTCATATATTTCTAAATAAATAAATAAATAAATATCAAATAACATAAAAAATATTGACCCTGAACTTTGAATGGTAGTGCATATTGTTACTAAATATATCTATTTTAAATAAATGCTCTTCTTTTTAATGTTTTATTCATCAAAGAATCGTGAAAAAGTATCACGTTTAAAAAAAATAAATAAATAAAAATTACTGACCCTGAACTTTGAATGGTAGTGTATTTTGTTACTAAATATATCTATTTTAAATAAATGCTCTTCTTTTTAATGTTTTATTCATCAAAGAATCCTGAAAAAAGCATCACAGGTTTAAAAACAGGTCCTTGCTGAATAAAAGTATTCATATCTTTCTAAATAAATTAAAAAAATAAATAAATAAATAAAAAAAATACTGACCCTGAACTTTGAATGGTAGTGCATATTGTTACTAAATATATCTATTTTAAATAAATGCTCTTCTTTTTAATGTTTTATTCATCAAAGAATCCTGAAAAAGTATCATGTTTAAAAATAAAAAAAAAAAAAAATTACTGACCCTGAACTTTGAATGGTAGTGTATTTTGTTACTAAATATATCTTTTAAATAAATGCTCTTCTTTTTAATATTTTATTCATCAAAGAATCCTGAAAAAAGCATCACAGGTTTAAAAACAAATCCTTGCTGAATAAAAGTATTCATATCTTTCTAAATAAATAAAAAAAAAAAATAAATAAATAACATAAAAAAAATACTAACGCTGAACTTTGAATGGTAGTGTATATTGTTACAAAATATATCTGTTTTAAAGAAATGTTCTTTTTTAATGCTTTATTCATCAAAGAATCCTGAAAAAAGTTTCACAGGTTAAAAAAAAAAAAAAAAATACTGACCCTGAACTTTGAATGATAGTGTATATTGTTACTAAATATATCTATTTTAAATAAATGCTCTTCTTTTTAATGTTTTTTTTTTCATCAAAGTATCACGAAAAAAAAAGTATCACAGGTTAAAGAAAAAAAAACACAACTGTTTCCAACACTGATAATAAATAATCATATTAGAATTATTTCTGAGGGATCATTTGACACTGAGGACTGGATTATATATTTTTTTATAAAAATTATATTTTAAAGTATACTAAAATAAATAAAAAAACACTATTTTAAAGTGCAATACTATTTCACAATATTACAGTTTTTCCACTGTATTTTTAATTAAATAAACACAGCTATAAACATAAACAAAAGTCTTGCTGATAAAAAAGTATTTTATACTTGTGATGGTAAATCTTAATTTTCAGCAGCCATTACTCTCTTATTTGTCACATGATTCTTCAGAAATCATTCAAATATACAGATTTGGTATATATATATTGGTAACATTTCTTATTATGAATTTTTTAGATCACGCTTTATTTTAAGGTCAAATTGTCACTATTAACAAACCATTAACCACGACTTTTGCCTCAATAAATGTTTTATTTTTAGTAAGGTAGTTGTTAAGTTTAGGAATTGGTTAGGATTAGGGATGTAAAATATGATCATGCAGAATATGTGCTTTATAAGTACTAATAAATAGCCAATGTGTTAATAAAATGCATGCTAATAAGGAACTAGTTAATAGTAAGAATTGTTCTCTTTACTAAAGTGTTACCATTTTTTATTAGTAGTACATCAATTATTTGAAATATATTTGTTTTTATAACATTAGAAATGTTGTGCTGAGTCCTTGCTGCATCAAACTTTTAATTTCTTTTTTTTTTTTTTTTAAATCTGTAAAATATAATCCACTCATTTGCATTCCTTGGGAGCCATAAACTTGACATTTGACACTGTTTTGTCAGTCTAGCTCCAGGAAATTTGTATATTTGAAATTTGAGTTTTGCAACATTTTATTTTCTTGTTGCTTACCGAATAAATAGATGTTTTTTCGATTTCATCTCATTCCCTCTCATATGGTTTCAGGCTTTATTGTGTTGAAGTGAAGATTACGTTTTGCCAGTGTGGTAACATGCTCCTTAATTAAAGGCAGAACTGATACATATGCATTGAGATTGCATATTACACTGGCAGATAAGAAGGAGTTTATTTGATAAACTACAAAGAAAGCATCCATTCACATCGAAACAGCCTAGGCTACATGATGAACGGCACTAAAAGTCTTATGAATTATTCTGAATTCGCAGCAATCAGGTTTTAAAGTGGCAGTAAATCCAGTCTAAATAGGTTCATTCATTATTCTCTCCGGTGAGGCCGGGATGCTTAAAGAGTGTTATGTCTGGATTGTCCCACGCTCTGCTGTGTTCTAGCGGACGGCGTTCTGGCTTGACCTGATATACGGTGCGACTCGAATTACGGAGACGGAAATGTCGTCGTCATCTTGTTAGTATTCTGATGTAAGCCTGGGGCACGGGTGTCAGATGCTCTCAAAATTTACAGCTCAATTTGGAAACCACAGATACAGCTGAGCATGGCTTTGGGCTGACTTATAATGAAAATACCAATCCACATTAGCTCCATTTGCCACAAGCAAAATGTTAATATCAGAGCAGAAAAAACAAAAAGTGAGAGAGGGAAAGGATAGAGAGAGAGTGAACAGAGAAACATGAGAGAGAAAAGAAAGTTCGCTGTTCATGAAAGTCACACTTCCGATGTTACCGGCAACTTTGAAGTCTGCTAGTTGGACGGAAACTTAACACATTCCTGATTCTTGGTGAATTAACAGTGTCTGGCAACGAGGTCTCAATTCAAAGCATCTGCATCAGATGAATTTGTGATTACGTTTTGTATGTTATGAATGCGCAGGGTACGATCTACTTTATTAAGTTCGCGTTCCAGGGGAAAGAGGCACATTTTTGGCAAGTGAGTTTTAACTTTAGGATCCCTCCGTTTGGTTCATCCTTACTCTCTGCCTTCTGGCACCAACTAAATTAAAGACTTTTTGTTCCATCCTGATTTTCCACCGGGCCTTTAATGTCATGCTTATTTCAAAAGGATATTGCCACTGATTCTTACAAATAATGAAGGGAAATGAATGTATTACTGTCTGAGCACAATGAAAACATATTTATCCTCAATCTCCATGTGAATTGCCCTAGCTCAAATAGTCTTCGATTGAATACCGCAAACATATTTGCATAAGCTTTGAATTTAGAGTCCTCCTCAGGCTCAGAGAATTGTGTCAAAGCCTCTCTCTCTATCTCTCTCTATTGTCATCGTTCGATGGTGGTGAAGTGGTACTGCTGATGTATATGATTATCTTAACTAAGAACGACAAATGAACAGAAATTGCGAACAGGCTCACTTTTTTTTTTCTATTCTGTCTTTAAATGACTTAATGATTTCAGAGGCTCACAGTACCTCAATAAAAGAAATAAAACTTATTATTTTATCAGTAACATGCAATTATTTGCACTGTGAAAAAATATATGTACTGTTGTTAACTTAGAAGTCCACTTCCAGAACAACAATTTACAAATAAAAGTCATAAAGAAATTGTTTTTTGAGGAAAACATTTCAGCATTTTTCTTCATATAATGGACTGCTGTGGTGCCTTAAGGGTCTTATCTAGCGAAACGATCGGTTATTTTCATTTAAAAACATACAATTTCTATACTTTTTAATGCCAAACACTCGCCTTGTCTTACTCTGCTTGGACTGTTTTTGTTCCGGTTCGTGACAGTTAGGGTATGTTGAAAAACTCCCATTTCATGTTCTCCCTCAACTTCTAAATCGCCCTATATCGCTGTTTTACCTTTTTTGTTAAGGGTGTTTGATCTTCTTTGCATATTCACATTCCAAAGACTGGGTCGGAACTTCTGCAGTGATGTAGGATGATTTTGAAATGATTTTTGAAGTTGAGGGAGAAAATACGATTGGAGTTTTTTGACATACTAAATGTCTTGAGTCAGAATACACAGTTCATGGAGAGAAAGGCAAGACGAGCGTTTGAGATTAAAAAGTATTTAAATTGTAATGAAAATAACTGATTGTTTCGCTACATAAGACCCTTATTCCTCGGCTGGGATCGTTTACAACTGCATTTGGGATCGTTTGAAGCTGCATTTAAACTGCTTTTTGGAAGTTCAAAATCAGGGCACCATATCAGTCCATTATATGGAGAAAAATGCAGAAATGTTTTCCTCAAAAAACGTAATTTCTTTACGGCTGAAGAAAGAAAGACATGAACATCTTGGATGACAAGGGGGTGAGTACATTATATCTTTGTTTTGGAAGTGGACTTCTCCTTCAACAAGTTTTCTATCTAACCTGACCTTTAAAAATTGCTTTCATTGGTGTAACTAGAAATTATCAGGTTGATTTAGTCATATTAAATAACGTATTTGACTTGACTGATGCAAGATAGATGTTTGCGAATAAAGGTTTGCTTTTATTTTATTTATAGCCACATATCTAAACATTTTGGCTACAAAAAAAAAAATGTTTTTAAACAGTAACTACTTTTGTAAAATACAAAACAATTTATGAAAACATTTAAAGGGATAGTTGACCCAAAAATGGAAATTCTGTTATTAATTACTCACCCTCATGTCGTTCCAAACCCGTAAGACCTTTGTTCATCTTCAGAACACAAAATGAAAATATTTAAGAGCTTTGTGACCCTTCATAGACAGCAATGCAACTGAAACGTTCAAACATTCAAGAACCACTCGGATTTCATCAAAATATCTTCATTTGTGTCCTGAAGATAAACGAATGTCTTACAGGTTTGGAAACGACATGTGGGTGAGTAATTAATGACATAATTTTCGTTTTTGGGTCAACTAACCCTTTGAAACACATGACAGTTTCTTTTGCTCTGGCATGTGACAACTAGCCCTGGCCTCCCCTGTATTACACCTAAATATCAATTGATGTTTCTTTGGTCACATGAAGAGCCATGTGGATTTGGTCTTCATCGCAATCTCTCTCTCTTTTTTTAATTAGATACCCATTTTATGTTGCGACGGTCCATTTAGTAGGTTTTATGCCAGCTGAGTATAGCCAAGGGGTAATTACAAGGATTATTTACTTCTGTTAATTGAGGTCCCATCTTTGAATGGGTGGTAAAGGTTAATGTCCTTTTGATATATATTTTCTTTCCGTCTCCTCAGACAGACTTACAGGCAGGATTCCTGAGGGCATACAAGTCTGAAATGTTCAAATTCAGTTTGAGAAAAGGAGGAACGTGTAAGTTGGTGGGGTATATTTCAGGTTCCATTTCGAAGCGTGGCCCCTAAGATGGCCCACATTGATTTCCTTCACTTCTGCTCTTTGCTTGGTCTCAGCGCTTTCATTAAACCCTAATCCGTCTCATTTGCTATGCTTCCAGGAGACATGGAACTAAAAGAGGGAGGTGGATAATGAATTGAAAAGAAAATGTGAAGTTACATATGTTTTTTTCCCTGCTCTTTAAATGACCCTTGTCTCCACATTCATGGTGAGGCTGTTTTAATAGTCTTCCTAATAGGAATTTTAAATCACAAAACTGCTAACCTGCAGGTTAATAAAAATGGTAATTTGGTAATCTTGTATCTGATTTAATTGGATTTCAAGAACCTCTTTAAAATGTGTTTGCATTCTGGAAAATTTACTTGTGCCTTGTTAAAAGGGAACTTGAATCTCCAGCTGTCAGGATAATGAATTAGACCATTTCATCTCTATAATCTTCTGACAATCTCCCCTTGTACTTTCCTTGCCACGGTTATCCATTAAAGCAGTGAATTACCTAAATATTTGAAATGCTTTACATGGTTTTGTAGCTTTGTAATGTTGCAAGGGCCTCAAAAATACTGTGTTGTTTCATCATAAAGATAATGGGGCCTGACAGTAGAATGAGATGAAATGAAACTATGTCTAATTTGACCTTTGACCTCCTAATAATAATTAAAAAGAAAAAATCAAAAGTAAAAAAAAAAAAACCCTCTATCATTTAAAGTCTTTGAATACAGATTAAACATTTAACTCAACAAACCCTGCAAAGTTTAGCAAATTCAGCAAAAGAGTGCATTGTGTGAAAATGCATGTACTTTGTGCATAACAGTGCAAATGATCCAAGCCATGTAAATTAGATGTGGACAGTTAAGTTAGGCTATCATTGGACATGCACGAGCGAGCTACTTAAAACTATGCTGTACTAAATCCACTTTGCTGCTATGTCATATTTATGTCATATTCAATGCATTGCATTACCCAGCATTTCTTTATATTGTAAATATTCCCTGTACCAGACTTTTGGTTACAATGTCTTTATATTTTCAATTTGTTTATTTTTGAAAATAACATAATTGGATCACTGAATCAGCAAGTAAGAACAGAATCAACATCTAAAGTATAAATCTATTAATGTTTCTGCAGATTTTTATTTTTTATTTATTATTAATATTTTCAAATTATTTATTTCTAACTATTTAAGTAAATATTACGAAACATCAAATTAATTTAATTACAGTAATTGTTATGCTTGTATTATTTACTATCTTAAATAAGATTTAAGTATTGTATGATGTATAGGGATGCAATAATGGGATTCCCCCCTGTTGACACCCCACAAACAAGTCTTACTGTGGACTTTTAGACAAGCTAGACAAAGCCTTTCTGTGGACTTTTGAACAAGCTAGACAAAGCCTTTCTGTGGACTTTTGAACAAGCTAGACAAAGCCTTTCTGTGGACTTTTGCATAAGCTGGACAAAGTCTTAATGTGGACATTTGGACAAGCTGGACAAAGTCTTACTGTGGACTTTCAGACAATCTTGACAAAGTATTAATGTGGATTTTTGGACAAGCTGGACAAAGTCTTTATGTTGACTTTTGGACAAGCAGGACAAAGTATTTCAGTGGACTTTTAGACAAGCTGGACAAAGTCTTACTTTGGACTTTTGGACAAGCTGGAAAAAGTCTTACTTTGGACACTTGGACAAGCTGGATAAAGTCTTTCTGTGGGGTTTTCACACTGCGCTTTTGAAAATCGGTGCATGACGTAGAACCCTGCGTGCCCGTCTGCTACGCCGCTGCCTGCTGTTTGTCCAATCAGTGACAGTGACACTGTAAATATGCAAAAAAAAGAACGTTAACCCGGGGTTTAGGAATGTACAGTGTGAAACGTCTGTTAATGAATACCCAGGATTAACAGTTAACCCCCAGGTATGGTATTAGCAGTGTGAAACGTGATTACAGATAGCCCAGGATTCCATTTATCCGGGGTTTAGGGTGACACAGGGTCAACAATTTCAAGTGTGAAAAGCCCTTCTGTGGACTTTCGAACAAGCTGGACAAAGTTTTACTTCAGACTTTTGGACAAGCTGGACAAAGTCTTAATGTGGACTATTGGACAAGCTGGACAAAGTCTGTCTAAATTTCTATCAGGGCAGCAGTTTGGTGCTGCTTTTTTACTCAGGTCACAGGCTTGAAGCATTAGTAGCCTTAAGGATGTCTGCGTCAGCTAGGTTGGATAGCAAATTTCTGACACAATGCTCTTTCGAATGGATACTGTTACAGCTCAGCTTCTACTCAACCCCCTTTCCTTTCATTTCCACCTTTCATTCAGTATCGTCTCTCAACCCTCGAGGAGAAGTCCTACTCCTCTCAAAGGGCCAGCGCATATCTGACATCAATTATGGGATTACTATGCTCTAATACTCGACTATTTCTTACTGTGAATATGTCAGAAGGAAGGAAGGTGTGTTTTTTTTTTTTCTATCACTGCTCAGGTTTCAGGCACTCTCCCCAACCCAAATGGGCCGCGTCAGGCAGAGCAGAGTGGACAGGACACAATCATCCAAATGAGTTTGACAGATAGAGTACAATACACCTTGACACTAAGTGAGTCCAACTCTGGTCAACATTTAACCCCTCGGTCTCGTCTGCTTAGCCAACGGAGGTCTGAAAGTGGAAGTGAAGAGTATGAGAGTGTGAGAGTGTGAGGAGTGTGTTAGCGCATGTAGGTTATGGAGAGCACTTTTGGTCTGGTGTTGTTAGCCTTAGGGCTTTAGCTAATGGGCCACCCAATTCCCAGCAGGCCCTGGGGCTCCAAGCAGCTTGGTATTAGTGGCCCCTCTTCATTAATGATGAGTTCTGCTCTTGCTTATGCCCAAAGCCAACAGCCTTCATTCATCATCAGATAAACTCTTAATATCGCCACCATGATTGAGCAATCCAGTTATAAAAATGGAATTTACTATATAACACGATTTTTTACAAAATTTGGCAAAACTAATTAAACGTAGGGCTGTACACATTATCAAATTGTGATATGGACTAGTGTCTGTGACTATTAAACTGCAAAAAGACAAACTAGTGCTATTTGAATAACACTCTATATAAACTTCATCTCCAGAGATGCTCTGAAAATTCACTTTACCATTTAATTTGATACAATTATTAAAACCTGTTTAAATGTAAATTAAACCTCTGTTGTGTAGCACTTTGTTTGCAAATAAATAAATAAATAAAGGAACTGTAATGTTTGATTGACATTTAATTACCACTGTTTTTGATAATAAAACTGCATTAAATAAAAAATCACAGAATGCAGAAAAATTAAAACAGAGAACACAGAATTTCTGAAATACTTCTGCAAAATTTCATAGGTCACTATTATTATTAAAAATTGTTCATATGTTAAACTGTTAAACATTTATAAAGTTAATTGATTAGACACTCTTTCTGATTATTAAAGTCAAATTAAATAAAATGGAATTTGGGTAAAATAAAACAGGGCCCAATATATGTAGAAAACACTGGGAAATTTTACATTTGCGACTTGAAAGAGGAGGTCATGGGGCTGTCAAGTTGAAAAATGATTCTGATCGTCACCTCAAATATCTGCGGGATGCAAATTTTAATTTCACCACAGCTTGTCCATCTCTTGTATTATTTTGTATAAATCCAGTTTTAAAATTCATAGCTACTGTCTATGTATCACGGAGTGGCTCACGGATCGGTCCGGGACACGAGTGGCGGCGATCTGCATGCTTTTATTCAGCGCACCCTACCAAGGGCACTCTGCAGACATCCATTATATCCGGACCTTTACCTAATGCATTCTTTTGTGAGTGACGCCCTTTTAAATGCTGCTCATAATCTCCTTTCACTCTCTGTATTGATATCTAGCTCTGGGCGTGTTATCTCTGCATATAAACACGGGTAATGACAATCTGCGCGTTTACAGGAGCAAGGGGAAGTGGGGCAGCAGACACTCACTGCTCCATTAGCATGTGAACGTGACAGCGGGCTTGCACAGTATCGCTACGACTGCTGTCCCCTCTCAAGGTCAATGCTGATGGTCTCGTTCAGGGGTGGATGCTTCATGTTGCTTTTTGTTGTTGTAAACTGAGTGACAGTAAAGAACGCATTCGCTCTTAGGTAAGCTACAGCACGTCTGAAGCAGCAAGAAGTTTTCTGACCTCTCAACTCTAGAACAATGAAAGTTCATGTGAAAACAATACTTTTTTCTGCGTATGTGGCTATAATTGAGAAAGTTTAGTTGAAGTATATACGCAAATTAATTCATTATATCAGAATGAATCATTAAATCTTAATCGTAATTTGATTAAGTGATTGCTCGAGTTGTTTTTTTTTTTAATTTGTTTTATTGAGCTTATGTCATTACTGGATCATCAGGTGACTTCTCTATGGTGAAGTATTTCAGACTTCTTCAATCATTTACTCAATTAATCACAGCACTCTAACACCAAAGGTTTCCGCTGTTGAATAAAAAAAATACATTTACAATTATTTCACAGTTCTGACTTTTTTCTTGCAATTGTGAGTTTACATCACACAATTTTTGACTTTTTTCTCAGAATTGCATGATATAAGCTCCCAACTGTGAGTTATAAAGTCAGAATTTTGAGATATAAACTCTCAATTCTGACTTTTCTCTCAGAATTGCATGATAAAAATACACAATTGCAAGTCTGAATAGTGTGATTAAAAACTCTCAATTACAAGAAATTAACTCAGAATTGCATTTTATCTCACAATTCTGACTTAATTTCTTGCTTTTTTTCTCACAAATGTACATTTACATTTAGCAATTTGACACTTTTTCGAAATTCTGACTTTTTACTCTAAATGAGATAGAAACTAGAATTAGAAAAGAGTTAGAAAAACACAAACTGATATGTTCTCAGAATTGCGAGTTCTGACTTTTTCACAATTCTGACTTCTCGCCATTGAGAAAAAAAATCTGAATTGTGAGTTTATATCAAGCAATATTAACTTTAAAACTCGCAAATGTGAGTTTGTCATGCAATTCTGTAAAAAAAGTCAAAACTGCGAGCTTACATCTCACAATTTTGACTTTATATATTCGCAATTGCGAGTTTCAATCTCAATTTTGACTTAACTCGCAATTGAGAACAAAGTCAGAATTGTGCGTTTATATCACTCAGTACTGACTTTATAACTCGCAACTGCGAGTTTTGTCATGCAGTTCTGACTTTCTGAGAATTGCGAGTTTAAATTTCACAATTCAGAGTTTTTTTCTCTCAATTGCGAGTTTATATCTTGCATTTCTGACCTAATTTCTCGCAATGATTTCCACGATGCAAAAAATTAGGAGGGAATTGAAGAATCCAGTCATAAAAATGGAATTTACTGTATAACAAGATTCGTTATCAAATTGTGATAGAAATTAAGTCAGAATTGCGAGTTTTATCTTTTTTTTTTTTTATCATTCTTGCATTTTTTTCTCACAAATTTTAGTTTATATTTCGCAATTCTGACTTTTTTTTCTAAATTGTGAGACAGAAACTAGTAGCTGCGAGTTAGAAAGTCCAGTTCTGAGAGGTAAAAAACACTGATATGTTCTCAGAATTACAAGTTTATATCTCACAATTCTGACTTCTCGCCATTAAGAAAAAAGTCAGAATTGTGAGTTTATCTCACACAATATTGACTTTAAAACTCACAAATGTGAGTTTGTCATGCAATTCTGAAGAACTAGAACTGCGAGTTTATATCTCACAATTTTGACATACTATAACTGAGAAAAAAGTCAGAATTGTGTTTATATCACACAATAATGACTTTACTACTCGCAACTGTGACTATCAAATAACCGATGTGATGCAGTTCTGAGAAAAAAAGTTCAGAACTGTGAGTTTATCTTGCAATTTTGACTTTCTCAGAATTGCAAGTTTAAATCTCACAATTTAGAGTTTTTTTTTTCTCTCAGTTGCGAGTTTATATCTCACAGTTCTGAGAAAAGAGTCAGAATTGCGAGATATAAACTTGCAACTGTGAGAAAGAAAGTCAAAGCCAACAGCCTTCATTCAGTATCAGATAAACTCTTAAAATCACCACCATTCATCTTTACACACATATACCCCATGATTTCCACAATGCAGAAAACGTGGAGGGAATTGAGGAATCCAGTCATAAAAATGGAATTTGCTGTATAACAAGATTTGTTATCAAATTGTGATATGGGCTAGTATCTGTAAATATTAAACTGCAAAAAGTCAGCTATTTAAAAAAGGACGTTTGCATGTGTCTGTCTAAATGAGCAGTGCAGTTTTGTCTTCTACACATATTTAAGCACACAAGAAGCTTGTGGTGTTTTCAACATATGCCATCTCCAGAGATGCTCTTTACCATTTAATTTGGAAAAAAAAAAAAACTATCATCAGTTGCACACAGAAATTCAAAAGTTCTGTTTAATTTAAGGAAAGTATGACAGAAATATGTTAACATTGTACTTAAGAATGTGCTTTTATAATATTGCATATTATGTTGTTATTATATATATATTGTTGTTTTTTTTTTACCTTACGTACCACCACAGTAATGTTTAATACTTCTTCATCAATACCACTTTCAGATTAAAAATGAAAGTGGATGAAAATCAACACCAAACCAGAAATGTGTTACTTGTAACTGGAAATTAAATAAAAATTATTCCAATTATTCACTTTCAAAGTAAAAATTCATGTGGGTGAAAAAAGTAGCTTCTACTCTTTTTAATGAGACACATAAGCTTGTTTGTCCTTCACAGTTCTTCAAAGTTTTGACAGTACTAATCATAGAGAAACTTCCTAAAAAAAAGATCTAATAGCAAATTTATTTATAAATGCAATCCAGATGAGACATTTAACAAAAGTAAAGTCATTAGTAGTTTTTTTGCATAGCGGAATCTAATTATCATCAAAGCTGAGCAATTATGAAATATCAAGATACGAGTGAACCATACCCAAAATACTTTTTTCTTTAATAAATGAATGTATTTAGACATTACCTTTTTAATTGCAATTAATCATTTGAAGCGTCGTACTATATACAGCTCTGCGCTATTTCTGACAATCTGGATTTTTTCATGAGCATCAGTCTCTATAAATGGCAACAGGCTTTAACACCACAGCAGCCCTCCGCACAGGTCCATGATGAACCGGGCATGTTGACAGGTTCATTAGTTTGAGATCAGATCTATGAATTGACCTTCTCGCTATGGACGCTCATCTGACAATTGCAAGAATCAAAACGCATGGGCAACACTACTACGTTCCCAAATTTGAATAGTTTCCGTGCTTCGTCAGTAGCTGATTACATATGCTCGGCCTATAGATATAACCTTTCACCCAGTCAAACTCTTACCTACCCATGACATATTGATAACGATTCATCAGGAGAATCGCTGCCACGTTCCTGACATGAATGCGACACAATAAGCCGAGTTTGTCCGCTTAACAACAGCAGCAGCATCACTTACAGACAAACTGTTTACCCCCCTCCACCTCCCTTTGTTTGGCCCTGTGTGTATCCTCGTTAGGGTTGCATAAAGATTAAGGAAACGAGCACGTCATAACTCAGTTCCTAGCCCGGGGGGGCAGCAGCAGCAGCAGCAGCAGCCTGCACCAGAGCAGGGTAATCTCCTATCAGTGTGGCGTTCTCATTTGGCTTAAGAGATAGGACGTTTTTATAAGCAGCACCTCCGGTTACAGGCAAGATTTACATACTGAAGATGATAAACTCATTCTGGCACCTGTGTAATTCGCTAATGACACATAATTTTAGCATGAACTGACTGCGAGAGAGAGCGATAGAGGGAAAATTCTGCCGCTTGACAGGAAAGAAGCCGCCATCCTTTCAGCACGGCGTGTCTGCAAACGCTTGCACAGTCTTGACGGGTTGTTTTAACAGTGACTTTCTTTAATTAGGTGTGCTCACTTTCGGTTTTATTTGCTAAGATCACGGAAATGCCTGAAGATGGGTAGATTTAATTAAAGGAGGTTGATGAAAGAACAAAGCCCTCACCATCTTGCAAGTGTTTCCTCTGATAAAACTATGAATATCCTGCCAAAGACAGGCCTAGCAGGGTAACAACTGTCACAGAGACACAAAGATAAGATTCATTTTCTTTCCGCTATACATGTGGGTAAATATTTTTACCGTGGCATCGCAAAGCCTCGCGGGGTGTCTGTTGTTTCTGCTTAAGTAAAACGCGTTATTTTTGGATGATGGTGTTGTTTATGTAACATTTAAGGAATAGTTCACCTAAAATACAAATTCAGAACATCCAAGCTGTTCTTTTCCAGGACAGTGGAAGTTAAACATAGTGGTCAAGCCTTTTTTTTTATTTACTTATTATTATTATTATTATTTTTTTAATTCAATGTAAATTCACTCTCAGTCACATTGTCTTGGTTAAATACCATAACTTACACTACCAGAATAAAAATCTATATTGTATTTTTACATTAAAGGAGAAGTTCACTTCCAGAATAAAAATGTACAAATAATTTACTCACCCCCTTGTCATCCAAGATGTTCACGTCTTTCTTTCTTCAGTCGAAAAGTTTTTTTTTTTTTTTTTTTTTTAAACATTGTTTCAGGATTTTTCTCCATATAGTGGACTTCTATGGTGCCCCCGAGTTTGAAAATGCATCCAAAATGCAGTTTAAATGCCGCTTCAAAGGGCTCCAAACGATCCCAGTCGAGGGTCTGGTCTAGCGAAACAATCAGTTATTTTCTAAAAAAATGTACAATTTATATACTTTTTAACTTTAAATGCTCGAATTGTCTAGCTCTGCGTAAACTCTGTGAATTCCGGTTCAAGACAGATAGGGTAGGTGGAAAAATTCCTATCTCATTTTCTCCAACTTCAAAATCATCCTACATCGCTGCAGAAACACCAACCCAGTGTTTACAAAGTGAACATGCAGTTTTTCAACCTACCCTAACTGTCATGAACCAGAATACACAGAGTTCACGCAGAGCTAGACAAGATGAGCGTTTTTTTAGAAAATAAATGATCGTTTTGCTAGATAAGGCTGGGATTGTTCAGAGCCCTTTGAAGCTGCATTTAAACTGCATTTTGGAAGTTCAAACTCGGGGGCACCATAGAAGTCCACTATATGGAGAAAAATCCTGAAACAATGTTAAAAAAAAAAACAATTCTTTACGACTGAAGAAAGAAAGATATGAACATCTTGGACGACAAGGGAGTGAGTAAATTATCTGTAAATGTTCTGGAAGTGGACTTTTCCTTTAAAAGTGTAATTAATAGGCTATTCTGTTTATTGAAACCATATATAAATCTCATCAGTTTAGCATTTTTAAGCATTTTACATTTATTCAAAAATAATAACTCAACGCAGTAGCAATTTAAACCATCTATTTTATTTAAACAATTCTATATATTTTTTAAATTTAATTTATCAACTGATGTTCAGCTGTTCTTTTTCATTATAAATTTATTTTTGGATCATCAGTCATCAGTACCGTGAACACTGGTCACAGATGCGGAGATGTACTTTTAATTTCAACAAGCTGTGATTGCTCACTAAAAAAAAAATCTCACAGATCATGTTTTCAGGCATTTGAAGTTGATTTTGCCTTGACAAATGGTGTGAGTTGTTTAGTTACTTTTTTTTTCAAATAATCGTCCCATTAACACTATTACATTGTTCATTAACACCGTGTCCTAACTATATGCGACGCAACAAGATTTCAGCGACAAGCAATTTGGCTGTCCACACCAGATGCAGCGTGACAGGACAATGTGACAAAATCACTGAAATATCACAGACATTCAGAAACGCACTGCACTTCCAATGAAATGGACAAGTTTATAATTGAGTTCATAAATATTAAACCTTATTAACATTGTTTAAACTATATACTGAGTGACTGATACAGTCTTTGTCATGGACAGTGTTGGGCTACTTTTTAAAAAAATAATTAGTTATAGTTACTAATTACTTCTCACAAATAGTAACTGAGTTAGTAACTGAGTTACATGATTATAAAAGTAACTAATTACCAGGGAAAGTAACTATTGTGTTTAAATATGTCAAATAACTTGGATGCCCCCAATATTAAATATGTTAAATGAATAAAACATGCTGTGGGACAATGTAAGAGACACCTTCCAAGGGCTAAATATCACGCTATATTGTTTAAAACTGCAAATTCTTCCTTTCTAGTAATAGTAACAACAAAACAATGTGCTTTTGTAAAGAAAATAAAAAGGGTGAGCTCTCTGCCGTCTCTGTCTCTGTCACCTCTCCTCACAGACATGTAAATAAAACAACCTAAATCTCAGCGAATACCTGCCTCATAGACATGAGAAATATATGTATAGAAAGCTTGAAAAATGTCTACTTTTAAGTAAGTTATGTCGAAAACAAATATTCTCTGATAAAGTAATCCGTATGATACCAACGCAAGCTCTGGTTTTTCCATCTAAATGTATTATTTCTAATGTAAACACACCCAGTGGGCACGCAGGCAAACAATCACATCACCTCTGTAAACAAACATGAATATTCATCAAGTTTATCTCGGCTACTTTTCGCTTCTGGAAGAAGACACGCTGAGAGGAATAAGCCAGAATTGACCTCAGAAGAAGAACCCAGTGTGTAATAACGCCACATTCTATTGTCAGTAATGGTAACGGCGTTGTAACGGTAATTCGTTTGATTACTCGTTACTGAAAAAAGTAATGCTGTTAGTAACGGTGTTCATTTATTTATACTTGTTGGTTTGCATTGAGTTCGCAGTTTTAATGTACATCTTTTCTTTAATTTAGTTTCAAGATCTGAGGTAAAATGTCTGTTGTTGCTTTCAGTATGGCTATGATATTCAAACTCACATTAGACACCTTTAACATTGAATAAAACACATAATCAGTACCTGAGATTATCATTGTCGTAGTTAGTATGTTGTTGTTCCAGCTACGATGTCGCAGAAATAGAAACCGTTTTTAAAATAGAAATTTCGTGTGCCGCCTCGTGGCTAATTAGAACAAAAAATACCTTTTATCTTGTGTTGCGGCGTCATGTCGTGTGTAGTTAGGACATGGTGTTACACTGGTTAGTGAAAGCGCACAAACACAAGGGGTGGGATTTATCGCATTAACCAATCATAGCCGATTGTCCGCCAGTCATATCCAGTAATATCGCAATGGAGGCATTGCCTCCTCTCACGTGACTTTCCTCTATTCATTCTCAATTACCCCCCTAAACTTACCACACGCTTTAGGGGGTCAGTTAAAACTCAACGGGCTCAGATGAGGTGGAGAGATGCAGACTCCTACTGTAACTTTACCTGCTGGTGTTGCTATTGAACAGTTCATATTTTTATGACATAACATTACTTACAACTTTTATGGTGTTTTTTTTGTCCTGTATGGAGCTTGATGGCCCGTGGTCCCCATCCACTTTTATTGTATGGAAGCGAGCAGCATAAACATTCTCCAAAACTATGGGTTTTTGTCCATTTAGTGGATGCCAAGACTGTTTGGTTACTATCCTTCTTCAAAATGTCTTATGTGTTATATGTAGAAAAAAGTAATTTTCATTTGAGTGAACTATCCCTTTAAACCATATTATTGTTGTTGTTGTTGTTGTTGTTCAAGGATTGCAATATTTTTGACTCGATTCCTGCTGTGAGAATTATTTCATGCTTGTAATAATTTATAAACGTAGAATGCTATCATCTGTTTGCTGTTAGAACCAAGAGTTTGTTGGAGAAACTTCATATTCTGTCAAAGCAGCTGTCAAAACCACAAAATGGGTTGCCAGCTATTCTCTTGAATTTTTTTTATTTTTGAGTCCAACACACTAACATATGGTTATGTGTAGCATATAACTAACTTTTGGAAGCAAAAGTGCAGGTTTTATTGTTATTGAGAATATGAGGCTCTCATTTGCCTCGTGTCCTCGTTCCACTAACCACAATACACCTGCGATTCTGCGACTGTGAATCTGTGAGAGTCATCCACGTCCTCATTATGCATTCTTATCTCCTTTCTCTTGAACATTTGCCAGATGGCACATCCATATCAAAAGATAATAATGATGTACTAAGGAAATTAAGACTTTATTAAACTCTATTTTATGTGGAGAAAAAAGGGGGGAAATCAAAATACATGGAAGCATTAGTTGATCCCTGATGATCCCATCTGTGTGTTGTAAGAGGTGAATCTCTCTGTTAGAGATAAGTACATTTACGAGCCAAACTATTTAACGCTTTAATATGAGACGTAGACTAGGCATGCTAATCTAATGGGGTGCTTTCCCATTACAAAAATGGAGAAAATTTAAAGATTAGAAGAAAAAATGGGTTTTTGCGTCCGTTGAAATGAAACTGCTAATGGTCTTTTAAATATTGTACTGCCTAGTCTGTTAGTCACCTACTTTTCTGGGCAATTAATCAACTATTAAAAATGAGTAGTTGTGCAAGCCTCATAATTGTTAATTGTTTTTTTTATTTAATTTATTATTATTGTTTATTATTTTTACATATTAGTATCTCCCAGCCCTTTTATACAATAAGGACTTAAGAGTTTCCACTTTTGTAAATTAAATCTCAAACTTAAGGCGCTTTAAAAATATGTCAGACATTTTCCAGTGGAAAGGAAAGGACAGTTATAATGAAAAATGTCGTTCTTTGGTATATTTTTCTTTCACTTAACAACCTGCACTCTGTAAGAACTCTGGGTTCTTGTTTCATCCAGCGATTATGGCTCTCGGCTCTCTGTCGTTTTAAAGAGGCTGATTGATGGAGATGATTGGCAGGCACCACTCAATGGTTCACTCCTGAAAATAAGCTTCAAGAAAGGCAAGCGCGCCATGTGTGAATTTGGAAGTCTGAAAAACAGACCCAAAGTAATTTCACTTGCGAGTGAAAGAAGAAAAAAAAAGGCAATATGTAAGTGTGAGCTGATAAGAGGGCAATCCAACGAGACAAGCTGTAGAGAAAGTTCAGCCCAATCACATTTGTGTGCTGGGTGATTGAGATGCCTGCAGACTCTCTTTAAATAATGCAGTGAATTAGCTGAGACGATGCCCGCAAGCATTCTCCCAGCGTTTATTTAAATGAAGTTGGGTCAGGCTTGTCAACTACAGATTAGTCTCTGTTGTCCAATAACATGCTCACTGCTTGGGAAAAGAACAGTTCGACAACATGTTTCTCTCGAGCTCTCTGACCCTGCAGGGGAGTGGGAGGAGCGTAGGGTGGAAGTGGGTTGTTGTTTCAAGCAGGTTCAGTTTGGGAGACAATAGACTGTAGATGCATAAATTAATGAAGGCCTTTATTTATGTAGCTCTAATCAGTGTGTAGAATGGTTTGTAATATCATCGGGTCTTATTATCTTTTCCATCCCGAGAATAACTCTGGTAACAACTGGACCAACAACCGAAGCTGATTTTATTTATAAACATTAACATGACTCCAAATGCGAGTAAAAATCGGTGTCCACGAGTATATGAGTGTTACGTCTGAGAGCATGATATGTTTTAGCTTGTTTAGCTCCACACAATCTTTTATACAAAAAGAAAAGCTCTATGGTTTTTGAACATTCAAAAGCAATAAATAAATAAATAAATAAATAATACAAACAACAATAGCAATCATGAATATCAGTAATGTAACTGTAGTTGTTATATAATAATAATAATAATAATAATAATAATAATAATTAATAAATAAATAAATAAATAAATAAATAAATAAAATGATTATTAATATAGTTCAATAGTATGATGATATTTCTTTGATTTTTTAACAAAATTTTAACAAAAAGAAAAGCTAATAATAATAATAATAATAATAATGTTTTTCCTTTGATTTGTTTACATTTGAAAATAAATACATAATAACAATAATGATAATAATAATAATAGGTTATGATATAATATTTTATATATATTTTACTGTAAAGTAATATATATTATATATATTATATATATATATATATTATATATAATTATTATTACTTTACAGTTCAGTATTGTGATATTTCTTTGATTTGTTCAAAAAGAAAAGCTCTATAGTTAGGGGGACAAAACCATAACAACCATAAATAGCATTGTAACTGTAGTTCTATAATAATAATAATAATAATAATAATAATAATAATAATAATAACAACAACAACAACAATAACATTTATGTTTTTTCTTTGATTTGTTTAAATTTGAAAATAAATACATAATGATAACAATATTAATAATAATAAATTATATATATATATATATATATATGTGTGTATATATTATAATATTGTAATAATAACATTTGTTGATGTTATCAATGTTATATGTAAAATTATTATTACTTTAAAGTTCAGTAGTATTATGGTGATATTTCTGTTCAAAGAAAAGCTCTATATTTAGGGATTAATAATAATATGTTTTTTTTTTTTTTTTTACTTGTTTACATTTGAAAATAAATAATAACAGTGGTTATAATTATTAATATTATATATAAAATTATTATTACTTTACAGTTCAATTGTATTACTGTAATTTCATTTATTTGTTTACATTTACATAAAAAGAAAGACTCTATGCTTTTGAAATGTAAAAAAAACCAACCATAAATAATTGTAGTTGTTATATAATAATAATAATAATAATTTAGATGTGTTTTGTTCTGTTCCTTTATTTGAAATAAAAAAGTTAAATTAACATATTATGTATTTAAATTATTAAATATATTAAATATATTAAATATTAAATATATTAAACTTAAACTATTCCCCATTAATATTGTAATATTAATACTGTAACTGTACTGTAATTCTGTAATATTAATACCCCATTAATACTGTAATATTATGTAGTTTAACATATCATATCATACAAAAAAATCTAAGTATATATATATTTCCTTCTATTATGTTTTGTTTTTATAGATTAATATATTACAACTTGAAAACTGAAAATGTGGTTTGGTTGATTGTTTCATATTTAAGTTCACTATCGTTACTCTAACCTAGATTGCATTTCAAATACCTAGATAATGTCCGTGATTTATTTCCAAAGCGAGAGCTTTTCAAGATACCGGAGGTGTCGAGCCGAGATAAAAATGGCCCCTGCAATTGGAACAAGCTGGCCACAAATTGAGCTGTCTAAATCTCAAACATGCCATGATTAATCTGTTTGGTTAAAAAGGTGCAGATTTGCATGGCAGCAGAGACAGAGAGTGAAGAGGACAAAAGTGCTCTTAGATTTCTGTACGAAAGTCTAGAACTGTCTGAGATGAGGAAATGGAAAATGAGGTGGAGCCATTAGCAGCCTCTCTGTCAGTTCTCTACAACTGCGTACTCCTAGGTAGCAGGTGTTCCCTGAGGACTGATGCCCTAATTTTTATGACCTCTCAGTTTTGTTAATAACCTTGATTTAAACTACAAGGGTGTTCTTGAGCATCTTGTACTGTTCTAAATAGCAGATTAATCAGTGGCACTTTAGCCTCGACTTAGACTACATGTACTGCCCCACTTCTGATCAGGGTCTCGTCAGCACCCCCTGCCGAAGATGTTGAAATTTGACCAAGTTTGGCATTTAATTGATTTAATTATCTCTTCTTCCTTGCAACAACATCTGTTCTGTACTAATGTAGTCACACATCCGCCATCAAGAATATGATTTCTGGAACTTCTGAATAGCTCATTTCATCACGCAGTCAGCAACACGCCCATGTACTTGGATTGTTTTGCTCATCTGTCACAGGAAAGGGAGTGGATTACACCTAATAAAGGTGCTGATGATAGCTGAGACTCGGATGCTGAAACAGGGTTGTGCTTCCTCAGCTGCGAGCGAGCCGGGCCATCTGGATCTGATCTGGATAAGGCTGCAGGACTCTCAGTAATCGCTAGAGTAACTCAGGTAAACTATCACAGATGTGAGATAATTGCGAGGAGCGGGCTTTCAAAACAACATCATTTGAGGGAGTCGCAAACCTTCGAGCCTCTGCACCATTGAGGCTTATAGGGAAGCGAGAGTGGAAAACATTTTCTTATAACTCATTTTCTTGAACTTTTTTTTTGGTTGGGACTTTCAGAGGCTTTGAAAGAAATTAAAATGTATTCAGGACTTAATACCTTGCTGGAAAAAAAACATCTTAAACAAGCCTGAGCTGGTCTGTTGGTCTTAGGTGGTTTAAGCTGGTCTCGGGTCAGCCAAGCTTTTGTTTTTTTTTGTTTTTTGATAGTATTATTTTGTGTTAAGCTTATGATTATTTGGCTACAAGCACAAGCCTGCAAATTACTTAAAGGAACAGTACACCCAAAAATAAGAATTCTGTCATTAATTGCTTACCATCATGTCGTTCCAAACCTGTAAGATCTTCGGTCTTCTTCAGAACACAAATCAAGATATTTTTGATGAAATCTGAGAGCTTTCTGACCCTGCAAACACAGCAACACGACTACCATGTTCAAGGCCTAGAAAAATAGTAAGGACATTGATAAAAAAATCCATGTGACATCAGTGGTTTTAAAATTACAACTGTAATTTTATGAAGCTACAAGAATACTTTTTGTCTGCAAAGAAAACAAAAACAATGACTTTATTCAACAATTTGATGTGCATTTATGAGAGTACCTCTTCTTGTTCTATACTACACATGACATTTTTGCTGTTTTACTTTTAACAAATAAAAAACATAATTATTGAAAACAATAAAAATTATTGTCTTACATATATTCTTTTACCTAACAAAATCCATTTGTCTCATAACATCATTATTCCAGATTTAAATACATAGATACAGTTTTATGCAAAAGTTTGGCAACCCCTTGCAGAATCTGTGAAAATGTGAATAATTTTAATTTTTTGCATTTCTTAATGTTAATTATTTTTTATTTAGTACTGTCCTGAGTATGATATTTTACATAAAAGATGTTTACATATGGTCCACAAGACATAAAAAAGACAAAAAATATTTGAAATTAGTAAAATAACCCCGTGCAAAAGTTTGGGAACCCTTGGTTTTTAATACTGTGTGTGGTTACCAGGATGATCTACGACTGTTTTTTTTTTGTTTGTTTTTTTTTTAAGTGTAGTTTTAGTTTAGTTTAGTTTAGTTTTGTTTCGTGCTGGTTGTTTATGAGTCCCTTGTTTGTTCTGAACAGTTAAACTGAGCACTGTTCTTCAGAAAAATCCTCCAGGTCCTGCAGATTCTGCAGTTCCCCTTCAGTCGTTTCACTACGACGTTACATATGGGAACTCGCTTGAGAGTCCAATCATCTCCAAGCCTTATTCAAAAGGCCAATGAACATTCATGAACATTGGCGAGTGGTATTTGCATGCCGAGCCACTCCCCCGTACATACGGGTATATAAGATGGCGGCGTGCAACCACTCATTCAGACTTTTGCTTTTGGAGCCTCGTCTTCTGAGCCATTTAAAAAAAAAAAAAGAAAAGAGTTCCTGAGTTCACACTCTCTCTGCTGGCGTGCTGCCGAGCTACTAAAAGAGCTTCATCTAAAAGAGCGTTCGGCAGCCGCCAGCCTAATCCTGCGGGCTGCCGTTTTCACGGCATTCAAGCCTCCCGCACTCCAGCGAGCCCCGCCCGTTTGAGAGCACAGTTGTGCCGCGGTTTCTCCCTGGGCGGACCGGGATTTCAAAAGAGTGAATTTCTCGCGGCTGTCGAGGACATCTTCCCGGTATGTATCTCCGGCCGTGCGCTTCCGGGTGCGGTAGTTTCCTCGCCTCTTTGGACGGACATGATCGCTGTCTCACGTGCCTGGGCCGAGAGCACGCTGAGGCAGCGTTCACGGATGGTACGTGCGTTCATTGCGAACGTATGTCCATGGCTGCGTTAAAGTCCCGCCGCTCATTCATGAGTAGGCACCCCTTGTTGTCTTCCCGCGGTAAAAAAAAAATAAATAAAAAAATAAATAAATAAAAGCCGCGATGAGGCACTTGGGGGACATTCAGGTGACTGTGCAGAATGTTCCGTCGGCCCCCAAAGCCCCGCGGACTTCTGCGTCACCGCGCAGTCCCGTTGAGCTGCCAGAGCAGTATACCTCCCCGTACAGCGGGCTGGGTATCTCCTTTGGCGCTCCCCAGGAGATCGAGATGTCTGCTGCAGCATCAGAGGGAGAGTCTGACGATGAGGCTGACGACTCGGCGGGTCGGTACCCCTCTGCGGTTGCCGCCCCGTCTGAGACGGATGCTGAACTGTCGGCTATGCTCCTCCGAGCCGCCAAGGAGATCGGTCTGGAGGTGCCCAAAACACCTCCGGCCGATCCCTCTAGGCTGGATGATTGGTTTCTGGGGAGGGCTCCCGCGGCACCGCCGCGCTCTCCCCCAGTGCCTTTCTTCCCGGAGGTGCATGAGGAGCTGGTGAGGACTTGGCGAGCCCCGCACTCTTCTCGTCCACGTCCCAGCTCCTCTCCCCTCGCCTCTCTCGACGGCGGTGCAACCCGGGGTTATGAGGCGGTCCCTCAGGTCGAGCGCGCTGTCGCGGTGCATCTATGCCCGCCCGGCGCTGCCACCTGGCGGGATCGGCCCCATCTCCCCTCCAGGGCGTGTGAGTTCTCGTCCGCTCTCGCGGGCCGGACTTACCGCGCCGCTGGACAGGCTGCCACCGCCTTGCACGCCATGGCCACCTTACAGGTGTACCAGGCCAAGGTGTTGAAACACCTGCACGAGAGGGGTTCTGACCAGGGTGCAATGGAGGAACTCCGCGCCGCCACTGACTACGAAGGTGACGGCGCGTTCCCTTGGTCAGTTGATGTCCACCATAGTGGTCCAGGAGCGACATCTATGGCTGACCCTGGCCCAGATGGCAGATGTCGACAAATCACGGTTTCTCGACGCTCCTATCTCCCAGGGCGGCCTATTCGGCGACACCGTCGAGGACTTTGCCCAGCAGTTCTCGGCGGTTCAAAAGCAGACGGAGGCGATTAAACACATCCTGCCCCGCCGCGACATTCCAACCACGTCCGCAGGGCCCCAACCTCCGCCTGCTCGTCGCCGAGGGCGCCCTCCCGCGGCTTCCAAACAACCAGCTCCGTCCCCTGCTAAGGTACATGACACCAGATTGGCAGCCCGACGTCGAGCTGGCCGTGGGAGAGCGGCGCCGCCCGCGTCTCAGGGGCCGGTCACCCGCAAAAGATCTGCGAAGCGTCCCTGACACGGGCAACCTGGAGGTGGAGGGAATCGCTCTTTGGGGGATAACAACATCAACGTCCCCACTCCCGGTGGAGGGCCGGGAGCTGTCACAGAAAGAGTCAATTCTCTCACCTCCGGGGTTCAGGCCCCGAGTTCCATCTTTGAGCAGCGCCCAAGAAGTGTCTCCTCGGATTCGGACTCGGAGCCTGATGTCGCCAGCGCGGGAACCAGGGAAGAAGGTAAGCGCTGCCCAGTGCAGTCTGACTTTTCTCCAGGACGTTCTTCCTTCTGGGATCAGTCCCTTCCCCTTCCCCCCCCCAGGCTGCCCCACTGCGGTCACGTCGGTCAACGTCCCTTTGATACCCCTGGCGACCAGGCTGGGAGCCTGGCTTCAGCTTCCCAGCCCCTCGCGGTGGTTGATTCGGACGGTACGTCTCGGCTATGCGATTCAGTTCGCCAGGCGTCCGCCCAGGTACAGAGGCGTCCTTTCCACTTCTGTCCATTCGGACACACATGCTGCTGTGCTTCGTGCGGGGGTTGCAGTCCTACTGGCGAAGGACGCAATCGAGCCTGTCCCTCCAGCCGAGATGAAGTCAGGGTTTTACAGTCCTTACTTCATCGTGCCCAAAAAAGAGCAGTGGGTTAAGACCCATCCTGGATCTTCTAGCTCTGAATCGGTCCCTTCTCAGGCTGCCGTTCAAGATGCTCACGACGAAGCGCATCCTAACATGCATTCGTCCCCAGGATTGGGTTGCAGCCATCGACCTGAAGGACGCGTACTTTCACGTCTCGGTCCTGCCTCGACACAGACCCTTCCTACGGTTTGCTTTCGAGGGTCGAGCGTATCAGTACAAAGTGCTTCCATTTGGCCTCTCCCTCTCTCCCCGCGTCTTTACGAAAGTCGCGGAGGCTGCCCTGTCCCCTCTTTGGCAGACGGGCATTCGCATCCTCAACTATCTCGACGACTGGCTTCTCATAGCTCACTCGCGAGATCTGTTGTGCGAACAGAGGGACTTGGTGCTCCAGCACCTCAGCCATCTGGGCCTTCAGGTCAACCGAGAGAAGAGCAAACTCTCCCCAGTGCAGAGGATCTCTTTTCTCGGTGTGGAGCTGGACTCGGTCAGTATGACAGCCCGCCTCACCAACGAGCGCGCGCAGTCAGTGCTGAAGTGTTTGGAGTCATTCAGACACAAAACAGCGGTCCCTCTCAAAACATTTCAGAGGCTCCTGGGGCATATGGCAGCCGCAGCCGCAGTGACGCCGCTCGGCCTGCTTCATATGAGACTGCTTCAGCGCTGGTTACACGATCGAGTCCCGAGATGGGCATGGCACCGTGGCACACTCCGGATTGGCGTTTCCCCGCAGTGTCGCCGCCTGTTCAGCCCGTGGTCAGACCCGGCCTTCCTTCAGGCCAGAGTCCCCCTGGGACAAGTCTCCAGGCATCTTGTGGTATACACGGATGCCTCTTCCACGGGTTGGGGTGCTGTATGCAACGGGCAAGCAGCATCGGGCTCCTGGACAGGACCTCGACTGCAATGGCATATCAATTGCCTAGAGTTGTTGGCTGTGCTTCTGGCCCTTCGTCGCTTCCGACCGACGTTGCGTCACAAGCACGTGCTTGTTCGCACCGACAGCACAGCGACTGTAGCCTACATCAACCGTCAGGGTGGTCTACGCTCCCGTCGCATGTCACAACTCGCCCGCCATCTGCTCCTATGGAGTCAAACGTGGCTGAAATCGCTACGTGCCGTTCACATTCCAGGAGAACTCAACCGTGCAGCCGACCAGCTCTCACGGCAGTCCACCCATCCTGGAGAATGGCGACTCCACCCCGAGACAGTCCAGCTGATTTGGAGCCATTTCAGGGAGGCCCAGATAGATCTGTTTGCTCCCCCGAATCCTCCCCCTGCCAGCGGTTCTACTCCCTCAACGAGGCTCCCAACAGCCTCGGCAGGGACGCACTGGCACACAGCTGGCCTCCGGGGCCCAAGTACGCCTTTCCCCCAGTGAGCCTCCTTGCACAGACACTGTGCAAGATCAGGGAGGACGAGGAGCAGGTTCTGCTGGTTGCGCCATACTGGCCCACCCGGACCTGGTTTCCAGAACTCATTTCCCTCGCGGCAGCCCCTCCCTGGAAAATCCCCTTGAGGAGAGACCTTCTTTCTCAGGGGATGGGCACAATTTGGCACCCGCGCCCCGACCTGTGGAACCTGCACGTCTGGTTCCTGGACGGGACGCGTCAGACCTCTCCGGCCTTCCACAGGCCGTGATAGAAACTATCACTCAGTCCAGAGCCCCCTCCACAAGGCAGGCTTATGCGCTGAGATGGGGTCTGTTCGTCGACTGGTGTTCCTCTCGCGGGGAGGACCCACAGAGATGTACGATTGCAGTAGTGCTTTCCTTCCTGCAGGAAAAGTTGGAGCGCAGGCTGTCCCCTTCAACTCTCAAAGTGTACGTTGCTGCCATTGCAGCGTACCACGATGCAGTGGATGGAACATCCCTAGGTAAGCACCAACTCATCGTGAGGTTCCTGAGGGGTGCGAGAAGGGTTAATCCCCTCAGGCCGCACCCCATACCCTCTTGGGACCTCTCCGTCGCCCTCCAGGGCCTGCGGGAGGCCCCATTTGAGCCACTTGCGTCGGTTGAGCTAAAATATCTGTCACTTAAGACAGCGCTCCTGACTGCACTGGCCTCCATCAAGAGGGTAGGGGACCTACAAGCTTTCTCTGTCGACGAAGCGTGCCTAGAATTCGGGCCCGGCGATTCTCACGTCATCCTGAGACCCCGGCCCGGTTATGTGCCCAAGGTTCCCACCACGCCTTTCCGCGATCAGGTGGTGAACCTGCAAGCTCTGCCCCTGGAGGAGGCAGACCCAGCCTCTGCGCTGCTGTGTCCAGTTCGCGCTCTGCGTATATACGTGGACCGCACTCGGCACTTCAGACGCACCGAGCAGCTCTTCGTCTGCTTTGGAGGTCAGCAGAAAGGGAATGCTGTCTCCAAACAGAGGTTGGCCCATTGGGTGGTAGATGCCATCTCCCTGTCGTACCAAAACCAGGGAGAGCCATGCCCCTTAGGTGTTCGTGCCCACTCCACACGGAGTGTTGCCTCATCCTATGCGTTGGCTCATGGCGCCTCACTAGCAGATATCTGTAGAGCTGCGGGTTGGGCGACACCTAATACCTTCGCCAGGTTCTACAACCTTCGCGTAGAGGCCGTATCCTCCCGTGTCTTAACATAGACATCACAGGCGAGCGGGAGTCCGGCTGGTGTCGGCTTGCTGCGCCATTCCTAATGGATCCGTGCGCTATTTCCCTCAGTTGTTCCCTCCGGCGAACCTGGGTCCTCCATGCCCCGCAGTCAGGCCTAGTGCGGAGTAGTGCTTGTCTGTGCTCCGGTTGGGTCTCCTTCGCCCAGCAGGTTGTGGCAACATGTTTCAGTATTTTTCCACGGTCAGCCAGAAGGCCGATGTTTCCCTCATATATCCCTAAAATCTATGGATATATTGAATTTCTTGTGTTCCACATGTAGAGATTTCATGTGCTCCGCCCCCCCAACTCCTGCTTCAGTACAACTGGCATCCCTGTGGGGCCCCCTATTGGCCCCCAGGGCGTTGGGAAGGTTACGCTCATATCCGTCTGCTGACACGTCCGCCTGTCGGCACGCGGTGTGTTGCGTAACGCGACGTCTGGTTCGTGGCCTGTTCCATGGGTCTGTTCCCATATGTAACGTCGTAGTGAAACGACTGAAGGGGAACGTCTAGGTTACGTACGTAACCCTCGTTCCCTGAAGGAGGGAACGGAGACGTTACATCCCCTGCCACGACCTGACGTCGCGCTGACGCCGGGCTGCAGCTCGGCTCCTCAGCAAAAGCCTGAATGAGTGGTTGCACGCCGCCATCTTATATACCCGTATGTACGGGGGAGTGGCTCGGCATGCAAATACCACTCGCCAATGTTCATGAATGTTCATTGGCCTTTTGAATAAGGCTTGGAGATGATTGGACTCTCAAGCGAGTTCCCATATGTAACGTCTCCGTTCCCTCCTTCAGGGAACGAGGGTTACGTACGTAACCTAGACGTTTTCCAGCTTCTTTTGCATATTTGAACCCTCTCCAGCAGTGACTGTATGATTTTGAGATCCATCTTTTCACACTGAGGACAACTGAGGGACTCAAACACAACTATTAAAAAAGGTTTGAACGTTCACTGATGCTCCTGAAGGAAACACAATGCATTAAGAGCCAGGGGGTGAAAACTTTTGAACAGGATGAAGATGTCCAATTTTTTCTTATTTTGTTGAAATATTATTTTTGTCCATTTAGTACTTCCCTTCGGAAGCAACAAAAGATACTTGCGTGTTTCCCGGATAACAAATTAAATGTAATTTCCTTGATCTTCAAATCAAAACGTTTTCATCCCCCGGCTCTTAAAGCATCGTGTTTCCTTCTGGAGCATCAGTGAATATTTGAACCTTTTTTAATAGTTGAGTTTGAGTCCCTCATTTTTCCTCAGTGTGAAAAGATGGATCTCAAAATCATACAGTCACTGCTGGAAAGGGTTCAAATATGCAAAAGATGCTGGAAAGTTACTTACTTACAGAGTGAAAAAGTATTAGATAAATGAGCCAAATATTAAAATGTAAAGCAATATGCATATATATATTTTTTAAAACATAAAAGTTTGTTTGGTACATTTATGTGACATTGGTTTTGTACGTGTGGCCGCAGTTCTGACTTAAAATGTCTGTTGAATAATGTACCACCTGCACCT
The DNA here is from genome assembly GCA_012976165.1 of Labeo catla. NCBI lineage: Eukaryota > Metazoa > Chordata > Actinopteri > Cypriniformes > Cyprinidae > Labeo > Labeo catla. The sequence goes on from VONZ01000075.1 coordinate 1,532,963, forward strand.
ACAGTAAACCTACCCAATAATACGAACAAAAGTGAATGTGACGTAAAAACGCAGGATTCATACCCAAGGATTTTACATCCTAAGTCCAATTCCATGCCAGCTGAGCTACTGAGCAAGCTTGTCACATCCGGTGTTGTGCCCATTTTTGACCCCCTGCCAAATTATTACCCCCTCTCGTTGAAATTGTTACATGATTGCCTAATTGTAACCCCTCCCCCACATCTAACCCTAAACCTACCAATACTAGGGGGGTAGTAATCTGGCAGGGGTCAGAATTCTGCACAACACCGGAAAGCGAAACACATGCAGCTGTAATCATAACTGTGTATGAAACCGATGACAAGTGCTCGCTGTTTTACCGCCTCTAGTGTTCATTTCTGTTGGAAACTGCAGTGATATGTAGGGCTACTTATTGGTACATATTTCACATCTTGCGAAAAAGTTCCCACAGTTACATTTTCGTCATGAGATCAGGTAGTATATAGGATATAGGGGATAGGGAACATCTCAGACATTGTAAATATGCTTTCCACTGGGGCGACAGAAGTCTGGTTTTACGCTGTGCCACACAAACCACCGCAACATGCACACAGTCTGCACCGGTCGAGAGAAACGATAGCATGGAGCTGATCGTATGCGTGAATTTGAATTCTACACAGAATGCTATATTTTATAACTATATGGATGAGATTGGCAAATGCGACTTTACCAAACTCAATGGCTCTAGCCTAAGCTGTAAACAAAACACTATTGGCTATTTTAAAATTGGCTATGATGAAATATAGGTCAGGCCAGGTAAAGTAAGCAGTCACACCTTGCCGCTTCTGCAACACTAATACAGTATTATGTTTTGAATCTTGCTTGTTATGAATTCAAGGGCGAAATCATCTTGTGAATATCTTGGTATTGTTTACAGAGCACCATAACATTATATATTTATATATGTTCATTTGACCTGAATAGCTTCTACAATGCAATTAGATAGGAATGAGCCAAAGAAAGACCAGAACTGGATCTAAACAGGTGCTTTAAAAAAACACAAAAGCCGTTTTGATGAAATTTGTTGCAATACAGCAATTACTGTCTCACCACCACTTTTTTTTTTGTTTTTTTTTCAGTTTCTCCCTAGAATATCCTCTTCCTATCAGCGTGAGAGGGGTTTAGAGCATTTTCTCTGATCATGTTAAAGCAGACAGCATGTGACAGCAGGGGATGAAGATTCAATATGATCAGTGAGAAAACCAGTAGGAGAAACCAAGACAGTTGGATTCAACCCATGTGCATTAGAGAATATTTTCTATAATTGTAAATAATTGGTAGCTTTGCAGAGAAGTGACACCGATGCCAAGTAATACCAGGCTACATGGTTGGATATTCTAACTAATTGGCTCTTTAAAACAGGCTAGGCATTTTTAAGGTCCTTAAATTGGTCCTCTTCCCTTCAGAGAGCAGTTTGAGTGCCAAAACTAATTAGACCATTGCTGATTGTTTAGAAACCCAGAGCACACTAAGGCAAACCAGACGTCAGAGAGAGGAGCGGAGCCAGGAGCTGACTTACCACAGCTCAGCTGGGGAGGGAAGCAAAATGTTGCTTATTAGGTACGAACTTAGAAAAGGATTCACAGCAAGGCCCGAAGAGCTGTTACAACATGTGCTGGGCAAGACTTAAAACCGAACACGTAACTCTTTAATGTGTGCGTATGTGCCCTGCGTAGCTTTGATTTCTCTCTCTTTCTCTTGTTGTCTCGCTCTCCCGTTTTAGATCCAGACCGAGTAAACGTGGCCCTAACTCTGTAGAACAGTAATGAGATGGAGTTGGAGTGCTTACAGTAGCTTGTGTTATCCACAGTGTTTAGCTGTGTGTCTCTGTGTATGTGTTTACCTGGCGTTCTCACGTTCAGCCTGGGCTATAACAGTTTCCTGACCTCTGACCTCTGCTCTCATCAGGGATCGACAGTTTCTCTGTTTCCATTTATTTCTAAAATTACCATACTTATTATTCACAGCCTGCTGCAGTTGGAGTGAGGAAATTTTCCAGTGTTATTTTAACTGAATGTATTTCCCCTCACTAATTCCTCACAGATGCCGTAGTAGGCGGCGCTCAGATGACAGAACATTGATTCATTTTGAAGATTGCTCATCTTACATCTTCATCCTAAAAACCCTGTTGAGCAGCATTTTTGACTGTGTTGTTCTTCCAGTCATAAATCAGTTTTTTCCTCTGAGTAATAAATAAAACAGGTTATCGTAAGATGCAGTTTTACAATACGTTTTAAAAGAGGAGTTAGATGTATAATATTGTTAAGATATTAAGTCTTATATATTGTAAAACACAAAATTGCTGTTCTGAGATACAGTATAAATTCACAATTACAAGAGAAAAATACAAAATTAGAAGGAATAAAGTGGCAATTATCAGATAGTCACATTTAATGAAATAGCCATAATTGCAAGATACAATTATAGAGAAATAAAGTTTATAATATAAATGACGTTAGTGTGATATTTGACAGCATTGTGAGACACAGAGTTGCTATTGTGAGATGCAAAATCCCAGTTATGAGATGAAATGTCAGAATTAGGGGAAAAATTGTAACTGTGAGTTATATAGTCACAATTAAGAGATAGTCACAAATGTGAGATATAATGCCACAGTTACAAGAAATAAAGGTCATATTACAATATTTAAAGTCATATTGTGAGATACAAAATTGCTGTATAGCAAGAAATTCTCATTTGTGAGAGATAAAATCAGAGTTGTAAGAAATAGTCACAATTGTGAGATATAAAGGCACAGTCAAAAGAAATGGTCACAATTCTGAGGTATAAATAATGTGACATATAAATTTGAAATTGTGAGAAATAAATTCTAAATTGACCAGTTTCTTTTGTGTAACTGAGATTTTATTTTGCATAATTAACTTGCATAAACTGCAGTAAGCTTACAGCTATGAAATGTGACAATTATTTTATTTTAATTTTCGTTTCTGTTAATGTTACAATTGTAAGATATAAAATCACAGTTAAGAGAAATAGTCTCAGTTGTGAGATATAAAGTCACAATGTTAAGAAATAATGTTAAAATTGCAAGATATAAAGTTGAAATTGTGAGAAATAAGTTAAAAACTTCCGTTTCTTTCTCATAATTGAGATTTTATTTTGCATAATTAACTTACGGCTATGAAATGTGACAATTGCTTATTTTATTTTATTTTATTTTATTTTACTTTACTTTATTTATTACAAAATAAGAGATATAAGTCCCAATTATAAGAAATAATGTTACAGTTGTGAGATATAAAATCACAGTCAAAAGGAATAGTCACAATTCTGAGATATAAAGTCACAATTATTAGAAATATGGTTACAATTGTGAGATATAAAATCACAGTCAAAAGGAATAGTCACAATTCTGAGATTTAAAGTGACAATTATAAGAAATATGGTTACAATTGTGAGACATATAGTTGCAATTGTGAGTAATAAATGCAACTTTTTATTTTGCATAATTAACTTGCATAAACTGCAATAAGATTACAGTTATGAAATGTGACAATTACTTTGTATTTTATTTTATTTAAAAATTGTGAGATATAAAGTCACAGTTATAAGAAATAGTCTTACAACTGTAAGATACGAAATCACAGTTAAGAGTAATAGTCTCAACTGTGAGAAATAAATTCAAAATTTACCAGTTTGTTTCTTGTAATTGAGATTTTGTTTGTTTTAACTTGCATAAACTGCAGTAAGCTTACAGCTCTGAAATTTGACTATTTATTTATTCATTTTATTTTATTTTTTCTTTATATATATACAAAAAGGTGGAAACAGGCTTCCATAAAGGTCAGCACTATCAGTTGACAGAGCAAATCAGTCTGAATATAATTTCATGCTGGCATAATCTGGTCTTTTCAGCAGGACACTAAAAACAATTTTCCTTCATATGTGTGTTGCCGTTTTTGTCTGGGCCCAAAATTCCCAAAGCAAAATCCAATTTCCTAGTGTACATTTGGTCATGAGATTCCGGTTTGGTGCGTTGTGGTACACCCCCGACCGCACGTAACATTGAAAGGATTATTCTCAGGTACGGAGGAAGAGAGAGAGAGAGAGAAAGGGAAGGATCAAATGAGAGAACAAGCCAGTGTCCTAGTAGCCTCATTCTCCCTACTAGTAGAGCATGTCCCAACTGTTGTCAATTTATCAATGTAACGTGCACTAGTGGGCACAGTTTGAGCCTCCATTAGGGCAGGTGCCTCCATCCATCTTCGCCTCACTCTCTTACTCTACCTTGTCAGGGGAAACTAAATGGGGCTTTTGAAGAAATGTAAACAACCCTCAGTGGACGATCATTGCGTCCAGCCCTCAGCAGATGGGAGAAGTTCCGTTTGGTTGTGTCAGGCTGCTGATGAAAGGATCTTTGGAGCCTACGTTATGTCTTTTGTCCTGTCATACCATTTTTCTTGGTGAAAATGTTCCCACGCTGTATTGCAAACAAAGTATATATGGATTTCACGTATATAATGACTTTTTTGAACAACTTTGAATGCTCTGTGAGTATCTAGGTTGCTTTTCCCAGTGGCCTCTTCACACATAAAGTTGTAACATGCACATTAGATTACATTTTGTCCTCAGATGTCAAGACTGTTAGCAGGAGGGCATAGCAGTGTTCAAGGAAGACTGAATCTACATCTCACATAGGCATGTTGAACAAAATCTTGTCCTTTTATTCCTTATTATTAAGTTTCTTCTGAGGATTTTTACCCTTGGGCTTTTCTCCATTCATTTTGCTACACTCAAAGCTGTGCAGTCAGGGGTAAATATAACAAGCTTTTAATTAAAACAGAAAGAAATTAAACTAGGATGAGGTAGATTAATTTGAATCTCTTGGATGACAATGATTAGACTCGTCACCAGCACTGGGCCTTGTCAGGAGAACGAACCACATGTTGGTTTTTATTTTGTTCTCCAAATTGACCCTTGCAGCAGTGATGGGGGTTATGGTGAAAGAAATGGATGGCTATTTTGCTTGACAATCCAGCACGGTCCAGCTCGCTAACTGCGCGCGCGTCAACAGCCTGGAGAGGAAGTTGAGCTAATGATGATTTGAGGATCACAAAGCAAACCAACTGAAGGCGTCATCCCTCCCATGCCACTGAGCACGTCCTGGTTATTTCTATTTTTATATCATTCAGGCCTAAGTGGTTGATTTGTTTGTATCATGTTGTATTGGGTTCACACAGAGTTTACAGAGTTTCAGTTTGATACCGTTCCTCATAACAATTTAGATTCCTGAAATTCTGATTCACCTATGTTCATTTTAGTAATATGTCATACTTCTCCAATTATTTAGTCTACTTAAACCCCACCTCAAGATCTGCCTCCATATAATAAACAACCGACAAATAGTACCAAGTCTTTGCTTTTCTATTTTTACTAATAAATAAGTTTTAAATCATTCTTTTAAAATATGTTTATACACACTTTTTAATGATTTTTCACAGTCTTTTTTGTAGTCATACACAACGAAAACAAACGTCTTTGCATCTTCGACGCACATTCATGAGAGTGTGACGCGATACTCTTGTGAGGACGTGTCAAAAACACGGGGCAGAAGAAATTGTTGAAAAACGTTATATTTTATCAATGTATTGCTACGGCTACCCCCTAATAGTCGACTAACCGTTAGTTGACCAGAAGAGGCTTGGTTGACCAAAATTTTATTAGTCGCTTAGTCGCAGAAAATAAATAAATAAATAAATATAAATCCACAGACTGGCGAAGTCCCGCACTCTGTGACAGACAGATCATTAACGGCTGGTTTTTGTGATTCGTGCAGGACTCATCTATGATTCATCAACCTCAAATATGGCTTATCATCTAAAATATGAAAGTAGTGGCAACTTTACTTGGGCACTCATTCTAATGAAAAAAAAGTACTGTGTTCCTTGCATAACAGATGGAGGTGCTGGTGCGGTCACTTGCTCTTAAAATACACAGTCATTCTTGGTCATACAGATAAGAGCAATACATCTTTTGAATCTGTAAAGACTCTATCTTTATTTGTGTGCTCTCACAATAACAACAAAACATTGCGATTTTGTAAAATAATGATAGCAAATGCGCTTTCTGCTGTCTCGGTCTCTATGAACTTGAGGGCATCAAGAAAAAAATAATTAACCAAAACTCTGTGTTTACTTGCCTAGACATTAAAAATATGTCTATAGAGAGCAAAATGTCTACTTTCAAATGAATCAATTCAAAAGGAAAACAGATATTTTCAGATTACATAATCCGTATGAAACATGCAAACAGGTGCATCACAACTGCAGAGATGATGAATAAAGTGTCGCTGACTTCATCTCGTAAGATGAAAATAAAGAAAGCACTTGTTTATTAATAGATTATTAAAATGTTAATGCAGCCTCCTTACTGTTTTCCCCTGACACATTCATAATCATTACTTCTGCTGGTGTGCTGTGGCAAGCTTTGTGTGTGCGCTTGAGCGCTTATTAGGCTATGTAGGCAATTAAAGGCTCAGATTTAAATGGTTTATTAATAAACGTGCAATTAGTCAACTAATACTTAAAGTGAACGACTACTAGTCGACCAGAAAAATCTTTAGTGGAGGGCAGCCCTAGTCCTTACCACCTTTCTGGGCTTTGAATGTGGTAGTTGCGTTGCTTCAGGGTCAGACAGCTCTTGGATTTCATCAAAAATATCTTAATTTGGGTCTTGAAAATGAACATACAATCACAGCCAAAATCATTGGCACCCTTGCAATTCTGTAAGAAAATGCAACACTTCTCTCAGAAAATTGTTCCAGTTGCAAATGTTTTGGTATTCACGTGCTTATTGTTTTTGTTTGCACTGCAACAACACAAAAAACTTGATCAAATTTCACACAGAACTCAGAAATGGACTGGACAAAAATTATCGGCACCTTGTCAAAATTGTAAGAAATAATTGCTTTTCAAGCATGTGATGCTCCTGTAATTTGTATTTAGACACAACTTTGGCAAGTAACAGGTGTGGGCGATATAGTAATCTCACTTGCAACCAGTTAAAATGGAGAAAAGTTGACTCTCAACTTTTGTGTGTCACACTGAGCATTGAGAAAAGAAAGAAGTGTAAGAGTTGTCTGTGGATTTGAGAGAAAAAATTGTGGAAAAACATAGACAATCTTAAGGCTACAAGTCCATCTCCAAAAATCATAATGTTCCTGTGTCCACTGTGCGCACAATCCTTCTGGGAGAACGTACTGTGGACAAATGACACAAAAGTAGAGCTTTTTGGTAAATGACATCATGGCACTGTTTATAGAAAAAGAAATGAGGCCTTCAAAGAGAAAAACACAGTCCCTACAGTCAAACATGGTGGAGGTTCAAAGATGTTTTGGAGTTGCTTTGCTGCTTCTGGCATTGGATGTCTTGATTGTGTGAACAGTATCATGAAATCTGATGATTACCAAACAATTTTGGGGCGCAACGTAGTGGCCAGTGTCAGAAAGCTGCGTCTCCACCAGAGGTCATGGGTCTTCCAGCAGGACAATGACCCGAACACACTTCAAAAAGCACTCAGAAATGGTTACAAACAAAGCGCTGGAGAGTTCTGAAATGGCCAGCAATGAGTCCACATCTGAATCCCATACAACACCTGTGGAGAGATCTCAAAACAGCATTTGGGAGAAGGCATCTTTCAAATTTGAATGACCTGGAGCAGTTTGCAAAAGAAGAGTGGTCCAAAATTCCAGTAGAGAGGTGTAAGAATCTCATTCATGGTTACAGGAAGCGATTGATTTCAGTTATTTTTTCCAAAGGGGGTGCTACCAAGTATTAAGTTAAGGGTGCCAATAATTTTGTCCAGTGCAGTTTTTGCTTTCTGTGTGGAATTGTATCAGATTTGACTTTTATTCTCTGTTCTCTTTGTGTTGTTTCAATGCAAACAAAAAAATAAACATGTGAGTACCAAAACATTTGCAACTGCAACAAAATTCTGAGAGAAGGGTTACATTTTCTGACAGAATTGCAAGGGTGCCGATATTTTTGGACATGACTGTAGGTCTTACGGGGTTAGAACGACATGAGGGTGAGTAATTAATGACAGAATTGTCTTTCTTGGTTGAACTATCCCTTTAATAACAAGTCAATAACTACACTGATTTAGTCCTCCCAGTTGTTAGTAAATTGGGTATGTTTGATTCAGTCAAATGAACCAGCTCCATAGAGTCAGTCATTTAGGAATCAGACGCTATTTAATGCTTGATTCACTGAAAAAAAAACTCAACCTGATCTCATGACGAAAACATGCCTGTGGAAACTGTTTCACAAAATGCGAAATATGTACTGCCATGTACATTTTGTGACATATTCAATGTGAAATGTCAGCTAAAAGAGTGTTAGTTTTTTTTTTCTCAGAACAGATTAACATATATACGGTACGTTTTATGTGATGTTGGTTTTGTACAGGTCACCGTAGTTAAGACTTGAAATGTCCATTAAGTGGTGCTACAACACTCTGTGATGTTTTAAAATAACGTACCATCTGCACAACACCTAAACCTACCTGATAATATGAACAATATCGAATGTGACGTTTTATCTTGTTTTTTGATCTTGATATCTTTCAGCTTTTTCCATCGTAAGTCATGATTTTCATGGTATTCGTACCCAAGAATTCCGGATTCTAAGTCCAATTCCATGCCGGCTGAGCTTTCGAGCAAGCTTGTTGCATCTGGAAAGTAAAACATACGGAGCTGTAATTATAACTCTGTATGAAAAAGATTACAAGTGCTCGCTTTTTTTACCGCCGCTAGTGTTCATTTCTGTTGGAAACTGCAGTGATATGTACTTATTGGTATGTATATTGTGTCTTGCGAAAAAGTTCCCACAGGTAAGTTTTCGTCATGATATCAGGTAGCAAGAACTGCCTGATAAGAGTCATTTTTTGGGGAGTTGGACTACGCTGTTTGTCTAGTATGTTTTTGATTCAGTAAAAATAACTGGTTAATATTTGTTCTGTATCTGGACTACACTATTTACACTGCATGCCTTCGTTTCACTCCAAAATTACTCAAAATTCATTCATTTGAAAATCACACTTCAAGGTCGGGGCTGTAATGTCATTAGCAGTGTTGCGGTGTTACTTAAGTAGAGCAGGAAAGTTTTTCAGTATTTTTAACAGCCATATGTCTTCATCAGCAGAAGAATGCACATGTGAGAACTGTTAACAAAATGGTTTCTCAACTATTAAAGAGGACTAATAATAACAGTGAGGAAAGGATATGAACTCTATTTGCTTCAGTATTTTAATGTCCTCTTCCTGTCCCCTCAATCCTACTTTGGAGAAGTTTTGACAGTGAAGACTGTTTCAGCTTTATAGCCTAAGAACATTCTGTGAGATGGAAATCTAATTATTCAGAACAAGGCCATCGACTAATGAAATTATCAAGGTTCTGAAAGTAAGGTTGATATTCATGCACATGTTCTTTATGGTCAGCATCCACTACATTGAGGTTAGCAGCCTTGCAGACTGTCTGGTGGCTCTGGAAGCCTGTAATGTTTGATTGCCATCACTGCAGTTTGATATAACCTGCTGCTCAATGCTGGTTTATCTTCAAGCAGTTCCATCAAGTTTCTTCATGTAGGAGATGGATTGATTAAAAGAGATTTTGATAAGCATGCAGGTATCTGCATGAGCAAACAGGAACGACACACTTGCTGCTTCGCTAGGCAATGATGTGCGATGATTGATGCATCCTGCGCACTGTAATTGGCAACAGGTGCAATTACAATAGTCATTTAAAAGTTTCTGATGTTATTCTCGCTGTTTTGCAAACAGGGCACGCAAATAATGACATAATGAATTAATGACATTAACCTCCCCAAACTGCTGTGTCTGTCAAACAGCTAATTTCACAAGTCCTCGTTTGCCTGGTGCCGCTTATGTATGGAGCCATGTTTTTAGCGAAGATTTGGAAGTTTAAACTGTCATTTAGTTGACGAATCTGTGAAGTAAAGCCGTCCATATTGTTAATTTGCATAACTGAACACGTTCTATGCTATATACTGGGGAAATGATTCGCCTGACATGAGACTTGAAGGTTAAATAGACAATATAATGAAGATTCTCTCATACCTTCTAATCATCTTAATGCTCCATGTCTTTATCCAACCTTTTTTTTCCAGAATATTCATTATTTCAATATCATCTTGCTTAATAATTCATGAGACCCAAATGCAAGTCAATTAGGTACTGCTGATTATGAGATTGATAATAGCACTTTTATTGGATAATTTATGGAAATATGAAAGGTAAGGTGGGCCAGGGATTATGACGATCTTTTTCGCTCGACTAATCCGTTTAACCTGAGTTCACTTTACAAAGCTTTTAAAAAGTGAGTCGTAACTCCTTCAGTATTAAACTTCTATAGAAAACAGGTAAAACGGCTCCAGTGCTGGTTAGTGAGGTGCTCCCTTTGAGCTACATGAATGAAGTTGAGGTTTAAAAGTTTGTGGTCACTATGATTTTTTTTGACGATTTTGAAAGATTATGCTCACCTGCATTTATTTTACATTACAAGACGTTACAATTTTAAATAACAATTTTCTACTATGTTTTAAAATGTAATTTATTCCTATGATGGCAAATCTGAATGTTCATCCATTACTCCAGTCTTCAGTGTCATGTGGTCATTCGGAAATCAGTATAATATGCTGATTTGATGCTTAAGAAACATTTATTATTGATCTGTTGTTAAAACAGGTGTGGCTCATATCATTGAGTAATATATTAAATATATTTTGTTTTGTAATTTCATTGTCCCTTTTATCCAATTTAATACATTCTTACTAAATAAGGAGTATACATTTATTTAAAAATAAATACATAAAATCTTACTGACCACTAACTTTTCAACGGTAGAGTATGTGAACAAATTACCTTAATTTCACTCGATGTGAGGGCATCAAAAAAGATCACGTCCTCCATTTACGGGAGTTTCTGATGTTAAAACGCCAGCATTCGCTCGGCTACGGGGAAAAACAAAGCTCTCTCCTAGATACAATAATAAGAGAATGGATGTTGCTTTAGCCAGCGTTCCTTTTCAACACAGCGCTTTGAGATAAACTACATGAAGCTGATGCACTCTAATGTGCGTAGTCTGTAAATTAGCCTAATTTGGTCAAGCCCTGAAAAAAGGAAAGACTTGAAAGCACATGACTGTCATACTCATTTTAATCCAGATACATTTTATCTTCTCATTTAAATAATTTGCTCTGAAGTGAACTTGATTCAATATGAAAGTAATTACTATCTATTATATTCAAACAAGATGTTGTAAACCTTTGGTCATGCTAATCAAATCTTCTTTTATTCCAAATTAAGATTCTAGTTTTCTCGCTGTTCCCTCCTTTTCACATTTGATGCTTATTATCTAATTTTCTTTTTGAGGCCTTGATTACACTTCATCTGAAAATGGACAGTAATTACTGCCCCACTGCTTACAAAAGGTCTGCGGCAGAAAGAGGCCAAAATCATTCTTATTCAAGGAACAACAAAGCAGGCAAATGAATTTCTTTCTGCCGTGTCTCGTTTCTGTGCTCCCAATACACATCTCTCCTCTGGATTAAACCCTTTTACCCTTTCCCTAACGCCGTGAATCATGCATGCTCTATTCAGAGACATAATACGCACAACAAGCATAAAACAGAATTCAGAGGAGGCCTCGTGCTTTGAACAGGTTGGCCTGAAGCTCTGTTGCCGGAGTCACTTTGATGTGGATCTTAGCTCATGAAAGACGGGTCCACTCTGGCCCGCAGGTACTTGCTGATATTTACACATTTTAATCGCACGTTCGCCTGCTCCGCCAGGTGTGTGTCAAGCGCAAACCGCCCCGTTTAGTTTATCATTTCCAGGATGAGGAGTCTCCTAACTCGCTGCGACAGAATGGTGTGAAACGATTTCTTGCTCTAGAAAGGAGATTTCATTATCGCCGCGACACACCCTTCTCCCCCTCCGGTGCGCGTTTGTGCGAGCGCGAAGCGGGGAGACGAGCTGAAGGGGTTTTGTGGGGAACATCCGAAGCGGTTTGTTGTTTTAATGCTTTATTAAAGCCAAAGATGGCAGAACCTGATTACCATCAGCTTTAGAGAAGCAAAAGGTTAATGATGCCCCTTTTCTGATACAGTGAGAGTGAGGAGGAAGAAGAAGGAGAGTCAGAGAGTATCTATTTAGTACTGATAAGATTTTTGCTCGCCTCAATACCACACCCAAAGCAACCCAGAATGGTTTGTTTTCCTCTGCCCTCTGTAATGTCGGGCAGGTAAGGGGCTGCTTTGCTCTGATGTATGAAACGGACCCTTGTTTATGTCAGTCGAATCTGGCTACTTCTTTGAATTACACAGATAAATCATAAAGAGAAGAGAGGATTACAGAATAGTCTCGATGCTACAGGAACATGAGCTCATTAAGCTGTCTGTTGTTTGATCTTGAATAAAGCACCATTAAGACTTTTCCTCATCTTAGAACAATCCCCCCTAAAAACTATACAGATTTTTTTGCACTGCCAGTTTTGATACAACTTAAAGGGATTGATCACCCAAAAATGAAAATTCTGTCATTAATTTCTCACCCTCATGTCATTCCAAACCCACAAGACCTTCGTTTATTTGCGGAACACAAATTAAGATATTTTTGATGAAACCCAAGAGCTTTCTGACCCTGCATAGACAGCAACACAATTGACACGTTCAAGGCCCAGAAATCTAGTAAGGGCATTGTATACAGGTGCATCTCAAAAAATGAGAATGCCATGAAAAAGTAACGTAAGGTATATTCTAGATTTCAAAAGTTTTTTTTTTGTTTTAATTTTGATGATTAAAGCATACAGCTCATGAAAGTCAAATATCCAGTATCTCAAAATATTAGAATATTTACATTTGAGTTTCATTAAATGACCATCCCGGGTATCTCTTGTTCTTTGAATACACACTAATGGGGAAGACTACTGACTTGGCAATGGTCCAGAAGACAATCATTGGCACCCTCCACAAGAGGGTAAGTCACAGAAGGTCATTACTGAAAGAGGTGGCTGTTCACAGAGTGCTGTATCAAAGCATATTAAATGCACTGGAAGGAATAAGTTGGGTAGGCAGAGGTGCACAAGCAACAGGGATGACCACAAGCTTGAGAATACTGTCAAGTAAAGCTGTTTCAAACACTTGGGAGAGCTTCACAAGTAGAATGAAGCTGGAGTTAGCGCATCAAGAGTCACCACGCTTAGACGTCTTCAGGAAAAGGGCTACCAAGCCACTTCTGAAACAGAAACAATGTCAGAAGTATCTAACCTGGGCTAAGGAGAAAAAGAACTGGACTGTTGCTCAGTGGTCCAAAGTCCTCTTTTCAGATAAAAGTAAATTTTGAATTTCATGTTGAAATTATGATCCCAGAATCTGGAGGAAGACTGGAGAGGCACAGAATCTAAGATGCTTGAAGTCCAGTTTGAAATTTCTGAAGTCAGTAATGACTTGGGGTGCCGTGACATCTGCTGGTGTTGGTCCATTGTGTTTTATCAAGTGCAAAATCAATGCAGCTGTCTACCAGGACATTTTGGAGCACTTTATGGTTCCATCTGCTGACAAGCTTTATGGAGATGCTGATTTCCTTTTCCAGCAGGACTTTAGCACCTGCCCACAGTGCAAAAAACACTTCCAAGTGGTTTGCTGACCATGATATTACTGTGCTTTATTGGCCAGCCAACATGTCTGACCTGAACCCCATTGAGAATCTACAGGATATTTTCAAGAGAAAGATGAAAAACAGTCAATCCAACAATATACAGATGATCTGAAGGCTCAGTAGTACCTTAGCAGTGCCACAGGCTGATCACTTCCATGCCACACCTCACTGATGCTGTAATTTGTGCTAGGAGCAAGTCATTTGCTGTAATATGTGCTGCCGACCAAGTATTGAGTGCATAAATGAACATACTTTAAAAAACTTGAACTTTTGTTTTTTGCTAATCCGTTTTTTGATTGATCTTAGGAAATATTCTAATATTTTGAGATACTGGATTTTTGACTTTCATGAGCTGTAAGCTCTAATCATCAAAATTAAAACATAAAAACTTTAGAAATATTTTATTTTACATGTAATGAATCTAGAATATATGAAAGTTTCAGTTTTTGAAATAGGTTACAATAAAAAAAAGAACTTTTTCATGATGACATCAGTGGTTTTATGAAGCTATGAGAATACTTTTTGTGTGCAAAGAAAAAAAAATGGCTGTAGTCAACAATTTGAATAAAATGTATTCTCTATAGCTATACCTATTTTAACAATGTCCTTACCTTGTTTTTATATTTCCACAATATTTCATCATATATTTACATTTGGATGTAGCATGGTTTCCACAAAAATATAAACCATACTGTTTTTTTGTTTTTTGTTTTTTAACATTTATAAGAAATGTTGCTTAAGTACCAAATCAGCACATTAAAATATGACACTGAAGACTGGAGTAATGGCTTCTAAAAATTTATCACAGGAATAAATTAGAAAACCGTTATTTTAATCACAAAAAACAAGTAAATGTGGTAAGACTTAAAAATAAATAAATAAAAAGAAAAAAAAAGTGCAGACCACAACTAAACACGTTCCACGGTTCATGGATTTCACTTTTGGCATTGCATCATATCTTGTGTATTTTATAGCAAATATCTTGTGACTATGGAACAATCACAGAACTAGTTTGGGCCCCTCATCCCTTTTATTTGTAAATTTAAAGCATTAAATGCAAAAGGTCAAAGGTGAACGGCAACAACTGGTTATTGAAATAATGTGAGATTTGACTGGTAACGATACAAAGCTTGTTTCCAATATCAAAAATGATTTTTTAATGGTATTTATAGTGCATTCTTTACAGAAAACAAGTCAAGAATGACGTGAAGACATAGAAAACAAACCAAATGCTCATGCTGAGCTACATATTGTTAATCAATATACAAGACCCTATTTATTTCAACCTCCTTACACTCTCTTTACATTATCCGACAGCAAGTTGAAGGTGTGCTGATGCTCCTGAAACTTATTGAGCAACACTATGCAGTGAGCATGCAGCGAGCACATGCTGCTCCTCTAATCTACCAAGAATTCGTTTTGGTCATATTACATTGTGGATTCCCTCATTTTGTCTGGCTGCATTGTGAAATCTTTCGACAGTTTCACGTTATACGAAGCGGTATTTAATTTATGGCCATAGTAGATGACACACCGCAGTGTGGCCTCACCTGACTATCATATTAACTCCGGCCACACTTTCCCAGTTTGAGTCATATTACAGTCGGAAGGAGGGAAGAGACGAATAGGGTATCAAGCTCGAAACACCGAGCATATTACTCTCTTATCCTTCACCCTCTGAATACAAAGGCTTTACCTCATGTGCTATCGCAAAGAAAACAGCTTAGCAGCGGGGCATTTGTTTTCCATTCAGCTAGAGGCACTTTGTCTTTCCAATCGTTACCTGTCTCGGAATCAGTTCCTCCATTAAAGCCGGACTAAAGAGGGGAGGTGCTGTCTGGGGCTAAATTGCAATTAGCGGTCCGGCGAGTGAGTCTGCCACCGGTTAACTTGGGATATTGGAGTGCAAGGGCCCAGTAATCAGCCTTCGGTCATGTAGAACAATGCATAAAATTAAATTGACATTAATGAATAATTGTGTAATGAAAATGGAGGAGGCGAGCTAATTGCATGTTACAGCGAGTGTAATGCCCAGATAACCTTGTGTCTAATGCTATTCTTAGGGGCCGAGAGCCGGAGCTGCTCGCCAGGGCCTCTCTCGGCGGGAAGTCATTAGAGCGGAGGCGAGGAGATAATGCCGCGGAAAGAGAGAGAGAGAAAGAGAGTGGAGTGGCAACAATCGACTCGGAGTATCTTCGCTTGTGCGTGCACGTTCTGAGTGGGCTTGACTGAAGTCATTTGTATACGGTCTGAGTGGAATTAAAGGTCAGCGAGCGGAGCTATGCGCTAGTGGGGCCTGTTAGTGCGGGATGCTTACCTAAAGAAATTTCAGCACCTCTTGAGGAGGAAAAACTGCAGTTAGTAGCACTGCACCATGAAGTTTAATGCTTAACTCAACTACTGATTAGATTGCTGCAGGTGTGATGTATTTTTGTAGGCCAGAACCCAGAAATGAGTTGGCATTTAACACTTCTGGATCCATCATCCTGAAGATGATGGGTTTTTGGTTAAATGTCTGAAATAAAGTCTGTGGTTAACACAAGCTCAAGATATATATATTTTTTTAACTTTCACTAACGTTTTTTGGTCACACTTTATTTTAAGGTCCAATTCTCACTATTAACAAACCATTAACTATGACTTTCCCCTCAATAAACTTCTAATTTGCTGCTTATTAATAGTTAGTAGGGTAGATTATTGGGATTTGGGATGTAGAATATGGTCATGCAGAATATGTGCTTTATAAGTACTAATAAATTGCAAATTTGTTAATGATAAGTTAATAATAGGCATGCTAATAAGAAACTAGTTAACAGTGTGAATTGGTCCCTATACTAAAGTGTTACCCATTTTTAAAAAGTTACCTAAATGTTAGACAAAACAGATAGGACAACAGCATGCCGACATGTAGCGCCATTGTGCCTCGGGTGTCCTGAGTTTGAGTCCCGACACCGCCCTACCCCAAGACTTGTCTTATTTAAATAAAGGCATAAAATGCCAAAAATAAAATAAAAAAAAGCTAAACAAAACAAACAAACAATGCTAGGACAAAAGCTCCTTAAAGGGGTCACTGGATGCAAAAATCACTTTTACATGTTGTTTGAACATAAATGTGTGTACACAATGTGTGCCAGTCAGCAGAAGTGAGTATAAGGCATTTTTATGCATCTTTGTAAATCACCTTTCTTAATAATGTGTTAATTAGCAAGTTTTGCGGTTAAATGCGGCTAAAGTAAATAGAACGGCTCAAAGAGGGGCTGGGCGAACAGAGCTCATTAACATTTAAAGGCAAATGCAGCATAATGTCTCGCTCTGTAAAAGGCTGGAGGAGGTAAAAAGGGTGTTTTTTTTTTACACTACCACTGAGAAATAACATTCTAAGAAACATTTTTGTAACCTTAAAACAATGTTAGAATTGCAACAAGAAAACTGGATATTTGAAAGGTTATATTTTGGGTGAAAATTAATTTAGTAGAACGATGTAAGAAAAATGTGTGTGACCTTAAAATTATATTATTATATTTAAATTAGAATTACAACAAGAAAACTGGACATGTCAATGTTTCAGAAACATTTCAAAACAATGTTCCCACAATATTTTTAGAACCTAATTTATTAGGTTCACACCAAACAGGTGAACTCATCTATTCACTACTCATCCACTCACTACTCAGTTGTAAAAAAACTTAATGGTGGTGATGTTGAAATAATGCGAACATACTGTAGTTTGTTAGCCTATGTTTAGCTTTTTACTACTTTTTACTACTGTCAAATGTATTTACACTCTTAAAACCTTAGAACATTTTTTTGTCTAAATGGTTCCATAAAGAGCCTTTAACATCTGAAGAACCTTTCTGTTTCACGAAAGGTTCTTTGTGGCAAAAGAAGGTTCTTCAGATAATAAAAAGGTAAGAAAGAGATGGTTCTTTAAAGAACCTTTGACTGAACGGTTTCCTATGCCATCGCTGTAAAGAACCTTTTAAAGCACCTTTATTTTTAAGAGTGTATGCTTCAAAATGTATAAAAGTTGTGTTAATTTGTGAAGACTTTCGTGATAAAATGTGTAAGAATCATAAACTTTTGTTGCTCACAGAGCTTATTTTCTGCAATAATCCATAAACCAATGGAAAAAGTCCTATTGGGTTTTTGTCGTGGGAACCAGGGTGATGCTAACTTTTGGGTTGACCTACAAATTATAACTGCAGAACTCTCCAGGCGTGTTCAGTGAAGCCAATATCTGTATCTGTTGCAGAAGCAAAATTATTCATATCTGTATTGGTATAAAACTGAAAGTTTGCCCAAACTTTGAAAAGCCCATTTTAAATGTTTTTCTGTTACCTTCATAGTTAAAATATAGCATGTATGTCTTTTAATAAATAATTATTAAATTGGAATAATCCATGTCCCCAAAACTTGGTGTTGTTTGCAAGTTTGCAAGTTGTTTTTGTCAAATCGTGTTTTTCCCCCCACCACTTTTTGAAAGCCATTGAAAAGATTGCTTGCAGAACCCATACACAGCATATCCAATTCTTTATTCTTTCATCTCAAATTATTTCAAACATGTAACACAAATTTAATTTGCGCCAGTCTTCGGTGGTTGAACGCTTGGCCAGTTTCAACAGATCCAATGACACTGTAAAACTAGTGCCACATGTGTGCGTGTGTGAGAAGTGACACTGAGGAAGTCCTTATATGTACACTTCAATGAATAAGGCTTTAACTTATATATTTCTATGCTTCTAGCTACCTTTTCAGGGCAGCCCTTGCAGGAAATCAAAGTGTGATGTATCTGATGTATCTGGTTGCTATGACAATTCAACTGCAATGCTTTCATTGATATTGAGTTTACACTCATTCACTCACACACTCAGTAACGTTTTTATTAAATTTATATTACAGTTTCAGTTGTTTATCTAAAATACTGTACTGTCAGACAAAGAGTGTCTGATAATTACTTTTTTTATCATTTGTTTGAATTTGAAGTCATTATCTGTGCATTTCAGACTGAGATATTCAGCTTCAGGCACATGCATACATAAGATGCAATGGTTTGTGGAGCGTAAAAGATTTCTTTTCCTTTTTTTTTTTTTTTTTTCCCCAACCACTCATCCAACACTACATCCAGCTGAGCAATACTGACTTTCATACTTCACTTCAGTCTTAATTCATTTATACTAAACAAATTCTGTCATCATGACATGGCTGCATATTTACAGTAAATATGAAATATAAATCACCTGCTTCTCAGCAGTAAACATTAAGCATCTCCACAGATGATTCAAGTGCACGGCTCTTCTATTGCAAAGAGCATTCAACTCAAGTGCCATCCACTTAAAGTTACATGGGCTCGAATTACATGTAGAGGTTATTCAGCCCTGTTGATATTTCAAATCAATTACTCGGTCTGTCAGTTAGTCCATTACTCATATTATAAGGGCTGTCTCAGCATGTGTGAGCTTTTGAGTGTGAGGATGAATATACAAACTTTCCCAAGCCGTTGTGGGGCAACAGTTGATTTCCCATGTGTCCTTGGTTAATTGAAAAAATGAGAATGAGAAATTCAGCTGTAATTGTTCACAGACACTTTAGGGATGGAAGATGGCATGAACCAGAGTAAAGTATTTGCAGCACAGATTGTCAGTCATTTCCATGAGAAACTGAAGAAACATATTTATTAACTTTCACATTATATAAGCTTACTGTCACACCCCTGGACTATCTGTATTGGTTTTTCCCTCATGTGCCCATATATGGTGTTCCTGTCCTTGTTATTGTCATTATTAGTTAATCACTGGTTTTGTTAATGTAAATGTGTGTTTGCCTGATGGATTTACCTGATTTGGAATTACTTGTGGATTATAATTAAGACTTTATCTTTGACCTCCGTCTTTGTTTGCCTCTTCCTCACATGATACGTGACCCTTACATTAGCTTTGTATGGTAACATGTAATGGAGAAAATATTTGGTGGTTTTACCAAATGGATCTATATCATCATGGCTGTCGGCCTGTGGCCTTATATCTACAGCTGAATCACTGCCATGCTGATATAGACACATATCAGATGGCTACGAGTTTGATATTGCATTTATGCAACAGTTTGATGGCAAAAGTCAGTACAAAAGTCTTTAAAAAAAAAAAAAAAAACTTTTGTGTGAAGAGCTACTTCCGTCCACCACAGATATAAAGTTGACAGTTTAACACATGAGCCCAGCTTTTGTTACTAATTTTAAAACGTCACTTTAGAACTCGTAACATAGGAATGTTGAGTTGCTTCACTGAAATATAACATAAGTATACCATGATGATATTTTGCCCTCAGCCCAAACCGTTTGCTCTGGAACAAATAATAGATTATTGAGACCAAAGACTGTCCGTTAGATTTACCCAAAATGAATTATATCTCATGTTTAACCATTACAGATACATCAAAGCCAGCTGCAAACTCCAGAAAAACTGGCCAAGGTAAGGCTGCTCTTGGCGGGTCATAAGCACTAAACAGATGCAGATGCCCTGGAGCTCAAATCTCAGAAAACATTGCAGCAAATTTTAAAGTAGTTTACATTGTCTTTATTAAAAACCATATATTTGAAGTCTAAACAAGTACATTCTAGCCTAAAAAAAACTCTAAAACTACATTCTGTGACACAAAAGCAGTATTATTTATAAAATTATAGTGAATTTGGGCATCTGCCATGACACTCACTGTGAGAAATACTGCAAGCTGAGTGATACAAACAATGAAATGGTAAGAGTTCCGATATTACACCTCTCAGCCAATCAGATTCAAGGAGCAGATAGAACTGTTGTATAAAACATAAATATAGTGTGATGAGATTTTGTCCTCAGCCAAAACTATTTGCTCTGGAACAAATAATAGATTAACGAGACCAAAGACTGCCTGTTAGATTTACCCAAAATGAATTACATCATCTTTAACCACTATAGAGACTTTAAAGCCAGCTGCAAATTCCAGAAAAAAACTGGCCAAGGTAAGGCTGCTCTCGGCAGGTTCAGAAGCGGTAAACAGCCGCAGATGCCCTGGAGCTCAAATTTCAGAAAACATTGCAGCAAATTTTCAAGTAGTTTACATTATCTTTATTAACAAACTGCATATTTAAAATCTAAACAAGTACATTCTAGCCTAAAAAACTCTGAAACCACATTCCGTGACATAAAAACAGTATTATTGGGCTAAATTATAGTGTATTTGGGTGTCCACCATGACACTCACTCAGTGCAGGGTTGCCAGGTTTTTACATCAAAACCCGCCCAATTGCTCCTCAAAACTAGCCCAATCTCATTTAGAGGGGGGTTCCCCGTTAAAAATCGCATTCCATGGGGTAAAATACAGGTATTTTGGCAGGGTTCCCCTGGTAAAATTTGCATTCCAGGGGATAAATATCATGTTTTTGGGGTCTCTTCAACCCGCGGATTTACCCAAAACTAATTATATCTCATGTTTAACCACTATAGAGACATCAAAGCCAGTGGCAAAAAACTGGCCAAGGTAAGGTTGCTCTTGGCAGGTTCGTAAGCACTAAACAGCCGCAGATGCTCTGGAGCTCAAATCTCAGAAAACATTGCAGCAAATTTTCAAGTAGTTTACATTGTCTTTATTAACAAACCACATATTTGAAGTCCAAACAAGTACATTCTAGCCTAAAAATCTCTAAAACTTCATTCTGTGACACAAAAACAGTAATATTTATAAAATTATAGTGTGTTTGGGCGTCCACTATGACACTCACTGTGAGAAATACCGTAAGCTGAGTGATAGTTCCGATATCACTAGAATATCACACTCCTCTCAGCCAGTCAGATTCGAGGACGAGAAAGAACAGTTATATATAACATAAATATAGCGTGATGAGATTTTGCCCTCAGCCAAAACTATTTGCTCTGGAACAAATAATAGATTAATGAGACCAAATACTGTCCGTTAGATTTACCCAAAATTAATTATATCTCTTGTTTAATCACTATAGAGACCTCAAAGCCAGAGGCAAATTCCAGAAAATCTGGCCAAGGTAAGGCTGCTCTCGGCAGGTTCATAAGCACTAAACAGCCGCAGATGCCCTGGAGCTCAAATCTCAGAAAACATTGCAGCAAATTTTCAAGTAGTTTACATTATCTTTATTAACAAACCGCATATTTGAAGACTAAACAAGTACATTCTAGCCTAAAAAACTCTAAAACGTTGGCGCCGATAGCCTTGTGGGCAGCGTGCCGATATACAGCGCCATTGCGCACCGGGCGTCCCGTGTTCAAATCCCAACTCGAGGATCTTTCCCGATCCTGCCCCCATCTCTCTGTCCCACTTTGCTTCTGCCCCCCCCAAAAAAAAAAACTCTAAAACTGCATTCTCTGACACAAAAGCAGTATTATTTATAAAATTATAGTGGATTTGGGCATCTGCCATGACACTCACTGTGAGAAATACCGCAAGAGGAGTGATACAAATGATGGAACAGTTGGAGTTCTGATATCACTAGAATATCACACTCCTCTCAGCCAGTCAGATTCGAGGACCAGAAAGAACTTTTGTATATAATATAATATAATATAATGGTCAGTTACTCTATTTGTGACAACATAATCGTGTCCAAATGTTAAACATACTAATGATAACCACAAGTCTATGGTGGTTTGCTGGGTTTTGCTCAATATCTAAAAGCCAGTGTAGTTAGTATCTTTCTTGACTTCCTGCTTCCTGCTGGAGGGCTGTCTTTTTGAATGCGGCATGCTCCGTTTCATCTTCCCCCATTAACGTGCTCTTGATCTAGCTAAACAAAGGGCTTCACAGCCAGGACGATACGGCTTATGCACTGCACAGGGTCAGTGCGACCATTACAGAGGGATGGTGACCACCAATTACTGAAAAGAGGGGGCTCATCTGAGAGGCAGTTCAGTGTGGGAGGGGCTCCTACCCCGCACATTAACAAGAATGAATTAGTTTGGTAGAAGGTAACGTTTGCTCATTAGTGTTAGCTGTAGGTGAAACACTAGTCCTGTTCTTGGAGTAATTAGGCAGACAAATGAATTATGCTAAGGCTTTTTCACACCTGCTCTGACTATAAAGTAGTGTTTTCCTTTGATTCTGCAACATAAAGTGCAGCAAAAGCCTGTCACAGGCCTAAATCAACACTGCCCACTGCCCACTGCCTCTTTTCATTCAGTTTCTTCTTTCATCAACCAACATTATTTCTGCAGTGGGTAAATCACTCTCTGATGATGTATTGTAAGTTACAGTTGAGGTCAAAAGTTTGCATCCCCCTTTGGGAATCATTGAAAATGTTAATTATTTTAACAAAATAAGAGGGATCATACAAAACACATGTTATTGTTTATTTAGTAAGGACCTGAATAAGATATTTCACATAAAAGATGTTTTCATATAGTCCACAAGAGAAAATAATAGTTGATAGTTAGGTTAATGAGTCTATTGTTTGTCCTGAACAGTTAACCTGCCTGCTGTTCTTCAGAAAAAGGTCTCACAAATTCTTTGGTTTTCCATCATTGTTTGTATACCTGAACCCTTTCCAACAATGACTGTGTGATTTTGAGATTCATCTCTTCACACTGAGGACAACTGAGGGACTCACATGCAACTATTACAGAAGGTTAAAACACTCGCTGATGCTCCAGAAGGAAACGCAATGCATTAAGAGCAGGGGGTTAAAAACTTCTTAAATTTGAAGATCAGGGTAAATTTGATTTATTTTGTCTTCTGGGAAACACGTAACTAACTTCTGTAGCCTCTGAGAGGCAGTACTAAATGAAAAAAATATGATATTTAGGCAAAATAAGAAAAATGTACACATCTTTATTCTGTTCAAAAGTTTTCACCCCCGACTCTTAAAACATGATATTTCCTTCTGGAGCTTCAGTGAGTGTTTGAACCTTCTGTAATAGTTACATATGAGTCCCTCCGTTGTCCTCAATGTGAAATGATGGATCTCAAAATCATACCGTCATTGTTGGAAAGGGTTCAAATCCACATAAATGCTGGAAAACAAAAGTATTTGTGGAAAAAAAACAAGAGACTCATGAACAACAATCACTAAATTAAGAAGAAAAAAAAAACACAGCTGTGGATCATTCAGGTAAGAACACTGTATTAAGAATCAAGCGTATGTAAACTTTTGAACCGGGTCATTTTTATAAATTCAACTATTATTTTCTTTTGTGGACTATATGTAAACATCTTTTATGTTAAATATCTTATTCAGGTCAGTACTAAATAAACAATAACATGCATTTTGTATGATCCCTCTTATTTTGGTAAAATAATTAACATTTTTAATGATTCTAAAAGGGGCGTGTAAACTTTTGGCCACAACTGTACTGTAGTTAACATTTCAGGATTTTATAAAATTGCTTGATGAGCACAGGTTTATTTCTATGGTGATGGATTTCGAATTAAAATAGGAGTGATGTTAACAAACTGAATTGTATTGTGAAGTATTACCAATAGTTAAATTGTGTACATTTGCTAAAAGTAAATGTTGTTCACGTTTAGCCACGAAACATGCTTTTATGGGGCGCTTTAAGAGTGAGCGTTGCACACACTCCTTGTTTGATGTAAATCCAATGGGCTCGTAACCTATTGTGTAATTCAGATGGGAACTGAAAGATTTAACTCTCTCCCGCTGGTCTGGTTTAAGTTGTAAGCTTCAGCTGTTATGCACTCATCATATAAGGCTTGATAAAATTGGTGGGCTGCTCTGAGAGAGAGAGAGGATTACAGCGAGTGAAGGAGGGAAGATGGAAGCACTATTTTGATAGGAGTCATGGTGCAGCCGCTTTGGCATTTGGCCTGAATGATTTGGGAAAATGAATTTGGGCAGAAATGATATGGGGATTGAGATAAGGTTAGGATTTCTATTAAAACTTTGAATCAGACTTGATCATATGAGCAAAGTCACTGGCCTGAACACTTTATTAGCATTTGAAGTAGGAACGGAAAAACACTCTCCTGTGGGTGGCACAAAATGACATCTGACAACAAAAGAGAGGTATGACGACAAGACGCGAACGCTCCAAATGCCAAAATTCCACCTCCAAATCTCCTCTGCCTTGCTCCTTGTCCAGTCAAACTTCCGTCTGATGTTCCTTCATTGGGTAGCGCTGGGTTATCTGACAGATACATCATAGAGCTACGCAGAGGTGTGTGGACCGACTGCCTGCTGCTTCCCTTGTTGTTTTTAATGGGGTCTTCACAGCAGGCAGCCACAGAACCATTTGTGTTTCACCAGTCCCCCTTACTTCCCTTTATCCCACCCCCTCTTTCTCCCTCAAGAATCCTCTTTGGCGCCCCCATTCTCTGTTTCTATCTTTACTTGGCACTTCAGTTCACGGTCTGGTTTTTCAGACAGGCATCTTTAAATGCGTCTTCAGCGGTTGAATGTAATATCAAACACACTCCTTTAAAGACACTATGAAATCTAAAATCTGTGGCTTTTAGTCTGTGTGTTAGCTATAAAGACTGACTAAATTAACTTATTTAAGTATTTTAAATTTGCAGAGTTCTTGTAAATATTGATAATATATGTTACACACAAGGGAAGAATCTATATAAAACCATTTGTCCTGTCAGAAAATTACCAGTAGGTTTTCCGTTCAGTTAACTCTTTCCCCACCAGCGTTTTTTGAAAAAGTTGCCAGTCACTGCCAGCATTTTTTATGTTTTTCACTAAAACTTTATGGCCTCCAGAATATTTTGTTGTAAGAATATGCAATGCATCAAAATATAGAACAGACCCTCTACTTTTAAACAACAACAACAACAAAATCCATTTTTTTCTAGCTTTAAGCATTCTTTTTTTATCAACACTTGAATGTAGGTGCAGGTTTCATTAAAAAAGCAACATTTTAAGCAAAAAGCTAAGAAAATTGCATCTTTATCAAAGACTACATCTGAATCATATTCAGTATTATTATCAAAGCAAAGATGCAGTAGATGGCTTCCATCAGCACTCCCAAAGCTTGCACAGTCCTTTACCACTTCCTGGGTAAATGTTGAAATGTCGGTAACATAGGCAGTTTTCATTTATATGCGTCTTAGTGTTGATGATCACATTATTTTTCATATGCATATGCACTCGTAGGGTTGCCAGGTTTTTACAAAAAAAACCTGCCCAATTGCTACTCAAAACTAGCCCAAAAGTATCCCAATTGCATTCTGGGGGGTAAAATACACGTTTTTTTGTCAGGGTTCCCCTGGTAAAATTAGCATTCCAGGGGCTAAATATTACATTATTGGGGTCTCTTCAACACGCAGACATGACAAACTGGCAAAAAACCCGTGGCAACACTGTTCACCCTTTTCTGTGTCTTCCTCGTCTGTGTTTTTGATCGGCACATTCTAGACTCAGAACACGGAAACTCGGAAAATTCCACGTTTGGCAGGGAAGCATTGTCTCATGATTAACTGCAAATTCCATGTGTGGCGGGGAAAAAGTTAATGGAATGGCATACATGTTTGAAAATATGTTCAAAATATTCAAAATAATAAATTTCATTCATATTAACATGGTATTTTTAACAGATTTTTGTCCAATCATACGGTCTCTAGAACGATTAAGCTCCTCCCCTAATACTATAACTGTGTTGCAAGTTGCAAAGCATGGTTTATAGCTAGGATGTTCATCCTAATAGGGTCATGACATGGAGTTTTTTATTATTTTAATATGTTCCTTGAGATTCTGACCCTCTGTCTTAAACGACCTGTTTTTAAGACTTCTCAGTAAGCAGCCACTGTTACGATTGGCTAACGTCATTGTGTAGGAAACAGTATCAATGCCCTGCCCCCTCGCTATTGCATGTGAATGTTTTGACAATATAATAAAAAAGGCCATTTCCACACAATGCATTATGAATTAATTTACTTACAGTTTGTGATGCAGCTGCAGTCAGATCTAGTACCGCTTCTTCTTTCAACAACGCAACAACTTTCACATCTTTCTTTGTGAACTCTCCATGACACTGTGCCTCGATTACAAAACAACATGGTCCGAAGTTCAAACAAACTTCTGACATGATCCGGGATGCCATTAAAAATAAACTATCCACTTGTTCCTTATGCTGGGATCCTTCTGATATCTGTACAAAGATGCGAATGAGCTGTTTAAATCAAACGCATCAAAGTGAATGTTCTTTCACTTCATTTGTCCGATTGACGGCAGAAAGTTAACGTGCATCTGTATACTGTATACAGTGTAGACAAGCTAGAAGCGGTAATTGTAGTTTCTATTTGCTTTCAACGCAACACAACACGACACTCGCATTCAGCATATTCAAGTGTCAAGCCGTTAACCGACTAAACGCCAGCGGGCGGGTCCTATGGTGACAAGATGACTATTTGGAGATGCCTTGCTCTGGAGGCAGTGTTTATGCTAATGTTTGTGCCCGGGTGACGTCATCTTGCACCTCAGATCTAAATTATCAGTTTTTTGAGCTTGATGGAATAAATGCTTTCTTTATAATGAGGGGGATGTTTTAATGGTACAAACACCTCTTATATGCCAAAAGGTCAAGGCAAATTTAATATCTCATGTCATGATCCTGGCCAAATTGATATGTGTTAAAACAGAAAGAAAATCTACACTCGTCAAACATATGGGCTTCTTTAACTTTTAAAAGCTTAAGAAAAACAAACAAAAAAGACTATCTCTCTTATTCTGCCATTAACATGTTATTGTTTCAACTTGAGGCCCTCACTAACCCCAACACCTGTCTGAACTTTCCTTCTGTCCTCCTCTCTACTCGTCTGCTTTATTTGAACATGCTTCAGTAGAGGTCTGGAATGTTCTGGATGCTGGTGTGGGGAAAAGCTTCTCTGTTTATGGGGTGGAAAATGTTACTCATGAAGATGGTAACCTCACACCTCACTCAAACATCTAGAGATGTTTCCTCGTTTACTCATTGTGTGGAAGAGCTTTGTGGTCAGTTCATATTTTGAGAATTCTGCTGCCTTACCAACCAAGAAACAAACTTGCTGGGAAGTTATCATGAAAATATGACCGATTCTAACTGAATGAATAGACAGAAAGTATAAAAAGTTTTTATAAAAGAAAGTATAAAAAGTTTAGAAAAGAAGACACATCTGAGGGGTCATTTTTATTAAACAAATAGCTTTATCCGTTTTTAAAGAGCTTTTTCATAAAATTACATACATAAGTAGTGTAAAAATACCACTATGTTGAGACATCAGTCTGGGTTGATGATAACAGAGTTGACAGTTTTACAGTTTTTAATGCTGGAATTTAATTCTGATATTTATAAAAATATTAATACTTAAAATAATAATATATATATATATATATATATGTGTGTGTGTGTGTGTGTGTGTGTGTGTATATATACACTACCGCTCAAAAGTTTGGGGTCAGTAAGACTTGTAATAGTCTTTAAAGAAGTCTCTTATGCTCATCAAGGCTGCATTTATTTGATTAAAAATATAGAAAAAAAAACAGTAATATTGCAAAATGTTTTTACAATATAAAATAATGTTTTTATTTTAACATACTTTAAAATAGAATTTATTCCTGTGATGAAAAGCTGAATTTTTATCAGCTGTTACTCCAGTCTTAAGTGTCACATGATCCTTCATAAATCATTCTAATATGCAGATTTATTATTAGAATGATCAATGTTGGATAATATCAACAGTTGTGCTGCCAAATATTTTTTGGAACCTGTGATTTTTTTTTACCAGGATTCTTTCATGAATAACAAGTTTAAAAAGTACAGTGTTTATTCAAATTATAAATATTTTAAAACAATGTAAATTATTTATTATTAACTTTTAATAAACTTTTAATTATTAACTTAATACATCCTTGGTGAATAAAAGTATTAATTTCTTAAAAAAACAAAAAAACAAAAAAGAAAAAATAAAAATGTACTGACCCCAAACTTTTGAACGGTAGTGTATATATATATATATATATATATATATATATATATATATATACACTAGGGTTGCACTGCTTAATATTATAAAAACTGATTTATTAATATAATATTATACATTTATTTTAAAAAAAGTATTTTGTAACATATTCTAATATTTTAAATGTGTCTACTGTCATTTTTAATCATTTTAATGTGATTGCTGAATAAAAGTATTAATTTCTTCAAAAGAAATACTGACCCCAAACTTTTTAACATTAATGTATATAAGATACATAAAGTAATTAAATACTTTCCAATGTGATGTTTACTTCTTCAGAGGATGATATAAATAATAATATTATAATATAAGATTATTTAGGAAACAGTTCATATGATGAATGACAGTGACAGGGTTTAAATGTAACCAAAATGTGCATATTTGCTAATATAGCAAGAAAAAGTTTAGAGAAAGAGAACTGGGGCAAGCGGAAAAAAAAAGGCCTTATGAGGAAATAAAATAAATAAATAAATATAATAACAATAATAATAATAAAAAAAATTACTTTATGTATGTAGCTATTCATTGTTAAAATAATTTTTACACATTTGTATTTGAGGGAGTCTGAAGAATGATATGTTGATACATTTAGCTACATCCATGCTAATAAAGGTTGTTTATTAGCATGGTTATGTTTATTAATGCTTTTAGTCATTGCACTTCTTTATTAGCAAGGTTATGTTTATTAATGCTTTTAGTCATTGCACTTCTGACACAGATTTTTGTTTTACCTAAAAACAAGGTATCTTTGTTTGAAGTAATTTTAAAACTGCAGATGTGCACATGAAAGTGATGAGAAAGAGGGGAAAAAAACTATAAAAGCCAAGCCCCAAGGTGTTCATAAGCTTCACTGAAAACTTTGCAGAGTTCCTGTGCATATTGACGCTTGAGGGTATGCAGGCTTACCTGTCTAAAAAGAGCATTAGTGAATAATTTGAATGCATTTTTCATTTCACACGGTGTGCTGAACAAACAGGAATCTGTGATTAACAGTTTTAATTAGGATTTTAACGTGACGAATTCCGACAGCCTCGCAACATGCCTTAGCAGAATAAATCACGAGCCGGAGTTTGTCAAGCTGCCGCTGCTAATGGCCAAGGAGCGCTCTGAAAGCGTGACAAGCTAAGACCTGTCAGGACATACCTGCCCCCCTCCCCCTCCATCTCTTTCTCTCTCCTTTTCTCATTCACCCATATTCCACATTTATCTTTTTATTCTCTTCCATTCCTCAAGTCTCTCTACCTCTCCTTCCTCTCCACCTCCCTCTCCTTTTCTCCTTCATCCATCCTGCTGCTCAGAGTACATATGTTGAGGCATATGGCCTGTTGTATTGGTTCCGCCTGCTCTCTCCAGCGCTCACCATTCGCCGTCTTTGCCAAGGTGTGGCTAGTGCTGATAGCAAATGCAAGCGCTACGAATCTCAACACTGACACAATGAGACAGACCGAACAATCAGAAAAATGAATCCAAAAAATGATTCAAATGATTGATTCACAAAGTGAGATTTGTTTACTTTTTTTGTCAGCTCATTAAATGAAAATTACCCCATGATTTACTCACCCTCAAGCCATCCTTGGTGTATATGACTTTCTTCTTTCAGATGAATACAGTCGGAGTTATATTAAAATAATGTCTTGGCACTTCCAAGCTTTATAATGGCAGTGAATGGCTGTTTAGATTTTAAAGTCCAATAAAGTGTTTCCATCCATCATTAAAATTGCTCTACACGGCTCCAGGGGGTTAATCTTCTGAAGTGAAACAATGTGTTTGTGTAAGAAAAATATCCGTATTTAAACTTTATAAACCATAATCTCTAGTTTCCGCTGACTGTCATATGCACATTACAAACAAGTCCTGTTGCATTCTAATTTTTTTGAAGCCATATGGATATCTTTATGCGGAGAAGAGAGTAAAACATAAGATTTTAATTGCTGAAAATGATTCCGCCACTCCGTTAATGCACTAACATTATCTCATTCAAAAAAGATATTTGAGAATTTGTGCACAGACTGCAGCACACTGAGCACACAGAATGAGCTTTACAGCAGTGTTTCTGAGTCCACGGGAATTGGGCTACTTTAACACTGTTGCCGCTGATTGTTTTTTATGTCCACGGGTTGAAGTGCCCCAATAGTGTGATGTTTAGCCCCTGGAATGCGAAATGTAATGGAGGAACCCCACCAAAAAATTGTTATTTTACCCCCTGGAACACGATTTTGACCAGGGAACCCCCCTTGAAACATGAATGGGCTAATTTTGGGCTAGTCTTGAGAAGTAATTGGGTGGGTTTTGTTGTGAAAATCTGGCAACCCTGCTTTACAGGGGACATAGACGGCGATCGCATCTATTCCTCACACAAGCCTCGGAAGACTTGGAATATTAATACTTTTTTAATAAATTATAACTGTTGTATCTATCTGTATTTATAAATGAAAATAGCATATTTTCTTGACAATAGATGCTATTTACACTAAGTGCAAATAGCTATAGATTGTATTTACACTATGTTAAAATAGCAGGATTTTGTGCTATTTATAATACTTATTGCAAATAGACACAATTATCTGCACCTCATTATTGTAGTACATTAAAACAATATGCAGTAAGTATGTATTGAGTGTAAATTATAGTTTTAATTCAGTTTATTAAATGGATGCTGCCTTATTGGGACAGTAAGCCCTCCCTACCTACCCTAACTCTATCCGATATTTTATTTTCAACTTTTCAATTACTTCCTTCATTTTTATTAAAAATAAATGCCTTTCTGATATGATATGAGATTTGAAAAGGGAGGAAAAAAATGTCCACCAGAAGGCAGTTTCAAACCCGGATCAATCGCGTTGAAATGACTAGAATACGTACTTTATTCTCTGCGCCACTGGAGCCGACAATCAACAACCGTCTTTTGTACTGGTGGGTGGAGTTAGTGTAAATAGCCTCTGCCAACAAGGCGGGCTATTTGTACTTAGTGTAAATAGACACTCTGTTTCTTAGCAGTGGATGATCCTGTGCATCAAAAATTTACGCTAAAGGGATATCTTGTGCGGCATAAACTGACACCGAAGAGTCCTGACAAAGCGTCAATATATGAGGAGTTGGGAGTGAGAATGTGTTGTTCTAACGGATGACGTAGGACATAGATGTAGCGTAAGCTCCAGTGAGCATATGCTAGTCAGTGTTGCCATGTCCACAGTTTTCCCTGGGAATTGGGCTACTTTAACACTTATTGTTTTTCATGTCTGCAGGTTGAAGCGAGGGGAATCCCACCAAAAAACATGTATTTTACCCCCGGAATGTGATTTTTGGGCTGCTTTTGGGCAGTTTTGAGTAGCAGCTGGATGGGTTTTGTTGTGAAAACCTGGCAACCCTGATGCTAGTCTCCCCTGCTGGAAAAAAAAACTATAGAAACCATCACAGAAATTCGAATGGTTTACAAATACCAGTACTAACATTATCAGCTTCTAACTATTAAAACCAATAAAAAATGGTTTTCTATAGTGTGTTTTGGGACATATTCCGTTAGGATTTAGTGGTTATTAAAACCAATACAAGTGCCTTTATTTTGTGGTGGTGTCTATTGTTTTTTTCAGCAGGGTCGTGAGAACCAAGTTTTGTTGTGCTCTCTCCTCCGCATTTCTGCTTCCGTCACAGTGTTTGCTTACGTCCAATGTCATCCGCTGGAACGCCACTATATTTACGCCAATTACAGTTTATAAAGTTTTAAACAGGGATCTTTTTCTTACACAAACTCGTTGATTCACTTCAGAAGGCCTTTATTAACCCTCCAGAGCTGTGTGGAGTACTGTTTATGATGGATGGATGCACTTTATTGGACTCTCAACACCCATTATAAAGCTTGGTAGAGCCAGGACATTTTTTTAATATAACTCTGACTGTGTTTGTCTAAAAGAAGAAAGTTATATACATCTAGAATGGCTTGAGGGTGAGTAAATCATGGGGTAACATTCATTTCTGGGTGAACTATCTCTTTAAATTTATTAGTTTTCTTGTACTTAAGGGCTGATGAAGTGCATGGAGGAGTTTGCTTACAGGGGGGAAAAAGTGGGTTTGGGTGAGTCACAGGGTGTTTAAATAAATCACATGCCCATTGTGTGTGGTCATGATTTGCACTGGTATTTTTGTGCTTTCAGCATAACACTCTGCCCTGACATGGCAGAGCGAGAACTATGAAGTGGTCAGGGTGGTTTTTTCCCTAAAGAGAAATGGAGAAATAAAGGGATTTTATCTGGAATGCTTTCTTTCTGTCTGTCTCTTTTTCTCCCGTTCCCTCTCTCTCTCTCTTTCTCTCTCTCCTCAAATAACGCTTTGGTGGCTTGCAGTGTTGACAAATATAAAAAGAAGGCCGCAGTGCCTCTTCAAGTTAGAATAAATAAGTTTGACATTTTGAATGGCTTGGGGAGAGTAAACAAGTTCTACAAAGGCACAGGCTCTGGGACGGCGCTCTATTTGATGTTCCTGCCTTTCACGCGCGTTCCCAGCCCTCCGCCTGCCGTTGATTAATTTTAGCAAAGGCAGATCTAATGAAGTGTTGTTCTGATAGTTGTCATATTCGTTTCTCCTTGTCAGGATATTTCAGCGATGCTAAAACAAGTCAGCCTTTACAAAGCAGTATGTTATCACAGGCTAAAGACTGTGCTGCTCACTTCTCCCAAACAGATGGGCTTGAATGCATGAGAAAGCTTACTGCGAAATCGCTTCTGTAGGTACATGTATACCATCTTCAGTCGCGGAGAAATACGTTCTCGTTCGCCTGTGCTTAGACAACATCTGGTTGACTTTGGTTTTCTGCTAAATGTGTCACTTGTGTGCATTTC
The DNA here is from genome assembly GCA_012976165.1 of Labeo catla. Lineage (NCBI taxonomy): Eukaryota > Metazoa > Chordata > Actinopteri > Cypriniformes > Cyprinidae > Labeo > Labeo catla. Next base: position 1,566,487 of record VONZ01000075.1, read on the forward strand.
AACTGAAATCACACTTAACAATGATATCATTGATATCGTAACCACAATTGGTCATTCATCAAGGTCCAGTAAGTTCTAGTGTGCACTTTTGAGTGCCAATGGTTGCTGCCTTACTGGAAAAAAGGAGACGAGGTCATTAGTTGGAATCCGGGGATCAGTTTTCTGTTACACTAGAAGCGACCAAATTACCTTACTATTTTGTCAGAAGGCACGATAATGTTATGTGCTAATGAATATGTGGACCTCTGAAAGCGCTCCGCTTTACTGAGGAGAAGAGAATTCCTCTTTTCAGAATGTTAAAAGACATTTTTCTAGCTCGTTTAATGAAGCTCCTCTCATTGCAAGAATAGGCTATTTAAATCCGCAAAATCTCAAGGACGTTCCTCATCCACTTGAATGCAGAGATGTTTTCAGACGCCATCTCCAGATACTGATTAAAACATTTTTTTTTGTGTGCGAGCGCATACGTGCAAGTACTCATCACGAGCGTCTGTTTAAAAGGGCGTCATATATTGTGACTAGACTCGCTAACTATATGCGTCTTGTTTCCTGAAGTTTATCTAATTAGTAAAACAAACAAAAAAAAAAAGGCAAAGCCTTGACCATTTTATGTTTTGAAATTTACATCTACATAATAGCAATGAATCTTACCAATCAGTCATAAACACGTGTTTTATGCTCAACATCTTTGAGTAAAGCTATTTAAATGGACTTCATATGAATGAACTTATTTAAAAATAAATTATGAATGCAGTTTGTACGTGGAATAGCTTGAATGCTTAATTTCTATGATTAGCGTGTTTTAATTTAAATGAGAATATGTAAATAATTAAAAATTATTTTTATATTTCTAAAGACATCAAGTAAAAATGTCAGGATGATTCAACTGCCCTGAATATAAAAGCCTTGTAAAATTAATAACATTCTTAGACCGTTAAAGCTTTTTAATCTGTTTTTTTTTTTTTTGTAATTTTTTTTCTATATTATATTATATATATATATATATATATATATAGATAGATAGATAGATAGATAGATGGCTAGATAGATAAAATCTCTTCAACAAAACTGCTTTAATATTTGGAAAACTAACATAATTTCCATAAAATAGTAAATTATATCATAAACTGGACTCCTGTAGACCCTTGTGACTATGTCAATAAAAAGATTTTAAAAAATCAGATAATTTAACCCATTTTGTGCCCATGTAAAGTTAATGCAGGTTCTAACATATCAACATTACAAATGAGTAGTCAGTGTTATTAGTTTATTTGTAATAAATAAATAAATAAAAATGTCAAAATATTTCTTTCTTTCTTTATTTCTGTATTTATTATTAAAAAAAACATTATATTTTACTTTTGTCCTCCACATGGCATACCAAAAAAGGTAAAAAATATTTAGAAATGTAAAAATAAAATAAAATATGTAAATAAATAAATAAAAAGAATACAAAGAGTGCATTTCTAAGAACCAGGATATGGTGTCATAAACTTTTCTTTTTCTTTTTCTTTTTCTTTTTCTTTTTCTTTTTCTTTTTTCATTTCTTTATCATTGCCATTTGTCATTGACCATGGAGCAGCAATGAGGACTTGTAGAAGGGTGGACAACAATTTGTAATGAATCCATCAAGTGCTCCTGGATTCCTCTGAACCAGGCTGAAGAACTGCTTTTCTTCTTCGTAATTAGTTGAGTAAATGGGTTTATTAAGCTTGCAATTGTGCTGATATTTTGAGAACAGATATGCACTCAATGTGAGGGCTTGCTCTCGAGTTTATGGAAATGACACAACATCTCAGGCTGCTTTTCGCATTGACCTGTTGGCTTGAGAAAGAGGACCACTACAGGAAGTGCCACCCAACCCCCTACTTTTTTTTTATCCTGTCATTCTTGTGAGTAAATGAAGAAACATGCCATTTGCCTGGGTGAAGAGCAAAAGGCCCTTCACTGTTTGAAGCAAGCACAAGCTTAACTATTTCATCAAAAAATGGTAATTAATTTGTTGAGTGGTACTTTCAAGGCTGAGGGGGACGAATGCCTGTTCTGCCCTAAAGCTTATATGAACGTTGAAGACATACCCAACAAAAGAAGCGTTAAAAGGTTCACTCAGTATTTACATTTTTCATGTGGGGGTTGACAGTTTAACTGGTTTGAAGAAATTCAAAGGCTGGAATTAATTTTAGATTTTTTCTTTAAAAATATCAATAGTGCAAGTCAATATTCTGCATTTTATCTTATAATCAATATTGCTGCACAGTGTGCACACGAAAGCATCCTACTTTTATTCATTTAACATTTTAGAGATGAGGACTGGGGATTTACTTTAAGTTTGCTTTTTGGAAAGAGTAAAAAAAAAAAAAAACTCGCCGTGGCTTCTTTTGACAGAATTAATCAACCTACATACAGCTTTTGAAGTGAGCAATGATTTTGCTGATTGAAACACCTTCAAGTCAACCGGAAAAGCCACTAATGACCAACAACCTGGGCTAAATTAAACGGGGGAATGTTGGATTAAAATTTTGATGATATGCATCATAAGCATTGTAATTATAGATCTTGGTTCATTCCTCCATTATTAATTGTCCAAAGCGTAATGATTCATTGTGGTGTTAGAAAATGATTATTAATTTTCTGGATGATTATACTTATGGAAGACTAAAGCAGGGCTCTGGTTTGAAGAGAATGTGTTAAAAGAGAGAGAGAACAGAAGAGGCTGCCTCGTATGAAAACACATCCCTGAGGACAAAACAGTTCATTTTTACTTTAATCAACACATACTTAAAAGAGTTGATTACGCTCGCTGACAGTCTTTAGGGAAATTTGTGCTAAACATTATTTGCTTTGTTATTTATTAATGTGATCACTGATCTGTGTAGTCTGTGGTGAAGAATACGCCGTGTTTAGAGCGATAACTATTATTGTTAGTGATGCTTAAGCAATGCTGAAAATATCCATGTGTTGTAGATCCAGGTTGGAAATTTCACTCTGAACTACACAGTGATTATTATATGATTTATACAATACATGTTCCATTTGTTAACATCAGTTAACATGAACTGAAGCATTTAGTGTGTTTACATAGACATATTTAAGACAAAAGAGCAAAATAGGCCTTTTCATTTAAGGGATAGTTCACCAAAAAATGAAAATTCTGTCATTAATTACTCACTCTCATGTCGTTTCAAACCTGTGCGGCCTTCGTTCATTTTCGGAACACAAATTAAGATATTTTTGATGAAATCCGAGAGCTGTTTGACCTTGCATAGACAGCAACGGTACTACCATGTTCAAGGCCCAGAAAGGTAGTAAGGACATCAATAAAATAGTCCTTGTGACATCAGTGGTTCACCCTGAATTTTAGGAAGCTACAAGAATATTAGAAAAACAAAAATAGTGACTTTATTCAATGTTATATTCTCTCCCGCGACAGTCCTCCGGCATTATCAAGAGTACCATGATGCATGTGTATGCATTCCTCCGCTCAGAAATTTTCATTTTTGGGTAAACTATCCCTTTAATGGTCCGAGAGAGGTTGGGCAGTAGTGAGGTAAAATATAAATTGCAATTATTTGTCAGACAAGAAACCATGACTACTGTAACAATAAGTGTACCTAAGGGGGAAAAAAATTTAAATGATAAAAATAGTAATGCAAGAATGACTTTCTAGATCATGGCGCCAACCAATCCCTCCTTATTTGTATTAATCATTGAAATTACCATTCCATCATGAGTTATCTGCCTAATCATTTGCAAAATTACTGCCATAAGGTATTTAAAGGCACTCATCCAAAGTCAAACACAAGGGATTGGTTTAATTTTACATAATTGATGTCCCACTTACTTGTGTAAATGTCAGTTGTAAGTTCTATTTTATGAACATGAATGAATTAAAATCTTGCAGACTTTATAGTTTTAAGTTTCTGGGTCAGAAGTGGAGACTGTTCTGTAGTGATGGGTATAGATGTTTAAATCTCATTCGCTGACACTGTGCAATAATACATTTTATAATAATTACCGCAGGCAATACCATAGCACGCCACAAAAGCCTTTTGTCTTTTTGCTTCTTGTTCATGGTTTGATATGAAATCCTTCCAGATTAATAGAATTCCCAATTAGAATTTCCTTGTCGTCAGGTGTAATTCAAATTCACAAATATGTGGCTTAATATTAGCTACTTTAAACAGTACATAAACCATGTTTAAAGGGATAGTTCATCCGGTATATTCTTTCATCATTTAACCATTCTTGTGTTACTCCAAACATTTATGACTTAATGTTTTAAGAACTGTCTTAGTGCTTTGTTGTTGTTGTTGTTGTTAGAGATCTCCACGTAAAACCGACCAACCAACCAGTCGTAGAGACTTGAAACTTGGAGGGATGGTGGTACTCACATCGCAGACAAAATGACCCAGGCTCACCCCAGTCGGCCTCAGATTCGATCATGAGCCTGATGAAATTTTCAGGCATTTCACACTTTGTGAAAAACCTACTTTTGTGAACTAACCCTTTTTCAATTCAAATTTATTTGTATATATTTGTATATATTTATTTGACATATATATATGTCAAATTTTTTGACATATATATATGTCAAAAAACAAACGACCACCTGTTAGACAAGGTTAACGGAGGCCGATCGGAACGAAACTCAGTGGGCTTGTTTGACTCACAGCCCCAAAGGTCTGAGAGAAATTTGAAAGAAATGAGCCACCAGGGGACAGTGTCGCATTTTTCAAGGGCATAAACGATTGTACATTTCGCGATATTCTTGTCCTCATTCCGGACAACTTATTGTCTAGACTACACTAGAACCACTCCTGTCAATCAAATCGTTTGTTAAGTGATTGAAGAGATGTAAAAAAAAAGACTTTTGTGAACTATTGTCCTAGGTTTTTCGCTCTGGAAAAGACACTGCAGTACAATCCTCTGTACTCTCTAGGCCAATAATTATCAAAAAATTGTTGAAATGTACCCTTTGGGAAGCTATAACCTGGTCATTTAGAAAAAAAAACGTGGTCTGTCTAATTTCCCCAAAATCCTATAAAACCTAAAGGAAAACTCAAAACTTCACGAAACCGGCTGAGCACTTTCGAGGTGATTCTAAACAAGCATGCAAAGTTTTAAGGAGATCTGACCACAGCTGGCACTAAAACAGTCAGAAACATTAATTTAGGTGATTATTTGATTTAGGTGATGATTTAGGTGGTTACAAGCTTACTAAATAATGTCTTTTTTCATATGTGCTTTAATGCCTTAAAGCGCTTAAACCCTGGTAATTGCTGCTTGCAGCTATTTTTTTTTTTCAGTGGTAAAAGTGATTAATAAGATATTGCTAAAATATTCTTTTCACTAAACAAAAAAAGGCCCTAAGGAATAAAATAAAGTTTTGAAACAACCTGATCCACACACATACACACCCCCACACACATTTATACACACACTGTATATATACAGACAGACAGTGCATCTCCCTTTCACTCTGCACCTTTCATTTCACTAACTGAGGTTTTTACCACAGCTTAAGGTTGTGTAATAGCTCTCATTTCACCACAGTTGATAAGCTCAGTCTGTGCCAAACATACCATACTGACGCATATTAATTAATGGATCTCTGATGTGTCTGTCCTGTCCCATTTGTTATGAGGGCATTCCTTTTTAATTAAAAAATCCCAGTGCTTACAATCTGACACAAGTGTCAGACTAACCTTGACTAAATACTAGTCCTTTTCATCTTTGCATGTTTATACATATCACTTCAGCTGAGGTCAACTTTTTGCAAAGAGTATAAAACTATAAAGCTTCCTTTGTATGCAAGCAGTACATTTCCATGGTTCATTTTTATGTATGTATTAATTAGCCTTTATGAGTCATTTGTGGTACGTTTTTGCCAAAGGGAGGAGCTTTCGGGTCCTTTTGGGTAGCTGCCACTTGAGGCCCATGAGTGTGCCCCTCTCCCTCATGCCACCTGCAAATGCAATTTGTGTAAATTTGTAAAAGCCAGATAAAAATAGCGTTACATATTGCTTTTTCATGCCATCTTCTAGTGTTCATAGCCAGTCCCTGCTTGTCTAAGCTGAGCTTCTAGTTATTCACCATTAATATACTAACCGGATGTTGCCAGTACATTAAAGGGGTAATCGGATGCAAAATTCATTTGTTATTTGAACATAAATGTGTTGCCAGTGTGTGTACACATCCGCCCTATAATGATAAAACCCAGTGTTTTTTTTTTTTTGTTTTGTTTTTTAAATCTCTAATAATAATAATCACCTTCTCAAATAAGGCTATTCTGAGATTCCTGACATAGTTCTGCACAGGCAGCTCCCATGATTGTTGATTGACACAACCGTCTTACCTTAGACCTGCCCTGAGTGAGCTGTAAACAGTCCGCCATTGTTTCGACACCAGAGCAGGGGTAGACAAGAATGTCTCAGATTGAGCGATTGAGGTGTTTTGTTGTTGGATGTAATAATGAACATTGCAGTCATCATTTACTTCCGACATCTGAGCCGCTGAAGAGCCAGAGGATGAACGTTACTTTCGTTTTTGAAAGGAATGCGCCCGCTGATCTACCTAAATGCGTCTGTTTGCGAAGTGAGTATAAGGGTTTATAACGTGCTAGTTAGCAAGTTCTGCGGCTAAAGTTTACAGTTTCTCAAACCGCTCGTCACCCCATAGAAGAGAGGGGCGGGGTGAGCAGAACTCATTAGCATTTAAAGGGACATGCTGCGAAATGGCTCACTTTGTAAACAGGACTGTTTTGACAAGGTAAAAGGGTGCTGTTTCACACTACCATTGAGAAATTTTAACCAAAGTATGTTATGGACTTTTCATCAAGACCCTAAAGAATCATATCAACTTGTGGAAAATGGGCATCCGATGACCCCTTTTAAGCGGACATCACTTTTCACTTTTACATGGTGTTTGCATATAAATGTCTTAGAACTGGGTGGACACAACCACCCTACAATGATAAAACTCCATTCACTCCTTTTTTTTTTTTTAATTACCAAAAATCCTAAACGGTCTCTATTATCAAGGCGTTTTGATTTTCTGAGCATAATGACATCATACTGCTCAGGCCCCACCCACAACCACTGATGGACTGTCTGCTATTTTCTCCGCGGTCGAGCAGATGTTGCAACAATATTGCCTCGTAAGCAGGTGTTTTGTAGTTGGATGTAAAAGTGAACTTAAGAGTCTGAATTTTCTCCCGACGTCAGAGTCATCAGGATGCATTGGATCAGTAGCTCATTATCATTTAAAGAGACATGCACCGAAACGGGTCGATGTGAACGGAGCTGTTGTTGACAAGGTAAAACGAGTGTTGTTTTACATGATCATTGAGGAATTTTAACTAAAGTATGATCCCAGCGAATCATATTAACTAGGTATATAGGGCATCCGATGTCCCCTTTAACAGCTGCATGTTGTCACACACTTGGTCTCCGGTAAAGACATAATAGACTATATTTGTGGCATCTAGATGGTTTCTTGTCATAAAACAAGTTAGAAGATTAAAATTTTGTATATGTGGTAGCTCAACGTTAATACAGCAGTCAGTATTACAACAGCTTGATTCATACTTTTTGAAGCTTAAAAGTTTGGGTGTAATGGATTTTCAATTTAGGGACAGATATCATTCAGGTTTCATTAAAAATATCTTCCTTTGTGCTTGGAAGATGAACTAAACTCGATTGATTTTGGAATGACACGAAAGTTAGTTACTATTCCTTTAATACTGCAGATTAATGTTTGTTTGTAATAAGTACAACATTTTTCACAGGACTTGTTGAGCCCCGACAGCGTTCCCAGTACAACGTATATGTTACAAACCTCCATTTGTATCCTCACAGTATTACTTTTTTTTTCTATTTCGCTCCAGTCCCTGATGTGGAAATACTCACGTAACAAAAAACAGAGCTGAGTCACCGCAATCCAACACTCTCATCCTGTAAATGTGACACAGTCTGTGAATCTGCCTATCGATCATGACTATTGATTCTGTTTCCCAGGCTTAAAATAATAGTTTCTCTTTTGTTGCCGTATTAATGATTAGACAAAAGAGAATCTCTAAAGTGCTGCAGCTGCTCCTTGATTGATCACTGGAGATATCACTGTCCCCAAGACAAAGTTTCCCTCAGCTTTCATTATCTGAATTGAGTAACTTATCCGATTATGGAGGTTCACTTGATTGCGATGCACTATCTGTCATTAATTTAATAGGGAGCACGAGCAGATTGTAAGGGTTGTGATGGGGCTTTGGTAATAGGTCCCGCACTTCCACAAGCCTCCTGTTTCAGCTTCTGCTTGACATTTGGACGATATGCGACGAACAGATTTGTTTGGAGTGGCGCTGTTGACCTCTGCAATTTGGTCACCTGGGCACAGATAGGAGAGGGGAGGGCCAGTTTGAATATTAATAGTTATAAGGCCGAGACGGAAGGTTAGCAGAGCTTTTTTGGAGCCATTTTGCCATTTTATCCTCAACGACCAGCCGCTAAACCTTTGAGTGAGCTGAATAGACGGACTCATGTAGCCAATGAAGACAGGTGGCAATAATCCTGCTAAGAGACAGATCTGAAAGCACTCATACAAAACCAATTTCGGCTGCTCTCCATTTGTCAAAAGCTCATCAGAGTGAGGGACGAGAGCACTGAGGCCGCGTGGCTGCAGAATCACTTCACTCCTGATTGCCTTGTCAGGGCACCTTATCCTCCTGAGAATGACATAACCGCCCCTCTCGAACACACACACTTTCACCCAGGTGCCTCCATCTCCATCTCCTACTGTTATTTCCAAAAACCTTCCATCTTGTGGACTCTTTGAGCACCTTGTAAGATCTAAACGTCAAGCCTTGCGGGCCAGGAACTTGCGGTCTACTCCAGCCCTAAGAGAACCTGCACAAAGAGGATGATGACATATAGGTGGAGTTCTTTCATGTCAGAATAGATCATGTCAGGTGGCAGAAATGACCCTTCGGTGTGTGGAACCCTTATAGTGCTCATGCTAAAGTGCTGCCACTTATCTCCTCCAGACCTCTCCATCTGTTTACTTCCCTCTTCCCCCACCGAGATGGACAGAGGTATAGCGAAGCGGATGGAGGGATGGGTGGATGGAAAGAGCGAAGGAGGGAGGGAAACCTTAATGAAAGCAGAGATTCCAGGCAGCCTGCTGGTTCTCATCAATCAGCCGTGTGCTTTGGAAGTGTAATCCGAGGGAGGGGGAGAGGCATCAGGCTTTTAATCTCTATTAGTTAATGGACTCTACTCTCATGCTTCAGGAACGTTAGACTGTCGGTCTGCAAACAACACATAAGCTCGTTTCAGATGCTCCGTCTGTGCCCGTTTCTGAGGAAAATGCGCAATCTTAAATTAGTAATGCGACTATAAAGCGTCCTTTGTACGCAAACACTACATTTTTGGGGATATTTTTGTATTAATTAGCTTTTATGGGTAATTTGTGGTAGGTTTTCGCCAAAGGGAGGAGCTTTCGGCTGCTTTCGGGTGGCTTAGCAAGGCGTAGCCAGTTGTTGAATTAATTTGACTAAAGGTTTATTTTTATTTTTTATGACAGACTGCTTGTGAGTGAGCCAGAGAGGCAAAGCTGTCATGGAACTTGTCATTTCTGGTTCCCAGTAGTGTTTTACAGCACTCGGATATGTTCCATTAGCACTGTATGTTTTGCAGAACAACTTGCGCTCGGAACAGCGCAGTGCGCTCTGGGGTCGTTTTTCTATAGGCCCCTGGTGTTAATGAAACAGTTTGAACGTGCTCTCATCCTTGGGAGACAGGGAGTTAGAGCCACAACCATCCGATTCAATTATAAATTAAATTGACTAACGAACCGTAAATCATTATGGAAAGCAATTGCTTACAACAGTTTTTTTTCTCCCCCAATAAACGTGGAAAATAAAAACAAAAATGACACGTCAGTGCTTAAAAGGAAAGATTCTTCACTTCTTTCCACTCATTGAGCTCCATCTACATGGTCTGCCTTATTATTGTAGCACCATTTTTATTAAATCTGTCATTTGACATTGTTTTTATTACTGCACTGCTGAATCAGATGTCAAGTGTATATTTGTGAAATTACTCTTATATAACGTTTTTAAAAGAATAGTTGACCCAAAACTGAGCATTCTGTCATTTCTTTCCATCATGTCAATTTTTTTTTTAAAGAATATCCTGGCCATGCTTTTCAGTATAATGAAAGTGACCCTGTTGACCCTGTTAGGTATGTTTTGAAGCATGGCAGCTGGTTTAAGCTGGTCCTGAGCTGGTTATAGGCTGGTTATGAGCTGGTACTAAGCAGAAGCTCGTTGCTTAGGACCAGCACATGACCAGCTGAAAGTGCCCCTATTATAGATTTTTGAAAATTACCTTGCATGCAGTGTGGTGAATGAAAACATCCTGCAAGGTTTTACATCTGAAAGTGCATCGTGTATAAAAGTATCGTCTCTCAAAAGAAAGAGTCGACTCTGAATCATGAAATAAGTTGTTTTTAAATGTTGATGTCAACATGAAACATTAGCATATTGCCTGCCCACTTGTTGCACACACAGACCCGGTAAAATTTGAAGCCGACACTTGATTCCTGTGGATAGCATCATTACGAGAAGACACTGTGCTCTGCACTGTGAGGGTAAATCCGTTAGGGTACAGTTAGGGTATGTTGAAAAACTCCCATCTCATTTTCTCCTCCAATTTCAAAATCGTCCTACATCGTTGCAGAAGCACCAACCCAGTGTTTAACATCCTTTACAAAAAATGGTAAAACAACAATGGATGATTTTGAAGTTTGAGGAGAAAATGAGATGTGAGTTTTTTGACATACAATTGTCTAAAAATGTGTTGATGAGTAGTGAATGTTTGTAGTTGTTATTACTTGGAGTTATGATAAAGAATAGAGCAATACATCGGTGTACAAACTGAAGTGCTTTATAAATACGTTTCTGCGTTGGGCTAACGCATATACCATGGCTGTTTGAGTGTTTAATGTAATGGTGAAGGGCATTCAGTTTCCAACATGGTAGTAGACCAATCACAATAGGCTGGGTCATCGGACCAATCACTGCAGATTAGTGTCATGCAACAGAGGAAATGAATCGTTAAGCGAATCGTTTGAGAGTCGTTACGCAAATAAGGTAAAAATAAATGCATAAGACAATGAACATGTTTTTGACCTTGCATGAATGTCAGCTTGTTGTTGGGGATTCCCAAAACCAAAATATGAACCTTTCATAATCCATAGGTGCACTTTAAACCATCTTATAAGCAGCTCAGGATCATCTTAAACTAGCTCATGACAAACTAAGGACCATCTTAAACCAGCTCAATCCAGCTGCCATGCTTCAAAAGATACTTAACCAGCATTAAAAGTACCAAGTCTTCTGAAACCATACAATGTCTTGTTTGAGGAATAGAGCAAAATTATTATTCAATACAATCCTTCGTTCAAGTTAGTTTTATAAATGAATTGTTCTTCTGAGTTGGATCTTTTCAGTGGCATGGTTGATTTACAGAATTAAGGCCGGGACACACCAAGCCAACGGTCGGCTCTCCTCGGGCCGTCAGGGAGCTTCTGTCGGGCAAGTTTTTGTTCGTCGGGTTCACGTCGGTGGGAGTTTACACGTCGGGACCGTCGGGGAAGTGAGAACTCTGATTGGATGCCTAATTTCGCGAACGAGTCAGTGTCGGAGAATTAAAGCGAAAGTGATGAAAACTAGTAAGTAAACGAAGACTGAACTAATGTTACGCCATCTTACCCAAACATTACCCACAACATGAGCCTCTTAAAATGAAGAAAGTTACCAACATAACTGATATTGAAAATGGTGCGCACCCGCTGCTTTGTTTACATTTATCTCGCATATCTTTGTTTCGGTTTCTCCTTTGGAATGACGACTATATTCTATCAAAAGCTGCTGATATATGGGCCGTTCACATATCGCGCCTAAAAACGCGTGGAAAACGCTAGGCGCGCCGATTTTTCCTCCTTTCCAAAGCGCTCTGTAACTTGCGCTCCCGTGGCGTCTGCCGTTGCTAAGCAACCATGACCTGCACTCTCAATGAAGACGCGGAAGTTTCATAAAACGACAAACGGATTTTCAGCACTAAAAACCACTTGCTGTAGCTCTGCTACTAAAATTATTTAAAAATCTACAGCTATGATCAGTTGTTTCTCAATCTTGGCTGAGCTTTCAATGTTGTTACGGGAAAGGATGGTTGAATCTTGTCACATGACCCGCGGGAAAAGTTGAGATGTTTTGAACTCGATGCGGCGCGGACGCGTCTGAAAAAACCGAGAGCGTCGCACCGCGTGCGCGTCGCGACCGCGTCGCTTCCGTTATGAGCGCGGCTGCCGCGCGTCTATATTTGAAATAACGAACTTAGGCGCGCAAAAGACGCGATATGTGAACGGCCCCATAGACAGGTAAATGTTCTCACGCAGGCACAGAACGCAAATGTTAGTTGCTGTAGTCTGTGCGGTGTTTTCAATCGCAGCTTTTTGTCCAGACGCTGACAACACCGTCAGCTTTCGTCGCCACTAGTTCTTTGAAGTTAACTTGGTGTGTTCATGAATCTGACTGATCCAGTTCAAATAATTAAAATCTAGTGGAATATTAACAGTGAATAATGACTAAAATGTTGGTGTTTTTAGTTAAAGCTATGGTATGCCTTCAGAAGACTTTATGACATGTTTGTGATAGTTTTCTGGTCCACCACCAACTTGTAAAACAGGTGGAACCTCTCAGCAAGCCGTCAGTATTCACTTAGCTACAGGAAATGAGCGTGAGTCTTTGATGCTGTAGAAAAGTTGTCTCTCTGTATCACATAGTGGTCACAAAGTGTTCACTTCAGGGCCCATCCTCTTTTCTGTCAGATTCAGACAGGCCCTCTGATCAACTTATGCTAATGCTGGTCTAACAGAGCCCTCCACTCCCACGCCAACACAGCAATGTCTATGCAAAACAGCAGCCGGAGGGAGAGGACAAAATATATTCATGCCTTTTTTCCTCCGCCCTTTTCCCCCCCCCTTTTTTCCAGGGTGTTTTTTATCTTTTCTTTCGCTTGACCGTTTGTGCTTTTTGTTTCCTTTCTTCAGCCGATGTCATTTACAGCATGTTAAAGATGAACTGTGGCCCTCTTGTAGATTTGATTAGTCATTACGACTTCCCTTGAGAGAAATGTTATTGTGATTGTTTTCATAGACTCCGTATCCCAGATTGCCAATGGGTCTGTGCTGTTTGTAGCACATCAGTGCACAGTTTGGACTTGTTTTTATTTGTGTGTGTGCTTGATTTTGTATGCACTAGTGCAAAGAGGACATCTTGTAAATATAGAAACAAATTTATAATAGATGTGTAGTTAGGCCCTCAGGTGAAATGCATTTCCAAAAATGATGTCATATATATATATACGTAATGCACAAATGTAGAAAATGTATTTGGGTTGCCTTATTAATATGGATCGTAGAAGAATGTGTAGTGTCCTACTTCCGAGATGTTGGCTTTTAAATAATCCCAATAGGCCTTGTGTCGTCTAATTGATTGATTGGAATGGCTCCTAAAGGTCATTTTCATAAAACATTAGGAGGTGATGAACACAACGCTGTCTGTGATTGTTAAGCAAGAGTTAATTTATTACAACAAGCATACTAACTATGTAGTTATACTGGATTGCCTACTAAACATGTTACAAATTCGCACCATTTGGGATAATATGTTTAATTATCCACCACTGTTTTGAATACCTAATTACATATAAAGCATCTCTTTTATCAAAACAGATGCCTGACCCAGTTCATTTGTCCTTTATATCCACTTTATTGCACATATGCATTCAAAACATGTAAAGAGGTCATGTATCAAAAGCTGGGAGAACAATTTTCACATTCATTACCCATTAAAGAGCTAATCTATATCAACTTATAGATGGTTTGAATTTGGCCCATTTGAATATCAAACATGCAGGCAACTAATCGCTTTATTAAGGTTAAACATGTATGAGGTTGCAGCTGTTGTAACAACAGAAGGGGGATGTTTATTGTTGTGGTGTTTTCATATTGTTTTCGAGTGTTTTCATTAACTGTAATTTATTAATTTTCTCAGTACATAAAGTTATTTCACATAAAGCCATGTTATGTTTCTGGTTTAGTCTGCTGTATTTATAATTAACAATAATAATATCACTTTACCCACTTCATTTCCGAAATATTATTTCCAGCACTAAATAAAAATAAAAATAACAAAGGAAAACAATGGGAATAATAAAGGCAAAACTAAAGTAATTACCGTATAACTTTTTTTTCAGTTAATACAATTGTCTTTTTTTCCTGGAATCTAATAAAGTGTTTTTCCACAAACAAACAAACAATAAATAAATAAAGTGACATTTTTTTTTATTATTATTATTATTGGTGTATAACTGTATATAATTTATGTAAGTAAATAATAGTTATTAAAAAACACATTTTTATTAATGTATTAATTATTATTATTATTATTATTATTAAATATGACTTTACCACTTCATTCCTGAAACGTTATTTGCAGCACTAAATAATAATAACATTTATAAATATGTATTAATATTTGTAAGTTAATAAAGCTGTCTTTTCCCCTTAAATCTAATAAATTATTTCAGTATTTTTCCACAAAAATTAAAAATTTAAAAAATTAAAAAATGTAAAAATTAAGTGACATTTTTTTCTGATAAGTATTTGCAAATAATTAATATAAGTAAATAACAATTATTTATTTAAAAGCACTTATTTGTATTTATTTCATTCATTCATTATTATTATTATTATTATTATGAATAATAATAATAATAATAACAATAATAAAGGAATAAATGGAATAATAAAGGCACAACTGTTCACCACCATGGTTGAAGCAATTAACTGTGTCAGTATTTTTCCATATACATACATACATAAATAATAAAGTGACATTTATTTTTAATAACTGATATTTGTAAATAATACTTATTTATTTAAACATTTATTTTTATTATTATTTATAATGAATTATCACTATATTATTATTATTATATTAAATATCACTTTACCCACTTTTTTTCTAAAACATTATTTGTATAATAACACACAAAGTAATACAAATTAATAATAATAACAATAACAACAAAAAAAGGAAAAGTGGAATAATTAAGGCAAAACTGTTCACCGCCGCATTCAATTTTCTTTTTTTCCTTGAATCTAATAACTGCAGTATTTTTTTCACAAATAAATACATTAATTAATTAATTAATTAATTAATAATCAAGTGACTTTATTTTTTGATAATTGATATTTGTAAATAATTTATATAAGTTGATGTTATTTTTATTTATTTATTTATTTTTTATTTATTTATTTATAAGGGGGGAAAGGAATAATAAGGCAAAACTGCTCACTGGCACAGTTAAAGCAATTTCTGTACCATTTTTTTCTTTAGTTAACGAAATGTTTTTTTTTTTTTTTTTTCCCTAATAAATTACTTCAGTATTTTTCCACAAAAAAGTCCTGTTTACATCAAATAGTTCAATTCCAGAAAGAACAGAAAAACATGTAAACCCACAAGCCCATCTTTTCCACTGCTTGTCTCAATAATGCAGCTTCTTTTCTTTGGGTCTTCCAGGGTAATCACATTTTCCTGCTGTACTTTGTGACCCTTTTGTGGTGCTTTTAACCCAAACCGCGTCTCCTTAGCCTTGATAGAGCCATTGTTTAAATACAAATATGACAGGGGCCCAGGGGCATATACTGAGAGGATAGAGATACAAGGCTAACAGCTGCACAGTAGTGCTCCATTTCATTGCTCACTCATTAAAAAACTTTTAACAGGCTCTGCCATCTTGCCTCTGATTATTTAAGACAAAGGGACTGACCAATTCTCTCCACCCTTATCTTCCTCTGTGCGTCCCTTTTCTTTTACTGTTCCTCCATTAGAAGTTTCACATTGTTCAACAACATATTAGCCCTCAAAAGCTTTTACCTTGGGAATTGTGTCCATTATCTTTAGATGATGGAAAACTATGTTTCATTTTTAACAAAGTAGCATCTCAGCTCCCGGTATCTATTCAGCTCAAGCACAAAGGCAGAAATTTTCCCTCAAATAAGCTAGAGTTTATAAATAAAAGCAGGACTATTTTAGTCTATAATAGACTAAAAGTGGAGCCTTTTTCTTTTAAATTCCTTAAGAATTCTCAGAAAGAATGTCTTCATAGCTGCAATATCTTGGCTACTTAAAGTTTGGTTGGGTAATATAACAGTATATCATCCAATGGTAAAACTATGTAAGACATACATATGTAAGCTACTTTTTTTTTTCTTTTATTCAGTAAGGATGTGTTACTTTTATAAGTAATACAATAAAGATGTTTATAATGCAATGTAAAATGCTTCACTGTATCCACAAAAATATTAGGCATGAACTTTTTTCAACATTAATAATAAGAAGAAATGCTTATTTTGCACCAAATCAGCATATTAGAATGATTTCTGAAGAATAATGGGACATTGACCACTGGATTAATGGCTGCTAAAATTTGGTTTTGTAATCACATAAATAAATTACAATATATTAAATTGAAATATATTAAAATGAAAAACTGTTAATTGGAATTTAATATAAAATGTCACAATATTATAGTTATGTTGTATATGTATGAATTTATTTGATTCAAAATACAGCAAAAGCAGTAGTATTGTGAAATATTTTTACTATTTAAAATAACTGCATCATTACTCCAGTCTTCAGTGTCACATGATCCTTCATAAATCAATCTAATATGCTGATTTGCTATTTATTATATTATTAGTATTATTATTATCATTATTTGTTATATTATTATTAATATCAGTATTTAAAACAGTTAAGTACTTTTTTTTCAGGATTATTTGATGAGTAGAAAGATCCAAAGACCAGCATTTATCTGAAAAAAGCTTTTGTAAAATTACAAAAACATTTGTACAATTATAGCTTGGAGTCAGTATAATTTATTTTATTTTTTAAGGAAAGAAATTATATAAATTAATACTTTTATTTAGCAAGGATGCTTAAAATTGATCAAAAGTGATTATGAAGACATTTATAAAGTTACAAAAGATTTCTATTTTTGATAAATGTTGTTCTTCTGAACTTTCTATTTGTCAAAGAAACCTGAAAAAAAAATCTGCTCAGCTGTTTTCAACATTGTTTTTTTTAACAGCAAATCAGAATATTAGAATGATTTCTGAAGGATCATGTGACTGGAATAATGATGCTTAAAATTCAGCTTTGAAATCACAGGAATAAAATACATTTTAAAATATATTCAAATAGAAAACAGTTATTTTAAATAGTAAAAACATTTCAAAATTGTAAAAAAACACAAAAAAATCTTACTGTTCAAAAACTTTTGACTGGTAGTGTGTTTATATATATATATATATATATATATATATATATATACTTTCTTTACTTGTTCTTTTTTTAACCTTAAGTTTGAATATGAAAATCCATGACAAAGATAACAAAAATCCCTAAATGATGTACATATATATAGAAACACATTGACATTTAAGAAAAGATAACAAAAAAAAACATTTGGGTATGACATGTAGTAACTGAATCTGAGTTTGTCTTATGGAAAGAGGTACATGAAGGTGAAGGAAATCAGCTAAATTAAAACTCCAGAGAGTATTAGCAAGCATGACGGTCCACACAGGCCCCTTACTTTTCAGTGCCCCCTATTCTTGGGTTATGTAAATACCCCCTTAAATGTGCTGAAAACACACATCCCCCATTGAAAACAGCAGCTTCAAACCATCATCAAGTCAAACCTAAATCCATTTATCCATCAGTACTCTTGTGGGACTACTAGGCAATCATGTGTCGTACATATAGAAGCCTGTCTAAGTGTGCTACTAATGTCACATGCCTCCCTTGACTAAATAAACCAAAAATATTACACCTGGAGCACAGCAATGCAAAACACCCAGAGGAGCAAAGGCCGCTCATGATGTACAGACTATCTAGTGTTTACATTCAGGTGAAGGAGGGCTGTTTGGAAAAAGATTAGGCTGGCATGGGGGTTGTATAGGTACACTGTGTCGTTCGAACCACAGGGAGGTCGAAAAGGCCATTCAGGAAGTATCTGTGTGCTAGTGGGACAGCTTCTCCTCTCACGGCCCATATCTGTTTGCCATCGGAATCTGGCCTGTTTATATTTGTCCGACTTTGATGTTGATTTTTTTCCTGAAAAGCTCCACATGTTGGTTTGTATCTGTTGCCGCATGTGCCTCAGATCATGGCAGCTCTCGTACGCCTCCACAAGTGGGCACCCACTTTACCTTTGTAAATTAATTAGCTTCGGAGCGGAAATAAAAGCAGGTGAAAGTTCAGGGTCTGCCTGGGATGAATCGTATCAGGTCACTCTGAAGCTCTCTTTCCTTCTCGCCTTTCTCTCTCTTTCTGTTTTTTTCTCTGTCTGGCTGAAGGGCAGAGTCAAACATAGAGGCTGAGAAATGAAGATGGATGTGTCCCACTATCAGGAAAGCACTTACTGCGGCTTGATGCAACCTTAAACATTGCAGATAGTTCAGTGGCACTTGCCACAAAGAATCTAATTAATGAATAGCTGTTCTAACACAAGTGAGGCGGCGGTATGCATTTGCAGATGAGGCAGGGACACTAATTAAATGCTGTTCCAGATATCACACCAGGAGTGGTTAGCTTGTCAGGCTTTTTTTCGTTTTCTCAAGTTTCTTTTTATCTAAGTGAATTTGTTACTCCTCATCCACAAAAGCACATGAGGACTAAGATTTAAAGTTGTAGGAGGAATGACCCAAGCTCATACACTAAAAAAAACTCACAAGAATTAAAAATGTGACATTTTGAAGTAGAAAGACCAAAATAGTATGTATAAATAGTAAATAGTGTAACTTGCCGTTATATTTAAGCAATATCACACAAGTAGATGTGAGTTATGGCTGTATATTGGCACGGCTGTGATTCGGCCGTAGGCACGAAGCTACAGACGTGCCGATATACAGCCATATCTCACGTCAACGAGTGTGATATTGCATTTATACAACAGCTCGATGACACGACCGTGTAAATACATAAGAAATAACTACGGAGTGTCTTTAAAAGCCTTCTTTTGTGTAGAGCTACTTCCTTCCGCCACAAATTCACATCTAAAGTTGACAGTTTGACAGCTGAGCCTAAGCCTTCATTACTAATTTGAAAATGTCAGTTTAGATCTAGTAGCAAAGGAATGTTGAGTTGCTTCATTAAAACCTTATTGTGTTACCGTAGTAAAAGCAGTTTATTACATATAGTAGAGTATTATGAGAGATAGATGGACTCAATGAGTGTGATTACCTGAGCAAGTCTGATACAGCATTCATTCTTCAGATCAATCTCATATTCTCAATAAATCGTTAGAGTGAATGTCCGCTAGGATTTGTTAAGGGTGATTTAGTAATATTCAATTTATTTTTTTTTACTGCTAACTCATAAACCTCTCTTGTCACCATCTAATGGCAGAACCATGTAAGTTAGCTAAAATCACCATCATGAACACACTCAGTTTCCTAATACTAAATAGTATTTATGTAAAATTTTATTTATTGACTAATAATATTTAGGAGCCAACAACATCCATCATAAAAGTTGCGAGGCAATTCAGTAAAAATTACAAAGGCAGCGCTCTGATATCCAACACTGAAGTTACTTGAATATGGTGAGATCTTGCCAAAACTATTTGCTCTGGAACAAATAATAAATTCCAGAAGATCTGGCCGAGGTGAGGCGCTCTCGGGTGGGTTTATGAGCGCTGAATGGCTGCTGATGCCCTGGAGCTCACATGTCCAAAAACGTTGAAGCAAAATTCCACATAGATGTTATCTTTATTAACAAACTGCATATTTGAAGTCCAAACAAGTACATAAAAATCTCTTAAAACTACATTCCGTGACACAAAACAGTATTATTTTTAAAATTAAAGTAGATTTGGGTGTCCGCCATGGCACTCGCTGTGAGAAATATGGCAACTTTGGCAAGTGGAGTGATACAAATGGTGAAACAGCTGTTGGAGTTCTGTTATCACTCTAATATCACACTCTTATCAGCCAATCAGATTTTCAGATTTGAGGTCCAGAAAGAACTTTTATATATGTGTGTGTGTGTGTGTGTGTGTGTGTGTGTGTATATATATATATATATATATCAGTGATGTGTGGTGTTCTAAAATTATTTTTTTTTTAATCAAATATAAATTTATGTCCCAGTCACATTTTCTTGGTTAAATAAACATTACTTACACTTTTTTAAAAAAAGAAAAATGTATATATATATTATATTTTTACATTAACAATGTAATCAATATTCTATTTCTTAAAGCCATGTATGAATCTCATCAAGTTAGGGTTTTTAAGCATTTCTTATTTATTAATATAATAACTCAAGGAAGTAACCATTTAACAATCTATTTTATTTGTGAACTTGTGTTCAGCTATTTTTTTTTTTTTTTTACTAGTTAACTTTAACTGTTTTTGAATTTTTCAGATCATCAGTCATGAAGGCTCAGTAAATATTGGTCACATACACTGAGATTTAATTTAAATTTCACCAAGCTAATTACTCACTAAAATTATTATATTTTCATGTCTTACTTTAACTTGACAAAGTATTGATATCTGAGTGTGTGAGTTGTTTACTTATTTTTTTTATTAATCTTCCCATTAATACTATATTGTTTATTTGGAACGATTTGTGAATGCACACAAACACAGATGGTGGGACTTATGGCATGAACCAGTCATAGCCTATCATAACCAGTCATATCCAATCAAATCGTGATGAAGGCATTGCCTCCTCTCATGTGACTTTCCTCCATTCATCCTCAATTACCCCCCAACAAAGTCACGGAACGCTTTAGAGGGTCTGTTAAAACTCTACCTGCTGGTGTCGCTGTTGAACAGTTTTACTTTAGAAAAACAAGTGATTTATACTCTTTTTCTGTCATATTTTGGAATATTTGCATTGTTTTTATTTTTGTAATTTGAAGTTTTTTCACATCAAATCTTTTGGGGAGACACTGCCTCCTTTGCCTCTTCAGAGGAAACGCTTCTATATTACCATGTACACTGTAGGTGAGCATGCTGTGTGGCCTACAAAAATCCACTGGAAAAATAATAGCTGTTTGTTTTATTTTCTGAGATGAATTGAGGATGTGGCAATCTATTCATCTACTTCCTCAGAGTAAATACATTCCTGTAAAATATTTTGTGGTTATTAAATTTCTCACCAACTCAGATATTAATTTGGTAAGTGGCAAGAATATTAATAAAACAGGCTATAAAACAAAATGTCAGCGACAAAGTGCCTGAGGGTGCGGGAGTGTACACACACACATACACACGCAATGTGTGGCCATGACAGAGTTCTTCATGCCTAATGCCAAGGAGAGAGAGAGCAAGAGAGAGAGAGAACAGGTGTGAAGCCACAAGCTGTAGTCAGGAGGGATGTTTAGCCTCACAAAGGCGGCTTGTTTGTTTTCTGTGGAGCCCTAATGACTAGACCTTAGGATACGGAATGAAAACAGAACAGCATACTTTTATACAAGCTTTTCTGATATGCTATCAGAAATATTTTGATTGCTGAAATGATTTAAATGGTTGTTAAATAGCCATTGAATGTTTCTGAAACAAGCAAAGGTTTACAGTGTACACAGTAAATATGTGTACTTGTTTTCTTATGGATAAGGGCCTGATCTGACTCTTAACCCATAGAGGACTATGAAAGTTAGAGAAAACTATTTGTAAACATTCCCACTTATCTCAATGGCAGTTGCTTGGCTGGCACATAACCCCCAGAAGAATGCGATTTGAAAACTGCCTTTTTTGCACTTTTTGCAAAGAAAGCCAAATGCTATGACGGCAAATCTATGCCATTAATAACTGAGCGCACCACTGATGCTGGCGCGCGCGGTAAATCACGTCAGTGAGAGAAAAACAGATCTACACGTGAGGAAAAGGGAACCGCGAACTCCTGTCAAACCTTCGTGTGCACGTAACGTTCTCTGCGTGATCATTCCCACATCCTCGCACTCGATCTTCTCTCACCTGCTCGCGCGAACACTTTTATTTTTGTCAGTCGTGGGGCGGGACCTGCTGTTTTAATTGTAATCTCAAACGCCATTGGTTACCTCCTCTTTTCCGGAAGTCAGCTGTGATTGGACGCCTGTGCACGCAATACAACCGCACTGGTTTTATTCTCTAAGTGCTATTATTATTATTATTATTATTATGATTATTATTATTATTAACAATTACGTCGGTTCGTGTAACCATATCTCAAATGTGTTCGTGATCATATAGCTTTCAAGAAATGTGAGTTTTCCATTATCCGTAAGAGATTCATTTATTTTTTATTTTTTCTTATTTTTTTTCTAAATATTTTTTCATATACTTAATTACACATCTTGTTTGGTCTTATTTCGTATCATTGCATGTTAAAAATAATGTACTTTGTTATGCAGACGCAAAATGTGAAACTGCAGTCTTATTCGCATAGGCTAGCATTTTTATAAATATTTGTTCAGAACTGTCACGTCCGTAACATTGATTTTTCCTCAGAAATAAAAAACGAATTTATTGAAGAAAACAAAAAATCATATAGCCTATGTTTTGTGAATTGCCAACCTTTTCTCCATCCTGCAGATATTGTTGCTTTTATACTGATACTTTTCTCAGGGTTTTAGAAAAATATAAATAGATTGTACAAGTTATTGGTAATGAATACATTCTATGAGAATTTATGTTTCAGGTTTTGACTGCAAATGTCACGTCCATAACGCTGAAACTGCGTCATGCTAATCTTTGAAATACTTGCTTTTTTGTACAAAGTTGTGATGGTAGTTTTTGAAACACTTTTAAACTGTTTTTTTTGTGAATATTCATTAAATAGTAATATAAATATGTGCTCCACATTTTCATTGTTTGATTGTAATGTTTCATTTAATGTTTATTTATTTATTTATTTATTCATTTATTTATTTATTTATTTTATAAAGAGATATAAAATATATTGGGCAGAACTGAGTTAAGTGTATTGGTTGGGCCTCTGCAACCGCCCAAGTTTATAATGTGACCCCTTGGGAAAATTAATTGCCCACCCCTGATGCATTCTATAGACCATTTACATTTTCATTAAAACAGATGTTATATTTATAGAAAAAATAAATAAATGACAACTTATATGCATCTGGTCTGTTGATGAAGCCATGTCTCATGTAGCATGAATTATGGATCGTCTTTTCACAGGCGTCTAATCACAGCTGACTTCTGGAAAAGAGGAGGTAACCAATGGCGTTTGAGATTACAATTAAAACAGCAAGTCCCGCCCCACGACTGACAAAAAGAAAAGTGTTTGCACAAGCAGGTGGGAGAAGATTGAGCGCGAGGATGTGGGAATGATCACGCGCGCAGATGACAAGTGACGCGCACGCGCGAAGGTTTGACAGGAGCTCGCGGCTCCCGTTTCCTTGCGTGTAGATCTGTTTTCCTCTCACGGATGTGATTTACCACGCATGCCAGCATTAGTGGTGCGCTCGGTTATTAATGGCATTGATTTGCCGCCATAAAATGCCGTTCACGAAAAAAAGAGGTAAAACAACAATGTTGGACAATTTTGAAGTTGGAGGTGAAAATGAGAGTCTCTTACCCTACCCTACCCTACCCTTTAAGTGCATTAAAGTGACAATATTTACAATTTTCAGGGGAATCAACCCACATATCTATATATATTAAGTTGGGATAGCAAAAAGAACATCCAGTTGCACACTTCACCTGTTTATGACAAATCCACTTTCTCTAAATTAGATAAAGCATTTCCCTCTTTAATTGCCCCCTTCCTCTTTATCCTTCATTAATGAGTTTTCCTCTCTGCGTCTCCCTCAGTATCAGCTTCAGAGATGTTCACCCTGGCGGACCGTGGCCTCTCAGTGGCACACCTGGCCCATTCTAGTCATCGCCGTTCTCCTGCTGGCTTTGGTGCCCTATGCGGTGTACCGGATGATGACTGCTTTTGACAATCCCCCTCCACACTCGCTCTTCAAGTCAGCTGCAATCGGCTTTGGCCTGCTTAGTGAAGCCCTGTTGATCAAGTAAGTACCGCCTGGGCTTTGTTGATACCTGTCTTGTGGCTAAACACCTGAGTGATAATGTTCTCAGTTAAAAAAAAACCGACCCTCTCTATTCCGGTTCAACCTGTTTTTTAGAGATGGATAGGGAGACTAAAATTAATTTAGGAACTGAGGCCCAGGTTTGGCAGGAGGTGTGCACATCTGTGGCTGTCTAATTATAGAAATAACAATAAACCATGTGACACCATTTGCAAACTCCAACTACCTTGTGACATCAGAGAATGAGAAGGGGAAATCGAGACCACCGCTGTTTTGTTTGTTCCAGCTAACGCATTTGCTCTTCTCAAACAATTCATATCTGTATGTGTGCTTAAAGTGAGTGTTTGTTGGATTAAACAAACCTTTTCATATTTCATCATGACCAGATGGTTCCTCAGACTGTTATATGTATGTGTGCATGTATACTTGTGCGCGTGTGTGCTGTATTTGTTACAGGCCACTGCTGCCTCAAGTCATTACTAATGCTTGATTAAAGTTGAGATCAATTTGATTAGATTTCAATCAGTCCTTTACCATCTCACTTTTAATTTACTTCTCTATGTTTACCATTATAATCAGTAAAGCAATAAGCCAACTGTAAGGAAATGAGATCACATGAGGTTCCTAAGTGTGTTTTTTCGACTGCTGTCTATGTAAACAGGTTCTTTTTTTTGCATGAGCAGTGAGCATAGTATCTTTATTTCTTTTAAAAGAGATATCTGTTCTTGGTATACTCAGAGGTTATACACAGGCAGCCAGGAAGTCTAGTCTGGATGGAAAAAGTCAGCTTTCCTACTGATTGCTGAAGGTGTGTGAGATATTGACATGATCAATGAGGTGTAAAATTAAAAGCTATATTGATTGCATTTCCCCTTCATTCATTTGTTATACATATATATGGCAACTCAATAGCCAAGCTTAACTAATTTTCCTGTATTTTCCAATAAGTGTAGCATTTGAAGTTAATAGGTAACTCATTTAGATGTTATCAGTAATGACAAGCCATTAGATGAAGTACATGACACATGCAGCTCACAAGAAATCTGAGCCTGTTCGATATTATTGTTCAATATGTTTTTTTTAAAAGCCTGTAAAAATGACAAATAGAAAAAAACAGTGTTGGCCGATAGAGCTTAACGTGTTGCAAACTTAAGAGAATAGCAAGTAGAAAAATAGAAAAAGCAACAGCAAATTTGGAAAACATCTTTATCAGTTTGACAACATGTGTGCTGCAAATACTCAAATACTCACAACATACCCAAATACAGAAATGCACTGCAAATACTCATTATGCAACCAAATACTGAAATATGCTGCAAATAGTCATAATGCAACCAAATACAGAAACATGCTGCAAATGCTTGTAATGCAAGCAAATACAGAAACGTGCTGTAAATACTCATGATGCAAAAAAATACAGAAATGTGCCTCAAATACTCGTAACACAACCAAATACAGAAGAGCATTACAAATACACTTTGCCACAACCCAATGCAGAAACGTTCTGCGAATACTCATAACACAAACAAATACAGAAACGCGCTGCAAATATTTGCAACACAAACACAGAAACGCACTCCAAATCCTCGCAACACACCCAAATACAGAAATGCGCTGCAGATACTCACAACACAAACAAATACAGAAATGCGCTGCGAATATCTGCAACACTACCAAATACAAAAACACGCTGCAAATACTCATAACAACCAAATACAGAAATGCATTGCAAGTACTTGTAACACAACCAAATACAGAAAAGCATTACAAATACACGTAACACAACCTAATATACAAGCGGCTACAAATACTGCAACACAACCAAATACAGAATACAGAAACGTGCAATATCTGCAACACAAACACAGAAATGCCTACAACACAAACAAATACAAAAAAGCTGCAAATACTCATAGCACAAACAAATACAGAAATGCTGCAAATATCTGCACAACCAAATACAGAAACATGCTGCAAATACTCATAAATACAAGCTGCATCAGCTGTTACCTTATATAAACCAAATACAGAAACGCGTTGCAAATACTTGTAACACAACCAAATACAGAAACACGTTGCAAATACTCACAACACAATTAAAACAGAAATACGCTACAAATACTTGTAACAACCAAATGCAGAAATGAGCTGCAATTACTCGCAATGCAACCAAAAGCAGAAACGTGCTGCAAATACTCATAACACAAATAAATACAGAAATGCGCAAATACTTGTAACACAACCAAATACAGAAACACGCTGCAAATACTCGCAACGCAACCAAATACAGAAACAAGCGACAAATACTCATAACAACCAAATACAGCAGTGTTCTGCAAATACTCGCAACACAAGCAAATACAGAAAGACGCTGCAAATACTCACAACACAACCAAATACAGAAATGCACCGCAAATACTCACAACACAACCAAATGCAGAAACGTTCTGCAAATACTCGTAGCAACCACATACAGAAAAGCACTGCAAATACAGAAAAGCGTTGCAAGTAGTACAGGCTCAAATGGAAAAGTTTCAAGGGGACCCCAAAAACCCTTACGAAAACATTAACCATGATTTTCTTATAGTAAAAGTGTAGTAACCATGTTTTTTTTTTTTTTGGTGTATTGATTACCATCTGTATAACCAAAGTTGTGCAAATACCATGTTTAAACTATGGTTAATGTAACAATACCATGGTTAATTTGTGGTTATCATGGGTTACTGATCATGCTATTTGTTTTTTTTCTTTTAATAGTAAAATTATGGTTAATTTTCATAAGAGAAGCTGTAAAAGTAAGTTAGACAGCTTTCATAACATTTCACAGTTACAGTAATTGTGTATTTCGTCGGCTTATTTAGGCTAATAATGTCCAAAAATAAAAAAAAATTATAAAAAATTTCTATGATCAGGATGTTAAAATAGAATACACTGTATAAATTACAGTGTACACAATAGAGTACAATGTATACAGAGTAGACAATAACAAGAATGTCCCAGCCAGGTTCTTCACTTCTTGTGGTTCCCTTTAACATTTCCGATGTGTTGTGAGTATTTGCATCGTGTTTCTGTATTTGGTTGTGTTGAGAGTATTTGCAAACTGATGAAGATGTTTTCTTAATTTGCTGGTGTTTTTTCATTTGCAGCACGTTGAGCTCTCTCGACCACTGGAAAGAACAGGCAAACTCTAATACAACATTTTGATAATAATGCTTTACAATACTGCTTTTCATAACTTCCTGTCCACATGGGATGTGTCACGTCTAGTGTGTCATAAACTGACATGATTAAAAGATCGGTCTGAAAATAATGACGGGAAATGAACGTTCTCATTGCATAAGGTCTTTTGAAATCTTTTAGGAATGACTCACTCTGAACGAGGAGCGTATTTTGTTGCTCTCTGTTGAAAACTTCAGAGCTAGAGAGGAATGAAACCGATGTTTTATTCCTTGAAGAATGAAAAGAGAAAACAAGAACAATCCAT
Organism: Labeo catla; assembly: GCA_012976165.1. NCBI lineage: Eukaryota > Metazoa > Chordata > Actinopteri > Cypriniformes > Cyprinidae > Labeo > Labeo catla. The sequence goes on from VONZ01000075.1 coordinate 1,594,147, forward strand.
ACAGTCAATCAAACCTATGAGAATAGCATCCATTACTGTAAAAGCTGCAAAGATAATAAAAATGCCCATTTTTGCCTTTGTTATATGTTTTAGCCAATTGGGCAGTATGGCAGCAAAACTGTTCACATGCTTTCCCTCTGATTCAAAAAAACATGTGACAAATCCATAATCCAATAACAGGGGATAGCTTTTTCATGTCTGATTATCTGACTATCCACTATTTGTATTTCTGTAATGTCTTTCATTTTCACTGAAAAAAATTACTGTAATTTATATCTAAGCCCATTTTCAGATCGAACAGTAATAAGTTGCTGGACTCGTCCTGTCAACAACTGACAAGAAAACAAATTTAATCTGAAGTGTTATTTTCCTCAGAGAACAGGTTCATAAAATACATTCATTTCTAACTTATGACAACTGCTCTCCTGCCTGTTTCTGAATCGCTTTATAAAGATCTGAAATGAACAGGTCATAAAAAGAGGCCGGGTGTTTGTGAAAAGAACCAGCTTTATCCTGTTGCTCCGAAGCGTCGCTGTTCATTTCATCTTTATTTGAAGACAAGCCTTCATTTATCACATTTGTATTCGATTTCTTCAGGTTTGTCTATTTAATACAGCAAAATTGTTTCAATTAAAGCGCAAAACAGGATACACATGCTTTCTCTCCCTCTATGCCTCCTCTCTCTCTCCCTATTTATCCTGCTAGGTTTTATAAGAGTGTTTTTCAGTTTTAATATAAGTAATTGGAAAAATGCTCCGGGTGCTTCAAGTCATTAGTAAATGAGCAGTCTGCTTTTATTAGCATCCGACTTGTAAATAATGCATTAAACTCCTGAAATAAACATGATCAACTCTGCTCTGTATCCATAATGGAAAAAATAACATTGCTCAACTTCCACGATTGAGTCAAGTCATTGAGCGAAATGTGTACATTTAAGATGATATTTGTAGAAACTATGATGCAAATACAAAACCACCTCGGGTGCGTTTTTAGAATAATGAGGTGAATTAAATTTTGTGATATGTACAGTAATTGTTTCAACACACCCCCTCCCTCTTTATTGTTTGGAAAAAAAAAAGAAAAAGAAAATTCCGGGCTGTTTGTAATCAAGGATATAAGGCTCATAGGTTTTCTTATTAAACACTTTTTCAGTGAGGAATGTGCCTTGTGAACTGGTAATTAATATTGTGGCTGGGCTGGTAATTTGCTCTCGCGCCATTATACTGTTGTTCCAGCCGTTATCCACACTAGTAATGAGCTGTAATTTTACAACGGGAAATTGGTTTATGTTTAAACAACACATTAAATTGTTCAAGAATCACATCAGGCTAAAGTACTGCATTGCTTTGAATATCTCACCTTATGTTTTAGCCCAGGAAAAGCTTTTTTAAAAATATATTATGATGTTTTAAGTTCAGGTTCACCACAAGGGACAACATCTTGCATTTTGGTGCTGTCAAATATTTGTCTTATACATAAGCACGCTTGTCATAAGTGTAACAACCAGTAGCTCTAGAAAAAGCAAGACTGGCAAATACATTTGCACACATTACTGCTAATCTATTCAACAGCATGTACTGGCAAATAACCCATTTACATGATTTCAACGTGTCTCTATACACTTTTTCATTTTATGCGTATAATAAGAAACCAGATATATATACAGTACACTGTTGTTCAGATGTTTGCGATCATTTAGGGTTTTAAATGTTTTCAAAAGAAGTTTCTAATGCTGAAGGCTGCATTTATTTGTCAAGTGCATTTTTATCTCTGTGTTCAAAAATGGGAGTGACAGTTAAAGGGTTAAAGAAGTCTCTTATTCTCATCAAGGCTGCATTTATTTAATAAAAAATACAGAAATAAACAGTAATATTGTGAAATGTTATTACAATTTAAAATCAAGGTTTTCTATTTTAATATACTTTAAAATATTATTTATTTTAATATGCAAAGCTGAATTTTCATCAGCCATCATTACAGTCCTCAAATATATATATGTATATATATATATCTATATATATATCTATCTATATATATATATATATATATATATTTTTTTTTTTTGAATAAAATTATTAAAATTAAAGAACAGCATTTATTTAAAGTAGAAAATCTTTTATAACAATACACACTACCATTTAAAAGTTTGGGGGTCAATATTTATTTATTAAATTTTTAAACAAAATTAACAGTTATATTTAGCAAGGATGTATTAAATTTATTTTAAAAGTGATAGCAGAGACTTTTATTGTTAGAAAAGATTTCGGTTTTGAATAAATGCTGTTCTTTTAAACTTTTAAAAAAACAGGAATAAATTAAGAGTCCTGGAAAAACGTATCACAGGTTCCAAAAATATGTAAAGCAGCACAACTGTTTCCAACACTAATAATAAATCGGCATATTAAAATAATTTCTGAAGGATCATGTGACACTAGATGAATGTGAAGATGTGAAGACTAGATGAATACTGGAATAATGGCCGATGAAAATTCAGCTTTATTTCACAGATATAAATTATATTTTAAAGTATATTAAAATAGAAACCCATTATTTTAAATTGCAATAATATTTCACAATATTAGGATTTTTGTGTATTTTTGATTTTTGATTTTTGAGCCTTGATGAGCATAAGAGACTTCTTTAATGTTGGACGGCTATATATTAAGTAAGAATCGGAATAAGTAAGGTTTTTTTTTTTTTTTTAGACTTTTCAACATTTGATAAAGGACCATCTGAGTCTAAAGACTGGAACTTCAACTTTGCAATCACATGAATAAATTATATTAATGCATAAAATATAAGTAAATGCAGCCTTGGTGAGCATAAGACACTTCTTTGAAAATCATTAATAAATCTGCCAACTCCAAACTTTTTAGATTGTGTAAATATGCTACAACCTTGAAAACACCTCCATTCATCATGTGCATCAAACACATTAAAGAAAGTTCATAAAGGCATTCCCAAACTGCATTCATCCTTTATGTGTATCTTACAATATAATGTATAGATCTTCTCCATTAACATATGAATTGCCATTTCTTTCAACACTTTTAGTCTTCCAAAGTTGTGACAGGCATTTTGCTTAAAAAATACATGTATAAATAAAAATTATTTTATTTTAAATGAATATGAAAGATTCAAAAGAAGTGGTATTAAAGAATGTGTCTGGTTTTCTTCTTTTCAAAATATATACACATTGCAGATACAGTGGAATGGCTCTGCATTACAGTGATACACAGCACCACTGTACTTATTACATTTAGAACATGTACGTGGAATATTGTAATTTTCCATGCTGCACCTTTAACCAGTTCATATGTTAATTTTATTCAGAAATTGATTAAAATAATTATTATTACTACAATAATCATGTTTTATTATTATTATTATTTAATAATTTCCTCTCAATGATAAAATATTAGAATGCTTCTCCTTAACTTCCTGTTATGTCAGCTTAGACACTTTTCAAAAAGACACCTGATTTGTACCTTTGTTCCTGTATGTAAAACACAACATGTGTAAGTGTAGAATGTTTGTCTTACAATCATATTTCTATATCTGTGCAGCAATCTGCATGTGCATATGTATGTGATTACTATGAAGGCAGAAGGAGTGCCATTTTGATGCATTGCACCCCAGGTGCAATCTATGCAAATGAGCAGACAATTGTAGTATGTTCGTATAACGAATTCCACCTCTTAATAATTGCATGGGAGTTATTTATTACCAAAAAGCTATCTGATATCTTGTGTAAGATCAGCCTTGTGTAACAAGTTGACATCCCATCTCATTAAGTGCAGCTTGCATAAAGGAAGTTGTGTGGAGCAAGAACCCCCTATTTTGGGAACTTAAAATGTCCACAGATCTTTCTACTGGCTGAGCGTGCAATGTTTTCTGGATATATATTTTTCTTGCTTTATACTGTTGTTGGCGCTCTAGTAAATTGGAACCAATCTAATACCAAACAAAAATGTAACATCCATCCATCCATCCATCCATCCATAGTTTTGTTCATTGTTTTTAGAATGAGGGGATGTCAAGCAACTTGTACACTTTGGCATATTGACATACTGTGTGTCTATGAAGGAAACCTGTTTTAAAAAACTAGTTTCTGTGTATCCATATTGGTTTTGTATTGACTTTTCAAGAAAAATTAAATTCAAAGTCATGAGATGTAACCAAGTAAAATGTTATGACATTTTACTTAAAAGTTTAATACATGTTCACAAGTTAATGTTTTTTTGTTTGTTTGTTTGTCTTTAAACAAAATTAACACTTATATTTACCAAGGATATGTTACATTTATTAAAGAGAGAGAGAGAGAGAGAGTAAAGACTTTTATTGTTAGAAAAGATTTCTGTTTTGAATAAAACATTTTTTAATTTCCATTTATACATTTTTAATGTACTTATTTATTTGCAGTATCATTGTGAATTATTCTTAAACATTCAACATTTTTCCGGTTGGACCATTTGATTTTGTTGGTTGCACCGCATGACTGCAAAGCATTTTGGCAGCGACTATTTACACTAAATGAAAATACCATATTTTCTTAGTGGTATATGCTATTTACTCTAATTGCAAATAGCAATGAATTATATTTAAACTAAGTAAAAACAGTATTTGTGCAAAATGAGTAATCGTGATTAATCATATTCAAAATGCGTGTGTACTGTGTATATTTTTAAATAGCAATTACACATCTAAAATGGTCTTTATTTGTATGTTTTCTGAGAGCTTTGTCCTTTTCTCCGCTTAATTCTCACGCTAACTGCCATCCGGACACAGGTTTGGTAGTATGGTAGTAGTCACCAATATTAGGGGAAAGAGATAGAACACAGCTTATAATGTTTCATCCATGTGCTTCTAGACAAAATATCATCATATTTTCATATGACACCCACAACATGCTGCTGTGAGCATGTAAGAAATACTGCTGCTGCAAATATAAAATACATGAAATAACTCCCATATAGCATACATGAATCACCTCGTAGCATATCTATACAGGTGGAGCTGGGGAAGGTGGAGGGTTTCTGAAGCCGCTACAGCAAGCACTAGTCATATATTTGAATGTTGAGCAGCAAGCTCATTGGCTACTGATACAGGAGACAGCCAATCAGCTGTGCCATGTGAAAATTCATCATTAGGTCAGATTGAGTTAGTCCTATGGGACTACGAGTTTCATGCAAGAACACTGTACGTGAATTATCATTTTTACTCAAATTATTTCAAGGATGCCACCTTATTGAGACAATAAAGCCCTCCCTAACACCTACCCCTAACCCTAACCGAGGCACTTTATTTTACATTTTTCGATTATTGCCTTCATTTCACTACAAAAATAAATGCCTTTCTGATCTGATATGTGATGTGAAAAGTTCTGCAAAAGGCAGATTTGAACTCGGGTCAGTTGCGTCCAAAGTCACTGCTACATGCATTACCAGTTACACTACTGAAGCTGTTGTTCAGCAAGTGTCTTTTGTAAGGTTGACTGAACACATGTTCATATAGCCTCTGCCAACAAGACAGGCTGTTTGCACTTAGTGGAAATAGAAATAGACAAAAAAAAAAATGCTAATAAAAAGTTATGCCAAATTAATTATTACTTTTTTTATTCTTTTCAAGTGTTTCATTCTCTTAATGAGGATTTTTCATCATTATAATATCAGTACTGTTGTATAACCTTGGCATTTTGGAGTTTATCAAAAAATTATAATTAAAATTAAGAGGTGTACTCAAGCAATTGTATGTGTGAATTTTTTAACAAATTAATATATCTCATAGCATCACATCACTGACCCACCTAAACTGTGGAAGTAATAAATTTGCACTGTTAGAGATTAACATATGGCCTTTAACGTCAACAACAAAAGGTACTGGAAGCAATGTCTCGTCCTTTTTAAAACCCCATAAGCCTGTCCTAATTATGCACAATTATATGCTTAGTTGCTTTTTATTATTTGCATTTATCATTGTTTTTTCCTGCTGCCCTGAGACTCATTTTTGGGTCACAACCCACTGCTCTATGCAGTTCCATTTCTAGGAAACTCCAGCATGACTTTAAGCTCTCTCTTGCGGTATGAAAATGTAACTCCAGTCAACTAATCATCGTCAAACATTTGAGTTGAATTAGACATCAGAATGGGTGCTGGAAGTAGGAAAGCACTGGAATGGGTCTCATAATGTTCTCGATGGCTGTGTAATGGCACTCTTTTATTGGGTTATGATACACTGTCACAATCTGTTTCTCTCCTTAACTTTCACTCATTGGCACTCTTCCAGTCTTGGTCATTTCGGATTTTTATGCCATTCCCCTACAATTATCCTCCCATTTTCAGTCTTGTTTTTCCGTACTGTGTCTACAGATGGGAGATGTGTGCATGTGTGTATGTGTGAGAGGCACAGAGAAGGGGATTTGCCCCATGGTGCCCATGCTGCCTGCGGTGTGCCAGTGTCCTGCTGCCTACTGTCAGGGTGCGTCTCAGTCAGCGAGGACCCTTGGGGGACTGAAGGCCCCCGCTTAGGGACCGGCCCCTCCTACCCACCCTCAGCATCTCATCTGAGCTTCTGTCATCTTAACCTTTGGAAAACCGCTCGGAGACAACCGTTTAGGAAAACAAAAGAAAAAACACCCTCTTCTCTGCATGTCTCCTGACCTTTCCTTGTTATGTTCATCTCATTTTAGGAAACTACTTATTTATTTATCACAATAGCTTATTAATGTAGGGGGATGTAGTGGTAATATGCACAATTTGTCCCAAGGCAGAATAAAATTGCAGTGACATTAAAGAGCATTTTTGGAAACATTATCTGGGGATGTGACAGTCTGGATTGTTTGACCCTCACACTTCTATTCAGGTACTTCCGATTGAAGTGATCTACTGTAATCTGTTGTCTAGGATCAACGGTGTCGTGGCCTTTCTGAATAACAAAGGTTGTTTGGTTCTATTGTCCTAACTGATACAGAGTCACCCTAGGCTTGAGGCTACTCCGTCTGTTTGATCTACCAACAAGTAATAAAGCCCATACGTATGATAAAAGAAAATAGCCTGTGATCTGGATGATTAAATTCCACCTCGTAAAACGGAACAAACACAGACTGCATTGCACTGTATCTACATGTTGTTTGAGTAAGGCCTGTAATTGTAATGCATTTGCTGATGGTCTGTTAGGATCAGGCAGCACTCAGTGATAAACAATAAGGTTCTTGTGAGTCCCCAGGCTGTGAACAAGTAGAGTCAGATCTTTATCATGACCAATTACTCAGGGTTATGGTCAGGGTCCGGTTGAAGGGGCTGAGGCTTTTCCAACCCTTTCCTCACTCTTTGAACCCACATCCATCTTCAAGAAAAAACAAGGCTGGCAAAAATCAATTACTGGCAAACATAATTTGTTGGCTTTGCAAAACCGTAGTTGAAGTATGTAATCTGGATTTTTGTCACCTAGGGGCGTAACGATTCACTCAACTCATGATGCAATACGATTCACGATACAAATTTCAGAATATGATTTTCTCACTATTTATTTTTTAATAAAATGAGAAAGTTGTCCTTTTATTATTTCTCAGACAAAATGCTGCATATTTGTTTGTGAAATAATTATATAATTGCAAAAACAGAATGGTCTGACTTTAGGTTTGTGAAACTACACTACATAAAACATATCTCAATGAAAAAAAGCAGCAGACGGGTTGAATGAGAACGTAAATTCACTTTCTTGCCCTGTTTAAACTAGTGCTAGATGTAGCCTCTGACAGCAGGTGGCGCTTATTGAACAGCGGCAGTACAGTGTTTTCTTGGTTACCACTGTAAACAAAGCAGCGCTGAGCTTATAAACACTACTTTAATAAAGCAATAAGCCCCAAGAAGCCGTGGTTTGCAGTGAATTTATAACCATAACCATTTCTGAGGAATAACCACAACCGTTATAAATTCACTGTAAACCACAGCTTCACAGGGCTTATTTCTTTTTATAAAATGGTTATTCCATATACGTAGTAAGGCTTCACAAAATAAAACAGAGCAAATAAACTGTAATGATGTTAATAAAAAAATTTATTCTTTCGCCAAACAATGTAGTTCCTCAGAAACGGTTGTGGTTGCAATAAAGTGGGTGCCAAGCAGCACACAAACGTAAACAAAGGTGTATGTTTGTAGAGTAATTTACAACAGCTTAAAACACAGCTCAACCAATCAGAATCAAGGACTGGAAGAATAATGTTTTTATTAGCATCATTACACTTTATTTGCTCTGTTTAATTTTGTGAAAACTTACTATTTATATAGTATAACAGTTTTATGAAAGCAATAAGCCCCGAAAAGCTGTGGTTTACAGTGAATTTATAATAAATTAACTTTATTATACCACTGATCTATCCACCTTTTTCTTGAGTAACCGATGAGCGCCATCATGATGGATTCTAACTTTCGTTTGGATCCTCTCATGCTCCGGTCTCCTTAGAAATTCATGTTAAAGCGGGGTAAAAGATCAACTGAATTAATTAAACGGAAACTTTTTAAATATAACTAAATAATAACGTGCACAGGGTTAAGCTAAGACCAGAAACGTGAAGCGTCTTTCTGTTACGAGGCGGATGAGACTTCCATGTTCAGCAAAAGGTGGATAAAGTAATAGTTATAAATCTTATAGATAACTGCATTATGCATATACAAGATGAAAATAAAATAAAATCCAAATGTTTCTAAAGACAGTTCCCCTCAAAAACTCAACTGTATCGCAATTTGTTTAACATCTCAACCATCTTGTATTGTCACAAGACAATTTTTATAAATTTTGTAATTATGCATATACACTACCGTTCAAAAGTTTGGGGTCAGTACATTTTTATTGTTTCTTTTTTTTTTTTAAGAAATTAATACTTTTATTCACCAAGGATGTATTAAGTTAATAATTAAAAGTTTATTAAAAGTTAATAATAAATAATTTACATTGTTATAAAATATTTATTTTTTGAATAAACACTGTACTTTTTAAACTTGTTATTCATGAAAGAATCCTGAAAAAAAAAAAAAAAATATCACAGGTTCCAAAAAATATTTGGCAGCACAACTGTTGATATTATCCAATATTGATCATTCTAATAATAAATCCGCATATTAGAATGATTTCTGAAGGATCATGTGACACTTAAGACTGGAGTAACAGCTGATAAAAAATTCAGCTTTTCAGCACAGGAATAAATTCTATTTTAAAGTATGTTAAAATAAAAAACATTATTTTATATTGTAAAAACATTTTGCAATAGTACTGTTTTTTTTCTATATTTTTAATCAAATAAATGCAGCCTTGATGAGCATAAGAGACTTCTTTAAAGACTATTACAAGTCTTACTGACCCCAAACTTTTGAACGGTAGTGTATGTATTAGTGTTGTAGCTTGTGTTCACACTACATTAATTTCAAAGTGAAGTCACTCCAGATCTGTTTCGAATGCATTTGTACAGAATGTTTGTTGACAATTATACATGTATGGGAGTGTTCCTGGCAGCTGTCAGTCCTCCACAGTGGAAAATATAGATAATTCAGCAGAAAGTGTTTAGATGAGCTCAAATACTATTACAGCAAGACAGAAATGATGGTGCTTGAGGTGTGGTGATGCAGGTTTTACTTCACATGAGGGAGGCCTCTGTGTCAGCCATGATGAGTGAGGACAGGGTGCTGCCACAGGTTTCTCATCTTGCACAGACAGCAAGTCTGATGACACTGGCCTTGAGCTCTGCTCATGTGCCCCCCTCTCAGTCCCACTGTCTCACTGTCATGCACGAAAACTCCCCCGACCGCTCCAAACCGGCGCTGTACATTTTCATACTCAGAGCCCGGAGGTTAAAATCGCTCATTACGCCGCCTGAGATTTATTAAAATAGATTATAGAAATGTTAATTAAGTCATTAATTACATTATTTAATCAGCATTGACAGATAATGCGGTGAGCATTTGTGGTTTGGAGGGGGGAGCTGACAAACTAGGGGGAGGGTTGGTGTCGGATCTGTGTGCGTGCAAGCATGTGTGCTCTGGGGGTGGGAAAGGGGGGGAATTGATGTTGTTTACTTGAATAAATTACTCTTAAGGTATTATATTTGACAGGGTGGTGTCTGATATACAGAATGATACAGGAATTTATTTTCTGTTTATTCTAAGTCTACCACTATTGATCATGCAAGCCATGCAGTTTATTTATGTCCACCTTAAAGTATGTAAACATATTATGGAATCGTAGGTGGGAAGTTAGTATTGATGATAATGATGGTAGTAAAAGTCAGTTTTATTTGTGTAGTGCGTTCGACAATACGCAATGTTTCAAAGCAGCTTTACAGAAAATCATAATAAATGATAGTTTACCCAAAAATCCAAATTCTGTCATTATTACTCAACGTCATGTCGTTCCAAACCCGTAAGACCTTTGTTCATCTTCAGAACACAAATTAAGATATTTTTGATGAAATTCAACAGCTTTCCTGCATAGACAGCAACGCAACTGACACATTCAAAACCCAGAAAGGCAGTAAGGACATCATTAAAATAGTCCAGTGGTTCAACCATAATTTTATGAAGGTACGAAAATACTTTTTGTGTGCTAAGAAAACAAAAATAAGGACCATGCGTGTTTCACAAGAATACTGTGAATGTGTGACACAGGACCCAGCGTTTATCAAAATATCTCAATTTGTGTTATTAAAGGGGTCATCGGATGCCCATTTTCCTCAAGTTGATATGATTCAACTATCGTGGGAATGGCCCCTATCGGTGTGACAGGCATCGGAGAATGGCTCGATTTGAAAAAGGGGATATTATTTTTACAGATTAATTACAGCCACTGCATGGATTTTTATCATTATAGTGTAGATTTGTACATACACTGTCAACACACATTAATGTTCAAACAACATGAAAAAGTGAACTTAGCATCCGATGACACCTTTAAGATGAACGAAGGTCTAACAGATTTGGCACAACATGAGGGTGAGTAATGAATGACAGAATTTTCATTTTTGCAGGAATTATCCTTTTAATATAATTATACCTGTAGTCACATTTAGCAGATAAAAGCTGGTCGATACTATAGTTTGCATTATGTGCATATATAATCAATTATGAAGTCTTAATTTGCTATATAGTATATAACACTTTGTGTGAGCATACTGCCTGTATGCAGATAAAGTTATATAGTACTAAACTATATATTCAACTTTAAATATGTCAGTAGGTAGTATAGTTAACATTTTACAATAATCAAATTGCGATTTGCTACATACACTACCAGCCAAAAGTTTTTGAACAGTACGATTTTTAATGTTTTTAAAAAAATCTATTTAAAATAACTGCTTTCTGTTAGAATATATTTTGAAAAATGTAATTTATTCTTGTTATCAAAGCTAAATTTACAGCATCATTACTCTAGTCTGCAGTATCACATGATCCTCCAGAAATCATTCTAATATGCTGATTTACTGTTCAAGAACCATTTTTATTATTATTATAATCAATATTTAAAACTGCTGAGTACATTTTTTTCAGGATTCTTTGATGAATAGAAAGATCCAAAGATTAGCATTTAACTGAATTAAAAAGCTTTTGTAACATTATACACTATACCATTCAAAAGCTTTTTATTTATTTATTTATTTATTTATGTGAGAAATTAATACTTTTATTTAACAAGGATGCATGAAGGATCATGTGACTGCAGTAATGATGCTAAAAATTCAGCTTTAAAATCATATGATAAAATTACATTTTAAAATATATTCAAAAAGAAAAGTTATTTTAAGTAGTAAAAATATTTCAAAATGTTACTGTTTTTGCTGTACTTGGGATCAAATAAATGCAGGCTTGGTGAGCAGAAGACACTTCTTTAAAAAAAACATTAAAAATCTTACTAAAAAACTTCTGACTGGTAGTGTACACTAGCAGCAAGTTTACTATAAAGGAGCAGTTGAGAGATTTTCAGCCAATAGGAGCAATAATGTTGCTTCATACTGGGATAAAAGTGACAACATGGGCATGGCGGCCATTAGCATATAGTTACATTGTGTTCCTTTGCTCCTTCTGTGTGCTCCAGTTTTCATTGGGCAATTTTAAATCTTTCATTGTGGGAGCATTTGGAGGAAGCATTTGGAGTGACATTTGGCAAAGGCCTCAAACCATATTTCCAAGCTGTTTAGAAAGAAAATACAAGGGGAGCGATCACGAGATGGATTACCAGGGAGGCGATACTGTGAACTTCCTTATCTGTTGACAGCTTAGTTACCGTTAAGAACAAGAAATGTGTTTTTCAATTCACTGAGAATGGAGCTCTTCTTTGTCCCCATAGACCTGCATTACGGGATTGTGCGATCGGACCTGATAACTCTCAAATAACTGGCCTTGAAAATGAGTTTGGAAGAACGCTTGATTCGGTCTGTGATTCGGATTATTTATTGGCTACAAAGTTTGCCGAGTACTTTTCAACAGAAATGTGCAAAACAATTAAAGTTCCGTTCCTGAGCTTCAATGTCGCCTTTTAAAGGACAAATATCCGCATACACAGATGGACGTTCAAATGCAGCAACATATTGCTTCGTTTTTATCTTATTTTGCCAGGGTGAATTAATGTGTGCTAATTATGATCTGACATCTGTAGATTCTATTCAAATGTGCTTAGCCATTTGTGAATTTCATTACTCAAGGGCTGGGTATGGGGAAAAAAAGAGACATTCTAATGCAACGATGGTGTTTTTCAGGGTCGAGAGTGATCGAATAACAAATTGACACTCTATTAATTACAATTTCAGATGAAGTAAACACTTTATCAAAGCTTTTGAAGTGTACTGTAACCTGGGAGTGATCGTGTCTAAATGACTCTTCTCGATTGTGACACTTCCACTCCTTCTTTGAGGTTGCCTGGCAACATGTGAGTGGCCCGGCTCTTCAGATGGAGAGGCCCTTGATTGTTGAGCTGAGTGACTGTTGAAATGAATCTCAGATTGCGTCTCTGAATGTTTTTTAGTTGACACCACCCTTGAGGTCTCTGAGACTACAAAGTGACTTGTTTCATGATCAGTCGTGACACTGCAGACTATGCTACATGTTCTTTATTGACTGATCATTGCGTTATTGTCTGCTACTTACTATAAATGCAAAGTTCTCTTGATTAGATCACACTGAAAATACGAGAGGTATGAAAGAAACAGCCTCGCACGTACGGTTCACTTATCGCACTTTCAAATATTTGCGTTTGCAGGGTAACTGAAGTCATCCAAGCACTGTAGTAATTGGCACTTTGATAGCACTTCATAAATGTGTGTCTCACTTTGAAGGTGTTCTGAGCAGATTTTTTCAGCTTTGCTACCTTTCTTATTATCTCTCCTCAACACTTTCTAAACTGTTTCTGTAATTATACAGTTACTTAAATGTGGCAGAGTGACAGTTTGGGTGATATTTCACTTAGAGGTCTGTGATATGTCTTTTTAAGGCGATTGCTTGCCTGGATCCAATATGCTGTATGCCAGTATGCTATGTTCTGCCTGAGGTAGGGAAGCAGAGAATAAATTGTTATAGAAAGGCATATCTGGTCATTTATGGATCTCAAGAGGATTTTTTAGGGCTCCCATGGGACCTGTAAGAGAGAGGGAAGGCAAATTGGGTAATAATGAGATTAAGGTTGCTTAAACATGCAAGAGCAGTTACTGTATGTTTTACAGACCTATGTCCATTTTGTATTAACACTAGTTCTAACTTTGTGCAATCAGTATTAACATTCATCTTTACATCTTCTCAGCTCTTAATAGTATGTAGTCTTAGTCTTGTGGAGTCTAATCCTCATTACAGCTTATTCTGGTTTAGAACCACTTGGAAAATGTGAAAAGCAATCAACTGCTTTTTTTATTTTGTTTTGTTTGATTACGACATTCATTACAATTTATTGTTTTGTTTGCAACCCTAAAAAGGACAAGCAGTCTGGAGAATTGTTATTTTTGTTGTTTTTTTTTTTGTTTTTTGTTTGCAACCCTAAAAAGGACAAACAGTCTGGGGAATGGATATTTTTTGTTTTGTTTTGTTTTGTTTTGTTTTGTTTTGTTTTGTGTTTTTCTTTTTCTTTTTGTTTGCAACCCTAAAACAACAGTTTAACAACAGACAAACAGTCTAGAGAGTGGATTTTTTGTTTTGTTTTGTTTTTGTTTGTTTGCAACCCTAAAACAACAGTCTAACACACAAACAGTCTGGAGAGTGGATTTTGTTTTGTTTTGTTTTGTTTTGTTTTTGTTTTTTGTTTGTAACCCTGAAACAACAAAATCTAACACACACAAACAGTCTGGAGAGTGGATTTTTTTTTGTTTTGTTTGTTTTGTTTGTTTGTGTAACCCTAAAACAACAGTTACACAAAACAATTTTTTTTTTGTTTTGTTTTGTTTTGTTTTGTTTTGTTTGTAACCCTAAAAACAACAGTCTAACAACAGACTAACAGTCTGGAGAATTTTTTGTTTTGTTTTGTTTTGTTTTGTTTTGTTTTGTTTGTAAACCTAAAACAACAATCTAACAAACAGTCTGAGAGTGAATTTTTTTTGTTTTTTGTTTTGTTTTGCTTGCAACCCTAAAACAACAGTCTAACAACAGACAAACTGTTTGAGAGGGATTTTTGTTTTTCTTTTTGTTTTGTTTTGAAACCAGTCTAACAAACACACAAACAGTCTGAGAGTGGATTTTTTTGTTTGTTTTGTTTTGTTTTTGCTTTTTGTTTAACCCTAAAACAACAGTCTAACAACAGACAAACAGTCTGGAGTAGATTTTTGTTTTGTTTTGTTTTGTTTTGTTTGTTTGTATTGTTTTGTTTTGTTTTGTTTTGTTTTGTTTTGTTTTTGTTTGCAACCAGTCTAACAACAGACAAAACAGTCTGGAGAGTGGATTTTGCAACCCTAAAACAACAGTCTAAAACAATCCTAAAAAGGACAAGCAGTCTGGAGAGTGGAATTTTTTTGTTGGTTTTTGTTTTGTTTAGATTTTTGTTTTCAACACCAAAAAGGGCAAACAGTCTGGAGAATGGATATTTTGGTTTTTTTGGTTTTGTTTGCAACCCTAAAAGGACAAACAGTCTGTGGAATGGATATTTTTGTTGTTTTGTTTTGTAGCCCTAAAAAGGACACAGTCTGGAGAATGGTTATTTTTGTTGTTTTATTTTTGCAACCCTAAATCAATCAACAATCAGTCTGGAGAGTGATTGTGTGTGTGTGTGTGTGTGTGTGTGTGTGTGTGTGTGTGTGTGTGCACCTGGTATTTATCTTGCTATGGGGACCAAATGTCTCCACAAGGATAGTAATACCAGTAAATTTTGACCTTGTGGGGACATTTG
This sequence comes from Labeo catla, assembly GCA_012976165.1. Taxonomy (NCBI): domain Eukaryota; kingdom Metazoa; phylum Chordata; class Actinopteri; order Cypriniformes; family Cyprinidae; genus Labeo; species Labeo catla. The sequence goes on from VONZ01000075.1 coordinate 1,609,495, forward strand.
TGAGGTCCCCATGAGGAAACAAGCTTATAAATCATGCAGAATTAGTTTTTTTTGAGAAAGTAAAAGTGTGCACAGTCTCCTGTGAGGGCTAGGTTTAGGTGTAGGGCGATAGAAAATACGGTTTGTACAGTATAAAAACCATTACGCCTATGGAATGTCCCCATAAAACATGTAAACACAACATGTGTGTGTGTAATGATGCAAACATGTTTTCTGTAAGGGGTAGGTTTAGGGTTGGGGTTGGGTTAGGGGATAGACAATATCGTTTTGTCAGTATAAAAACTATAGAAGTCTATGGAAAGTCCCCACAATTCACAAAAACAAACGTGTGTGTGTGTGTGTGTGTGTGTGCGTTTTTGTTTGTTTTTTGTTTACAACCCTAAAAAGGACAAGCAGGAAAAGGACAAACAGTGTGGAGAATGGATATTTTCTGGAGCACTTTAATCTGAAATAGTTTATACCACAGTCATATAAATAATAGAGAAGACAATGGAAAATTGTGTAACTGCATTCTTAAACACATTCATAATGTTAAAAAAGATTCCCATTTCAAATGAATGCCATTCTTTTGACCTTTCTATTCATCAGATGATACATATATTATGTTTTCCACAAAAATCTGTGCAATTATTATTATTATTTTCTGTTTTGTTTTGAGAACTAAATTAGAATTGAAGGTCCAAAACACTGGGTTTGTACTTCTGCAATTTGAATCCTTTAAGCATAAGAGACTTTTTACCGATCCCAAACCCAGAAAACCAAGCAGAAATGTTATATTTGACTTGTGGCTATCTAGTTAACTTGTTACTAAGTGCTCCTGCAAATGCTAACAATCGTGTTTTTTTTTGTTTTTTTCCAAAGGTGCTTGTGCAGTTACTTCAGTCACCGACTCCAGCGGGCAAAACAAAGCTCCTTTAGCCTCCAACCTCGCGGATCTGAAGATCATGAAGTCCATACAGATCTGAGGTAGTCCGCCACGGCAGGGGTCAAAGGTTAGGACTCACAGCCATTGGTGGGAGAGAGGAACCACTTGGCTGTAAGCTCTGAGAGGAGAGGATCAGGGCTTCCACGGTTAAATATAACCAGAGGGAATGAGACCTGTGGTGCAAGAAAAAAAAAAAGGACTGACTTATTTAAAAAAAAAAAAGACTGACTTATTTAAATGCCTGAAGAGATCCTGCGATAGTTTGAGCAGACGAAACCCAGCGTAAGCAGAGGAAAAACTGAAATGGATGATGCCGCCGCTCTGTTTTCCTGGGTTGAAAATGAATGGATGCTCTATTGCTCTTGGATGGATTTTGATGTTATGATCAAAACAGTGTTTAATCAGTACAGTCGAGTTGGTACAAAGCTTTATCAATTTACTTTATCAATACCCCAAAGCACTTTTGCCATATAATAGTTTTATATAATTCATTGCACATGTCACTTTTTAATGGTCTGACTTTTTCAAGGGATTTCAAGGGAACTTCTGAGCCCATTTGTCAAGGACTTTCAGAAACAGTGCTGATACAATCCAAATATAAAAAGTATTTTTTCACTCAGTAAACATTTGTACTTTTTAAGTCATAGTTTTCTTGTTTTTCTTTTGGATTGCTTTTCTATTACTTCAACCAGCATATACAGTAGGTATAAAAATATCTTCTTTTTTCCAGCTTTCCAGAAACAAACTTAAGCAGTGATTATGTCCTCATAATAAATATTTTCTGAGCCATTTTAAAGAAATACTGTATAAAGATGTATAAATTCTTCCATCTCTTGTCTGTTCTCCATGTGCTCAGAACAAGTGTAAGGTTCTTAAACTACGCTTGCAGCACTGAATAATGTAGCAATATCATAATGACATGAGTAATGAGGATTGAGACCATGGTAACAGGTGTTGAGCTTGTTCATAAATGGAAAGGTGGAACGCTGTACTTCAGCTACTGTACTCCCGCATGTTAATAAAAGTGCTGAGAACTGAGTGGGAGCAGTCAGTGATCTCTTTTCTTTGTCTGTAGAGTGTGTACATGTATCACAGAGTGTGTATAATTTAAATGGATGCTCTTTATTTGATATCTTTCAGTATTTCCTGTCTCATAGGGCTTCCTCCTGTGCCTTCCCCCAAAGACCAATGTAATGTGGCTCACAAAAGATTCAGCGTGTGTTTTTGTACTATTTTACTGGCATGACTGATATACACTACCGTTCAGAAGTTTGGGGGTATGTTTTATTTTTTTGAATGCTCAAAATAATGATATTTATTTAAAACAGACATTTTGTAATGACGTAAAATTGTCACTTTTTGATCAATTTAATGCATCCTTGCTGGATAAAATATAAATTTATTAAAAAAAAAATTCTGACCCTAAACCTTTAAACAGCACTGTACAATGTGTTACAATTGTAGGGCCCTATAAAATAAATTTTATGTTTTTCCCAAATTCCATTTCATCTATCTATCTATCTATCTTTCTATCTATCTATCTATCTGTTTTAATTTTTATTGACTGTTTTAATGATTCAATTAAATTAGAATTAATGTCCAATTATTTAAAATCATGAAACGTACACAATTTAACTGAAATTCTGTTTTGTTTTGTTTTTTTTTTCCTGGATTCCATTTTAATGGCTTTAATTAAATTAAAAATTAAAATATCTAATTGATTGATTTTATATATTTAAAAAAAAAAACTCTTTTTACATTTTTCTGGTAAATAAATGAAGCCATAAAACATTAGTTTATCAATTTAATGCATCCTTGCTGAATAAAAATATTAATTTATTTTAATAAATAAATAAATTCTGACCCTAAACCTTTAAACAGCACTGTACATACAATTGTAGGGCCCTAAAAAATCAATTTTATTTTTTTCCCAAATTTCATTCATTCATTCATTCAATCAAAAAGCATGTGTAATTAATTAAAAATATTAAACATGCACAATTTAACAGAAATTCTGTTATATTTTTAACAAATTCAGTTTTTTTTGTTTGTTTGTTTGTTTGTTTGTTTTCTGGGTTCCATTTAATTAAATACAAAAAATTAAAAGCATATCTAATCAATTGATTTTATATTTAAAAAAATAAAAATAAAAATAAAAAATAAAATTAATTTATTATTATTTTATTTTTTCCTGAAATACAGTGTTCTCTATTTATTTTTTTCTGATAAATAAATGAAGCCATAAAACATTAGTTTACCAATTTAATTAATCCTATAAAATCCATTTTATTTTCCCCAAATTCCATTTATTTATTTATTTAAGTTTGAATTTTTATTGACTCTGTTTTAATAATTAAATTAAATTTTATTAATCAAAAAATATGTCTAATTAATTAAAATCATGAAACATACATATACATACATTATATATATATATATATATATATATATATATATATATAAACACCTCAATTTATTATTATTTAAGAATATAATATAATATACCGTTATTTAAAGAATCTATATTAATTCAACCACTTTCTTGTTTTGACCACATATATTTTACAAGACCACAAGTATGTTGATGTTCCCTCCTATTTAACAGATTTAGCTGGACCCTCTAAATTCCCATAATAAGAAACTTCGGTCACATTTTATTTTAAGGTCCAGTTCTCGCTATTAACAAACCATTAACTACAACTTCTGCCTCAATAAACTCCTAACTTGCTGCTTATTAATAGTTAGTGAGGTAGTTATTAAGTTTAGGTATTGGTATTAGGGATGTAGAATACGGTCATGCAGAATATGTGCTTTATAAGCACTAATAAACAGCCAATATGTTAATAATAGCATCTAATAACATCCATAAGAAAGCCTTTCTAGAAACATGGAATCTGCTACACATTTTTGGCCATGCACAGTCTCATTTTGCATGTAATAATGCACATATGTATGTACTGTATACACATGCGTTTTTGTCTTGTATGTACATGTATATATGTAAACTTTCCATCAGAAAGTCATCATACAGGAGTCAGTAAATGCCACAGGATACCCACTAATATCATGGTGGTCCCCCGTCCGCCCGTGCTTTGCGTGTGTGTCCTCCCAGGGCTTAGTGTGCACGTACAGGGCCAGATGGGCACTTTCATGAGTGTGTGAGCGTGGATTACTCTGCCTGCTACATCTGGGTCTCCACATGGCACAGCAGACTACGGCGGGAGCGAGAGAGGCAGGCGGGCGGGCGCTGCCACCCCCTCTTCAAGGATGCCTATATGACAGCCGTGTTCTCCAGCAGGGCACTGGCACAAATGCCAAATGAAAAGGTCACATGTCCCCACTACAGCCGCAGGACCGTTGCAAAGCACTCTGCCATTTATATAGAGGTAACCTAACTATTTTGGAGTAAAACAAGCAGGCCTTCGACCTCCTTGATGTTCTCAGATAAAGGAAGTGATGTGTTAACTTTTGAGATTAAAGCCACGTTCCTTTTTTAATGCCCTAAAGCAATAAATCCTAATCAGGGGGACGTGTACTCCAGAGGATATCTGGCAAGATTTAGGTTTTGTTTTGTGAAACAGAAATTGTGAGTTATGGTGAAACAAATAGAATATAATATGGAATATAAGTATGAAAAGTTAGTGTTTTTAAGCATTTTACATTTATTCCAAAATCAAACTCAAGGCAGTAACAATTTAAACAGTATCTTTTATTAAGGAGCTTACGTTCAGCTATTTAATAGTTAACTTTTAACTATTTTGGATCATTATTATGGTTCATTCAGACTGATTTGTGAATGCAGAACGTGCACGAACTCAAGAGGTGGGATTTATCGTATTAACCAACCATAGCCAAACATAACCAGTCATATCGGGATGGAGGCATTGCCTTCTCTGACATGACATTCCCCTTTTCATCTACAATTACCCTCCAACAAACTCAACGCATGCTTTAGGGGGTCTGTTAAAACGCACTGGGCTCAGGGGAAGCAAGAGACCTGCTGATGTCACTTATGGACAATGTTTCTTTAGAAAAACAAGTGATATATACATTTTTGTACTACACATTTTTTTCTCATCCAACGTTTTAGGTGGCACTGTCTCCCTTGCCTCCTCGGAGGAAATGCCCCAATACACACACACACACACACACCCACTCCCACACACAGTTACTTCTGGTACTTTAATCTGATTGGCTGAGAGGTCTTTCTAGCCGTACAATATTCTACCGGTATCAGCATGGCAGCATTTTTCTTGGAAAAGTCATGGAAAAGGAGCAAACCCACTATAATTTTGCAAATAACACTGTCGTTGTATCACAGAATGTATTTTTTTTTTTAGCAAGAATGTACTAGTTTAAAGTTAAGACGTTAAAATCTATTTTTGGACTGTAAGATTTTTAATGTTTTTTAAAGAAGTCTCTTCTGCTCACCAAGCCTGCATTTATTTGATCGAAAGTACAGCAAAAATCAGTAACATTTTTTTTTATATTTCTACTATTTAATATAATTTATTCCTGTGATTTCAAAGCTGAATTTTTAGCATCATTACTCCAGTCTACAGTGCCAAACGATCCTTCAGAAATCATTCTAATATGCTGATTTGCTGCTCAAAAACATTTATTATGATGATGATGAAAACAGCTAAGTAGAATTATTTTAGGTTTCTATGATGAATAGAAAGTTCAGAAGAACAGCATTTATCTGAAATAGAAATCTTTTGGAACATTATAAATGTCTTTATCATCACTTCAATTTAAAGCATCCTTACTAAATAAAAGTGGTAACATTTTAGTATCGGGAACAATTCTCACTATTAATTAGTTGCTTATTAGCATACCTATTATTAACATATTGGCTGTTTATTAGTGCATATAAAGCACCTATTCTGCATGACCATACTCTACATCCCTAATCCTACCCAATACCTGAAGTTAACAACTACCTTACTAACTATTAATAAGCAGCAAATTAGGAGTTTATTGATGCAAAAATAATAAAGTCCACTTCCAGAACAAAAATTTACAGAAAATGTACTCACCCCCTTGTCATCCAAGATGTTAATGTCTTTTGTTCTTCAGTCGTAAAGTAATTACGTTTTTTTAAGGAAAACATTTCAGGATTTTTTTGATATGGTGCCCTGAGTTTGAATTTCCAAAATGCAGTTTAAATGCGGCTTCAAACGATCCCAAATGCGGTTGCAAATGATCCCAGCCGAGGAAGAAATAAAATTATCTAGCAAAATGATCGGTTATTTTCATAAAAATAATACAATTTATATACTTTTTAATGTCAAACGCTCGTCTTGTCTTACTCTGCCTGAACTCTGTTTTGTTCCGGTTCATGACAGTTAGGGTATGTCGAAAAACTCCCATCTCATGTTCTCCCTTAACTTCAAAATCATCCTATATCACTGTTTTACCTTTTTTGTTAAGGGTGTTTGATCTTCTTTGCATGTTCAGGTTGCAAAGACTGGGTCGGTACTTCTGCAGCGATGTAGGATGATCTTGAAATTTCTCTCTCAGCTGGAATCGTTTACAACCGCATTTGGGATCGTTTGAAGCCGCATTTAAACTGCATTTCGGAAGTTCAAACTTGTGGCACCATATCAGTCCATTATATGGAAAAAAATCCTGAAATGTTTTCCTCAAAAAACATAATTTCTTTACGATTGAAGAAAGAAAGATATGTACATCTTCACTGTAAAAAACTATTTGTCGAGTCAACTTAAAATAATTTGTAACCTGGCTGCCTTAAAATTTTAAGTTTAGTCAACTCAAAAAAAAAGTTTATTCAGCTTGAAATGTTAAATTACACTAAGTGACAACTTAGATATCTGAGTTGAATCAACTTCAAATTTTAAGGCAGCTGGGTTACTTACCCATCTGTTAAGTTTAGCAAACAAATATCTAAGTTGTTACTTAGTACAACTTAACATTTCAAGTTGAATAAACTTATTTTAGTTGACTGAACTTAAAAATTTAAGGCAGCAGGGTAACAAATTATTTTAAGCTGACTCAAATTGTGTTTTTTAATTTTTTACAGTGTTGGATAACAAGGGGGATAACAATTTTTGTTCTGGAAGTGGACTTCTTTAATGGTTTGCTAATAGCGAAAAACTGGACTTTAAAATAAACTGTGACCATAAAAGCAGTAATGATGCTGAAAATGTTGATCTGATCACAGGAATAAATTACATTTGAAAATATATTCAATAAAAAAAACGGTTGTTTTAAATAGTAAAAATATTTTACAATATTACTGCATTTTGGATCAAATAAATGCAGGCTTGGTGAGCAGAAGAGACTTCTTTAAAAAAAATAAATAAATAAAAATCTAGACACACAAACACAAACATAACTGTATGAATGTATACAGTAAATAACTGAACATTTATTGTTTGGTGTCGATATGGAGTCTTAACTGACAGGACTGTGGAGAGCCCATTACACAAGAAGTTTAAGATCACAGAACACTGAAGTTTTTAAATTATTACAAAACTCTGGCTCCTAAAACAATACATCCCTTTAATACACCATATAATTTAATTTAGTGCAATCAACTTAATAAGCCAAAACTGCCTCTGGTGAAGTGTGTACTACAACAGATAATGTGATTTGTAGGAATCATAATTAAATAGAACATGTGCAGTGTACAGCTTGTTTGTGTCCAGGATGGAGCGCGCTTGATATGTATTGTCTCTTGGCCAATTCTGCGGGATGACCTGCATTGTCATTCCCCTCCATTACTGGTGAGATAAACTGGTCATGTGGCTCAAGTGCTTTTCAATTTCCATGGAGTGCAGACTCTCCTCTTGGAAATGTAACAAAAATGCTCTCACCATTAAACTGCAGGTCAAATATGTAATCAGCTTGGGTCTTGGATGGGCTCAGACATCATAACTAGCTGTTAACTCACAGATGACAATCTCTTGTGCGACAAGCAGAGAACCTCTTGTTTTTCCTTCTCTCTTCCTCTCTTTATTTTCTCATCTTTCACGTCTCTCCAACTCAATCAAATTAAAGGGATAGTTTACCCAAAAATGAAAATTCTGTTATTAATTACTCACGCTCATGTTGTTCCAAACCCGTAAGACCTTTGTTCATCTTCAGAACACAGATTAAGATATTTTGTTTATGAAATCTGAGCCCTGCATAGACACGTTCAAGGCCCAAAAGCATTCTCGTAGCTTCATTAAATTACAGTTGAACCCTGATGTCACATTTTTCTTATTCACCATCCTGTTTCACACTAACGTGTCAAACTGTAGAAGTAAAATAGGTTTTAATCACCATTTGTAAGTGAACCATAATCGCCACTTTAAGGATTCAGATGAGTCACTTGATATCTATTTAATGACTGGTAATAAAATGGCATCATAAAGGAGAATCATCAACATCTGAAGCCAGATTTTTTTTCCTTTAAAGGGAGATCAATGATATGGACTAAGCTAAACTATTCAAAGTAACCTTGCTCTTAGCAGTAGGCAAACTTTAGTCTTTTAAGACTAATTAGCTGGGTTTATCAGTGATAAACAGATAGGGCCACCTCGGCACAGCCTGTGAGGTCCAGGTGGACAAACACACTGTGTTTAAACCACAGGTGACATAGCAGGTCGCTTTGAAGCTCCAGTGCAGATTTGGCAGAGGGGTCCTCGGTGCCAAATGTCCAGGGCAGTGGGGGAGTTTTGATCTGCACTGTGCTCAGCTACCTGATGAGGCGGATTAAACAAAAGCCAGATAGCATTTGCATTTGATGTGTAAAACCCTGTGGCTATCTCAGTCAAATGACCTGCCGCTTGGCTTGACAGCAAAAACCTCCTCACCGCACTAAAATAAAGTGAGTGATTTTCTAAAGAGCATCCCATCATTCTGTTTGACGTGTTTGAAGATCCTCTCAGACAAGCTCCCCAGATCTCCGAAAAACAAAGTAGGAAGGATGAAAGGCATCTGCTAAGGTATCCATAAAACCCACACAATGGTGTAGAGTTAAATAAAGAAAGTTTGTTTATGCCCTCTGTTTACAATGTCTTTTCACAACAAAAAGGTTTGGATAATTAAGTTTCACAGGATGATGAATGAAAGGGTCTTATTGACACTTGACAAATGAACACATCTGAATGAATGCAGCCCTAAAAAGGAAGAATCAGGGCCAGTTGTCACAAATTTCACTCTAGAGAATATTTCTCAGGGTAGATACTTTAATACTTCAAAGTCTTGACTGCATAAATCTATATTTTAACACTACTGGCCAGAAAGGAAGAGAGAGAGAGAGGGAGAGAGAGACATCTTTTTGTTGTTTAATTGGGGCATGTTGTCACAACAGGACTGTGGCATTCGCTTATTCTAAGATTTTCCACTAAATTTAAATAGCAAAACAAGTGTGAAGCATAAGAACGTAAAATGTTTAAAAAAAAAAAAAAATAAATATAAAATTATATATATATATATATATATATATATATATAGGTTGGAGTTTTAGAAAATTAGAAAATGAAAATCACAAAAATAAATTTACAAATAAAAAAATGAAATAAAATAAAATAAAATAAAACTACTAGAAATATATAGTGATATTGAAAATATAGCTAATTGAGTTTTAGAAGATAAAAATCACAAAAATAAACTAAAATAAAATAAAAACGTTATTACAAATATATAGTGATACTGAAAATATAGGTTGGAGTTTTAGAAAATAAAAATCACAAAAATAAATTTACAAATAATAAATAAAATAAAATAAAATAAAATAAAACAAAATAAAATAAAATAAAATAAAGCTACTAGAAATATATAGTGATATTGAAAATATAGCTAATGGAGTTTTATTAGATAAAAATTACAAATAATAAATAAAATAAAATAAAATAAAATAAAATAAAATAAAATAAAATAAAATAAAATAAAATAAAAAAGCTATTACAAATACATAGTGATATTAAAAATATATAGTTTTAGAAGATAAATACCACAAAAAATAATTTACAAATATAAAATAAAATAAATAAAATAAAAGCTATTACAAATATATAGTGATATTGAAAATGTTGCTAATGGAGTATTAGAAGACAAAAATCACAAAAATACATTTACAAATAATAAATGAAATGAAATGAAATGAAATGAAATTAAAAGCTATTTCAATATAGTGATATTGAAAATATATCTAATAGAGTTTTAGAAGATAACCACAAAAATAAATTTACAAATAATAAATAAAATAGTATAATAAAATAAAATAAAATAAAACAAAAAATAAATAAAACAAAAAAGCTATTACAAATATATAGTGTTATTGAAAATATAGCCAATGTAGTTTTAGAAGATAAAAATCACAAAAAAAAATTGAAAAAGCCATTAGAAATCAACAAATAAAATAAATTAATTAATTAATAAATAAATAAATATTAGTATATCAATAAATAAATTAAGTTTGAGAAAATTCTGTGGTTGAGCACAATAAAAGTAAAAAAAAAAAAAGATCATTGCAATAACTGGACTTGCCGTCCAAAACTATTTACTGTAATAGAGTTAAATGTGTATCATTATCTCTGTTAATGCGTGCATGTATGAGTGGCCACAAAATCATCATTATTGACCTTTTACTGTGACGTGCATGGCATATTGTAGCGTGATATATGCAAATGGAAGACAACGTGATATTTCCAGCAGTCTGTTCTCGGCCCTCTGTCCAGTATGAGTAAATTAAACAAATTACCCGGGGTCTGTTTGAGTACAGAGGCATCTGAGGTTGTGTGGCCATGCTATTATTACAATGATAGCATGCCTGCACAGCCCAACGTTAAAAGAATTACAGATTGAATCTGAGCACTATGAAATATGTAGTCAGATTAGCGTATTGCACTGACTTGCTGTAATATGAAAACAAGCATGGCTGCAGGCTTACACAAGGGTTAAATTAGGTTGTAATGATCCGGAATGTTCGTCACCTTTTGTTTTTAAAAAGAAAAAAAACTTTACTTTCCGGCTACTTTCTCTTTCTTTCTTTCTTTCTTTCTTTCGTCTATGTTACAGTAGTGCACTCACTGAATAAAACTTTAAGGTTCATAATATTAAACATTACATCTTTACCACCTTAAAGTAGCACTCCTTAACCAGGACCAATGCCATCAAAAGCATACCACATAGGGCAGGGGTGTCCAATCCAGCTCTTTAAAGGCCAACATTCTGCAGAGTTCAGTTCCAGCCGGCCCTAACAAACTGGTCTGGGTTACAATTCCTGTACAACAACATAACTCGCTGATTAATCACCACAGTGCCCTGAACACGGTCGCATCTCTGTCGTTTGAACCATAGATATGTATAGGTAGATGCCCTGTTGCATCTGTTTTTATAGGCTGCTATAAGTAAGCCGTCCGCCATATTGGAATGGTCAACGACAGTCCGTGAACACACAAATTGCCTATATGTTTGCAACAGTAGTTATATTTATGTATCTATACATCTGAACTCAGCAGATGATTTTGCTAAACTAACACAACACAACAAGGCAAATCCATTAGTTATCATGACATTTAAAACATGCTATAGTTTAAAAACCTGAACTGTAAACCTGTATTTTGTACTGTACTCTGAGGTCCACTTATAATGTTATCAAGATTTGGACATCAAAATACAACATGATTTAGAAGTAATAGGCTGTTTTCTGTCCTGCTTCTATTCCCCCTCAGCAGAATGCTCTGTTTGAATAAATGTGGCGGATTGTAGACTAGGAAGTAAACACCCACTGATTGGCTAACAGCGTACCAGACGGACGCTGCTGTGATTTAGGTTTAAAACACACGAATAACTCAGTACATATCAAACGAACTGTAAGAAGAGACAAAGCAATAGTGACCATGTAATGAAAACAGTTACTCACACTTGTAATCGAATCCACGGTAAAGTGAAGTAAACAAAGGACCGAGTTTTTACTGACGCAGTCTGGAACTTCATTAAAAATAAAGTTCAGACCACCCGTCCCGCTTTGAATTGTACCACACAGCATTTTCACCCTTTGTCCCACACGGTGCATTTTGAGAAAATGTCCCGGATTTTCATTAGTCTGTTGGTTTTTAATTGTAATATTAAGAAAACGTACATACATTCGTTTGCCTTTTAAGAAAGCTTTCTATTCATTCTTTTTTTTTTTTTGCAGTTTCTGTGCAAAGAATGTGCAGACCTCATCAAGTGATTTAGCACCATCAACAGAAATGGTCGAGCGCACACTGAAAAACACGATATTCTCCACTCATTTTAACCAATTAAAAAAAATGGATGCAGCTTTCTGACACAACCTTCTTCTTATTTTAATAGCTCGTTTAAAGGGGTCATCGGATGCCCATTTTCCACAAGTTGATATGATTTTTTAGGGTCTTAATGAAAAGTCTATAACAGGGGTGCTCAACCCTGGTCCTGGAGATCGACTTTCCTGCAGAGTTCAGCTCCAACCCTGACCAAACACACCTGAACCAGCTAATTAGGATCTGAAGGAGCACTTGATAATTACAGACAGGTGTTTTTGATTAGGGTTGGAACTAAACTCTGCAGGAAGGTCGATCTGGAACAGGGTTGGGCACCCTTGGTCTATAATATACTTTGGTATATTAAAATTCTCAATGGTTGTGTAAAACAACACCCTTTTTACCTTGTCAAAATGAGCTCTGCAAAAATCGGATGATTCTGAGGGGAATCTCCTTTAAATGCGTTTAAATGAGCTCTGCTCGCCCCGCCCCTCTCTTCTCTCTGTGGAGTGACGAGCCTGTTTACTTTAGCTGCATTTAGCCGCATTTACCCGCTAAACTTGCTAACTAGCACATTATTAGGAAAGGCGATTGCAAAGATTTATAAAAAAAAAAAAACCTTATACTCACTTCTGCTGTAGGTAAAGTCGGATCAATTCACAAATGATTTGCGCGAACATAGACGCATGTATGTAGATCGGAAGGCACATTCCCTTCACAAACAAATGTAATCCTCTGCATGTTCAGCAGCTCAGATGTCGGGAGTTCATTATTGCATCCAGCAACACAACACCTCAATCTTCTCAATCGGAGATATTCTTGTCTAACTTACATCCCTGCTCTGGCATCAAAACAATGGAGGTTGGACTGTTACAGCTGATCTGAGGTAAGACACTCATGTCAATCAACTATCGTGGGAGCGGCCTCTGTGGGTGTGAGAATGGCTCGATTTGAAAAAGAGGATATTATTTTTACAGATTAATTAAAAAGCACTGCATGGATTTTTATCATTATAGGGTAGATTTGTACATACACTGCTAACACACATTAATGTTCAAACAATATCTGTTTCACACGTGTCCCGCATTGTCTCGCAAAAGCACATCTACTGTCCCGCAACAGATCTATTGCCAGGTGGTCACCCTATTTCAGAGATCTTTATCATTTGTTTTTTTGCGTAGACCTACACATTCGGCTCTCTGCTAAACAGGCAGTGATGTCGATCTTCTTCTGCGGAGGTGGCGCTTAATTGACCAATTATTATATCAGACATAGGAACATTCCAAAAGCTGTCGTTTTGACTGCCTTCAATATAAGCTGTTTTTAGACTACCAACAAAGTTTGCAGTTCTGGAACCTACAGGATGTTTTTGTAGTTCAATGACCTTTTATATGTCAAAAGATCAAGGCAATTTTTTTTTTTTCAGTTCATCCAATTTCTTCAGAAATTAAATTTCGTCTGTTTTTACGACCAGAGGCTGTGCAATGTTGTGGCATCCTGAAACTCATTAACTTTCATTGTGAGTGATGACACACCATTCCAAGATGGTGGACACGTCAATGAGTGTAGAGTGTTCAAATGTGGCATCTACCTATACTACGGTTTGAACCACATTAGTTAAACAAAAGTCCACCTTATTTTTCCCAGAACAGTGGCCATTTATACATTTTCTGTGCAAGGCTTCATTATTTATATACTTAAAGGGATAGTTCATCCAAAAATGAAAATGCTGTCATTAATTACTCTCATGTTGTTCCAAACCTGAAAGACTTCGATCATCTTCAGAACAAATACTGGAAGGATATTTAGGATGAAATCCAAGAGCTTTCTGACCCTCCATAGACAGCAATGCAACTATCACGTTCAAGGCCCAGAAAGGTAGTAAGGACATTGTTATAATAGTCCATGAAGAATGGAAGATATAGATTGTACTGCATGTTAACTTGCTTATTGTGCCCAAGAGCATAATTTAAGACCATATGTCTTATTAACAAGAAACTATGCTTCTAACCACAGGTCGAGAGCTGTAGTTACAACCACGTAAGTTTGCGACACTGTTGGGGAATGTTAGTTTGAACAATGGTTTCGGGAAACACCAAATCATTGAGCTATGTTGTTAATGACAGACAATGGCTACCTATGCTTTTGGGAAACACACCCCAGGAAGTTTCTAGTAATCCTGAAGACCTCGATTAGCTGGTTCAGTTGTGTTTAATTAGGACTGATGCTAAACTCTGCAAGATAGTGGCCCTACAGGCACAGGATTTGACACCGGTGATATAGTGTTTATTTTGTTTTATTTATTTATTTATTTTTCTGTATGTTTAATTTTTGATTTATCCTTATTTGATGTATCTTTTTTTAACTAAATACGGAATTATTAATACTTAAAAAATGTATTTGAAATAAGTCTCTTATGCTCAACAACCCTGCATTTATTTAATTAAAAATACAGTGAATGTCGGCACCGATATCCTTGTGGGCAGCATCCTAACATAAAGGGCCAATGCGCTATGTTCGAATCCCAGCTCATGGACTTTTCCTGATCCTGTCCCCTTCTACCTCTTGCTTAGCTTCCTGTCTTTACCCTGTCCTATCTAAATAAAGGCAAAAATGCCAAAAACAAATCTTAAAAAAAACAACAACTGTAAAACGGTAATATTGGAAGGAAAAAAATACCATTTATCATAACTGATATTTTATTATATTTTAACCAAAGTATATTATTACCAGAAACTACCAAAGGAGTCACCAAAATAACCACAAGTCAGATTTTAGGGTCCACCACCTCCAAAACCTTAAATTCAGTTACCTGACCTCTCACTGACAATGCGATTGCATACTGGATGAACTCAAGAGCACACTGTAGTTTTATTGTGATGCAAATAGATGCGCCATTGTGATTTAAACAGTTCCAAAATGATGTGTGGCTTGCCCTGATACCATCAGGAGATCCACAGTAACAGGGGCTGATGTTCGTAGAGGTCATTTAAAGCAATATGACACTGAGGCCTGACGTTGCAGAAAGTCCTTGCAGCCTGTCCCCTTGGTTTTGTCTCTGAGTTTGATAAAAACAGATGAAGCTCGGAGGGCAACCATGTCATTGAATCATCGCAGATGCGAAAATCCCCCTCAGCTCAGCGCATTTTTATATATTTGTATCTAAATAAAACACTTGATGGATTACAATTCAATAGAGTGTTTCACTGCATATTTGTGCATTAAATATTATGAAGTCACCTCTTGGGTGTTGTGGGTTAGGCATGGCTGCATGAGCCAGAGAAGAGAACTTTGTCTTTCACCTGTAATCTGATGCAGAGAGCTGCAGTTGGCTGCAGCCCCTGCTGGTGATTTATGATTGAGGACACGTTAATAAAAGTATCAAAACAATCAGAGCTCTGCTGGGGGAAGATACGGCCGTGTTACGTACATCATGCAGGACAGGCCTGGATGGGGAATCGCTATATGCTGGTAATGTGATCCTCTAAGATCACTCCTTTATCCCATTTTAAAACCATGTGTGCGTGTGTTTTTTTTCATTGGTTTACCCTCCATGGAAGGTGACGTCTTGTCTTTTACTTACAGCCAAAGCAGGCCATAATTAAGTACATTTTAACTCAAGATTCATATGCAATATGCACTGACAGTGAGCACTGCAACAGGGCAAAACTAGAGTCAATATTTACTCTCACATCAGGACATTGCTCATATAAGGTGGACTTATTACTTACACCTTTTACTAGCTTGATGCTCAGCAGTAATAATCATTTTGTCATGATTATGCATAAATTTTGACAATGGGCAATTTTAGTCACCATTCATTGTCAATAAATGGAAAACAACTACAAAGACATTGTTCAAGATTGGCATAAAATTTAAAGCAATTCTGTAATTCATTCCTTAAAATATAAAGCACACACACACGGAAATATGTAATGTGTGAAAATTACATTTGAGTCAAACAAAGATATGTGGCTTTAGACGATGTGTACACATGATTTTTAATTATAATGTTCTATATTATTTCAGAAGACTACATTTACATAAATTAAATTTATTTTATATGTTTTAAATATGATTTCATGGAGATTTTGCAATCACCATTCATTGTAACTTAATGGAAAAGAATGTCCAAAACATAAAATAATAAAATAAAATAAAATAAAATTTTAAGCAGTGATACCTAAAATTAATTTCATAATGTAAATATATATGTGTATCCACAAAGATAGTAAAACATGAAATGGCTGAAGTTACATCATTCTAATGTGTCATACTAATTTGTTTGTTTGTTTTTGTTTGTTTTTGACCATGTTAAAACATGTTTCCACAAGATTTTTAATTATATTTTGTAATATTATTTCAAAAGACTTGTACACAAAATTTTTATTATATTATTTATTATATTATTATTATTTTATTATTATATATATATATATATATATATATATCATACTAATTCATCATGCTAAATTATTTTGTTATTGTTGTTTTTTGTTTGTTTTTGTTTTTTGTTTTGACATGTTAAAACAATGTTTTCTGTAATGGTTTAGGGGCTAAAATATATATTTTGTACAATATAAAAATCATTGTATATTTAACAATATTGCATATTCTACAATATTTTGTAGACATAAAAATCATATGTGAAAAATAGTGTTAAAAAAGAAATGACTTCATATAAAAGTTTATATTATTGCTTTTTAAATGTCTCCTAGCAAAGCTCTTCACATTTACAGTGGTCTTATGTATTCTTTTATGCGATCATTTTTATAGGGTCCTTTTTCATGATTATTGCATTTTTATTTAAATTTCCAGGCTCCACCAATCCAGAGGGCTGGCTTTGAAAGCACCTTAAAAGCATCCAGCCTGTTTTATTTGGATTTCTGTACCTTTAGCAGCATGCTCTAGTTTTTTCAGAAGCTTCGCTGTGTGGGCCATCTGACAAAAACATGTGTCTGAGGGACTGAAACTAAATGTCACTCTCATTCCAGCATGGAGCTCAACTGCCCTTTCAAAACACATTAGAGGGAAAGAGGATCAGCCTATTGGTCCTACGGCTTCTACCCCTATATCGTCACTAACACAGACACATGATGGGCTTAAACCCTGAAAAATGCTTTTACGCTGACTTTGAGTGGCGATATTTCTCATCTGCTATAATATCACCTCTGAAACAACAATGACTCGGACCACTGCAGGGTGCTGCACCTTCTAGATGAATCCTTTAAAAAGTGGAGGTGATTGTAAAATTGTGGTTTCTTTTATTTTTTTTTTTTCTCTTTTTTTTTATGTCTTCACAAACTCAGTGTCATTTTGCAGGCGGCTTTGATGGATTTAACAGAGCCGGTGGATGGATGAAGAGCAATTTATATGTTAAAAGTATCTCAAAGTGCTGGGATGTAGTCTCCAACACCCCTCACTTAATTCTGCTTCCATCATTATTATTCCCGAAATCTCAAAGATTTTCTGTCAAGTTGTCTCACCCGAACACAGAAATCATCTCCAAGTAACACGGTGTTCTAGCGAGACAAATTTCACCCGACATGAACGATTGCACGCCGACACCGGCAAATTTAGAGTTGTGTGAATGTCAAGAGAGATGTGTAGAGCTTTTGTTCACTGCTTGAAAAAAAGGAAGAAAAGAGGAAAAAAAATAGCTAGCAGCTCAGTCCCTTTAGGAATGCATTAACAAAGCAGTTAAAATAATTCTAAAATTAATTTAAAATACCGGAATCACAATCCAGCGAGCTTCAAATTAATCTTAAGAGATTTGCCCTCACACATTTGACACGTTTTTTCGCCTCTTTTGTCAGTCGAAACAGAACATTTCTTTTCTTCTTTCTAAATTCTTTCTCATTTCATCTCTTCGGTATTGGTCCAGCAACGGCTTTGGACTGTGTGTTTGTGGACGTTCTGGACTGACAGAGACGCAGCTGGTCTCATTATGTCACCAATGTAATTCGTAGTTCTGCAAATTAGACAGACTGTGTGTGCGAGATCTTAAGCTCAGTTAGTCAGCGCGTTTCGAAAAAAACAAGCCTACCATGAGCTAAATAGTTGGACAGACAGAGGAACATTTGTTTGGCCGTGCTTCGGGGTGTGAACAGAGTTGTATTATTTACTTTCAGGAAGTAATTGTTGCTAAGGGGGAAGGTGCTATGAGAAAGTGTGTCTTTGGTGTGATTTTAATTGGCTCTGGTGTAGAGCAAATGCTGAGAGGTGAGGGAGGTCAAAGCAAATCTGCTCTCCCCTAAAACAGCGATTCTCATTAGAGATTGAGAAGAATAAGATCCTTGAATTTGTTGAGTACTTGACCGAAATCTTCTTTTAATTATGTTGTCTGCCTGTGAAGATGCTTTTGTTTTTTTCTGTACATTTGAATATGGCTGAGCGCTTCATTGTCTCGCCTGTGGCGGTAATGTTTTCACTCATTTTTTTTAAAAAGAATATTCCAGGTTTAAGCTCAATCAACAGGATTTGTGGGCTAATCCTGATTACCACAAAAATTAAAGGGATAGCTCACCCAAAAATGAAAATTAGCCCATTATTTACTCAACCTCCAGGCATCCTAGGTGTATATGACTTCCTTCTTTCAGACTATCTAATGGAATCTAATCGGAGTTATATTAAAAATGATCCTGGCACTTCCAAGCTTTATAATAGCAATGAATGGGAGTTTCTCTTCATCCGTCCAAAACAAGTCCAATAAAGTGCATCCATCCATAATAAAAAGTGCCTCACACAGCTCCAAGTGGTGAATAAAGGCCTCCTGTAGCGAATCGATGCATTTTTGTAAGAAAAAATTCCATATTTAAAACTTAAGAATCAATTTAATCTAGCTTGCACCAGCTGTTTGTACACACAAGCAGCTCCAGGCGGATGACGTAAGATGTCAGCATTGCGCATACGCCACTCAGAAGTGACAAACGCAAACGTGCCGTGGCGAAACCAAAACAAAATAACGCTCATGAAATAGAATTACAAAACGAGGATTTGTAAAGAAAAATGTTGGAGGATTTTGATATAAACCAAGAGGAGACTGGTTTTCCTTTACTAAAGTAAGGAAACTTACTTTAACAAACTGTCCAGTAAACAAACGTCGGTTTGTGCGAGACTCACCGGCGCATGCGCAACACCAGTGTCCTACGTCATCCACCCAGAGCTGCTTCCGTGTACGACCAGTTGGCATAGAGCTAGATTAAAGTCATTCTTACGTTTTAGGTCTGGATATTTTTTTTACAAAAATGCATCAATTCACTACAGGAGGCCTTTATTCACCCCCTGGAGCTGTGTGAGGCACTTTTTATTATGGATGGATGCACTTTATTGGACTTTTTGGACTGATGAAGAGAAACATCCACTCATTGCCATTCTAAAGCTTGAAAGTGCCAGGATAATTTTTAATATAACTCCGACTGAATTCGTCTGAAAGAGAAAGGTTATATACACCTAGGATGCCTGGAAGATGAGTTAATAATGGGCTAATTTTCATTTTAGGGAGAAATATTATTTTAATTTGAACTTTTCCTTCATTTTCTTATAAAACCAAAGTATAAGCTGCAGTGAGGCACTGATGGAAGTGGCCAATCTATAAACATTCTCACATTAGGGGTGGGAAATATACCGGTAAAGGTGATTAACTGGTAGAAATTTGTCAACTGGTAAAGATTTTGAATTGTCTTTATCGTGGTTACACATTCTCATGACATTGCTGTGCCACATGGTCACAAAAACTCACAGTTTACACACGTTTCAAGCATTGTGGTTTAAAAACAAGTTATTTTATGCCGTTGAAACACAATTAGCAGTGAAAAAGAACTCATTTGGCTATATGCGCGTGCAGTCTGAGTGTTTTTGTTTTTTAAACTCTTTAGGACACTGGCCCTCCAGGACTGAGTTTGGGCACCCCTGGTATATTGGATCTGGGATATTATATATATTAATGTATATTGGATCACATTTCTGCATTTAAATCCACCAAAAATGATCCCTATTTAACTCCATTGTAAGTGCCTCACCATAACCTTTTTTAATACGATAATGAAGGAACAATTTAAAATCATTTTTGTGATAATCAACATTATCCCACAAATGCTTTTGACTCAGGCATTGAATCTGTAAAATTTTCTGTAAAAAGGGTTGTGAGGGGTGTAAACTACCACAATGTGTACCACAATTCTCATTACCCCACAAAACATGGCACAGTCTGAACACTTTCTAGAGACTCTTAATGTTCAGTCACAGGACCAACACTATAAATACTCTAACTGGCCGGTTGTGTCTGTGGCGCGCAGCTATTTGGCGGGTGATAAGGCGCTAATTAGTGGCTCTTAGCAGGAATACCACTTGCGAGGAACGCAACTCACATTGGCGTTGTCGCCAAACGTTCGAAGGACCAACGTACCCCGCCTCCTCCCAACCATAACCCTCATGAACCATCTCCAAGACTTAAAAGATGTCCCTATTAACACTGGCAACCAGTAACCTGTTTTTCTCTCCTCCTCAGCAAGTCCAGTCTGACGAATTAAGCTAGTGGAGTCAGTAGATTAAGATAAGAACTTATCTCCTGCTTTAAGAAAGACTTTTTTATATGCCGTACATTTCCTCACACCACATTCTCGCTCCATTTGTGCAGTCACTCCTTGAGTAATTACAGCGGTGCGAGGTTGGAATAGGAAGAAAGGGTTTTTAACCCTGTCATGTACTGACCTTTGCTGCCTGAGGGCGGGACGGTTTCACCGAAAGACTAATGCTAATATTAATTTAGCCTACGCCCCGAAGAGCTGCATCAGGAACCTCTCTCCCGTCAGGTATGTCTGGAGAATGAGCGCTTTGTGCTAGCCTATCTTATTAAAGCAAAGGACGGATTCACGGGGCTAGCGAGCGAGAGCTGATGTAGCTCTTCCATTTCCAAAAGCATCACTTAGAAATATTCAACAAGGCTTCACCACAGGAGAGCCCCAAGCCATTTTTAATGCCCTTTTAAAGTTCAACGCAAGCACATGCTCTATTGAACTGTCTTAAAAGGAATCGCTGGAGAAATGCGCCGCCGTGGTCCGTACCACCTGATCTTAGTCATACTTAAAAGTGTTGGGGCTGAGAACATCACAAAGGAGCGGCACGACCAACCCTCAGATCTAAACAGCCACGCAAACAGCGCCTATGAATCAGGCTTTTAATTTGGGCTCCATAATTTCACAAGTTGTTTCTCGCAAACCCCTCCACCCCCCTTTAACTTGAGCCAAGCTAAATATTTGATTGAACGAGCCGGACTGTGATGCCTCTAATCTATTTTTCTTTCTCTAACATTGCATTAATGTGCAAGTAGCCTCCGTTCACTCCCAGCAGGAGTCTGCATCCACTCGCATTTGTTCTGATTAATCCTTTGTGCCTTTGTGGAGTAGACGCAGATCCGCAGCAGCCTAAACATACCCTGAGTGATGACCAAAGATCACTGGAAATGTCACACTGTAAACAGAAACATAATCAAAAGCCCTTTTGCTTTTTCAAGGCTTTTGTCTGCGAGTCTGAAAACACCTTGTTGACATTCAGACCCCATTTGGCCCCAATAATTATGGAGGATACTCTTGTTTTCTCAAGTAAAGCGAAGCTCTTGTTTACCGAGTTCTGAGACCAGCAAACCATCCCTCTCTGGTTTTAGTGTGTCAGTCTTTTAAATAATGAAATCTGAACAGAGAGGGCATCTAGACGATATTTTCCATTTTAATGGTTTTTAAGCAGGGGAAACTACATGAGAGTGAGCAGAGGAGATGTGAGAGGGACTGGCTCCCTGGGACCTAAATGGCTTTTGGGCATGCGATATGTCTTTGATGTGGGGCCTAACAAGCATCAAACTCGCTTCCAATGGCACTTCACATGCAGCCTGATTGATGTAAGTATTCTATTTGTGTGGGGCACATAGCAAGTTGCGCCAGCTGTACCTTTAATTTGAAATTCACTAATGTCTCGAACTAGATAACATTAAGGGTGATCTTATTAGCTTGTTGTAAGTCTCATCTGATTTTTTTGCTCTCGCATGTTCTTGGCTGCACAGTGCTCAGCGTGAACGCAAGTTCTCGGATTGTCGCGGCGCTTGTCAACACGCAGCATAATGGTGTTTGAAATTATTTGCCTAGCGGATCAAATTTGCCACCAGAATGCATTAAAAATTCAAAATCATAAAATCAAACAGCGGTCGCTCTTCTAAAATGTTTGATGTTTGTGTTGACTGAGCAGTGGTGGAAGATCCTGTAAACACAATTATTTCAATTTCGTAAATGTCTTAGGGTCTATGATGCACAAGTGTCCACGATAAAGAAAAATTGTTTAAAACGCATACTTTTCATAATCATGTTGGTTTCATACAGTTTTGAAAAACTTTGACACAATTAAAAAAAAAAAAAAAGTTTCAATGTTATGATTCTAGTCAAAAGTCAAAAGTATTTATTTCCAACACCTTGAATATATGTGTGTATACATAATGTGTGCACTTATTGTTCAAACTACAGCTTGAATATTTTTAAGCATTTTTTTAACAATTTTAAATTTGAGTTTTTGAGAAGGCACACCTCACAAAAAGGTCAAATTATTTGATATATTAAGAAACTGACATTGACTCAAGTCATGAGGCTCTGCAAGGTTAATGTTGGTTGCACCAAATGTGTTTGCAGACAAAAGATTTTAAGATTTTCAAATATTAACAATAAAACAGTTTACATGTTAATTAATAATTTATATTTTTAAATTCTTTGTTGCTAGCCTCACAGATTTAATTTTCAAAAATTGCCATTATTCAGTAAAAATATAAACCAAAAAATAAAAATTAGTTAGGGCTGTCAACTCAATTAATCGCATTCAGAATAACATTTTGTGTTTAAATACTATATTTTTGTACAGTGTGCATATTTTTTTGTGTTTAACGTGTATATTGTATATGTGTATATTTAAGAAATACATGTAATATATATTTATATTTTATATATGTATATATAAATATACTTGTAAAGATTTTTTAAAGATTTTCAAATATTAACAAACAATAAAAGAGTTTAATAATTAATTAATATTTTTTAATCTTTTGTCACTAGCCTTTCTAGATTTAATTTTCAAAATTTGTCATTATTTAATACAAATATAAACCAAAACAATAAAAATAGGGCTATCAAATCGACTGTCAAATCAATTCATGGTGATTAATTGCGCCCAAAATACAATTTTGTGTTTAAGTAATATATTTGTCTGTACTGTGTATATGTATATTTAATAAGTGTATATCTGGGTCATTCAACAGAAATGTCCACTTTTGGTATGGCAAGATGTCTTAAAATGTATTTCTTTTCTAACATTTAAACTTAGACCACATTATTAGATTACCTTTTGACTTTATGAATTCACATAAATGACAGCTTAAAGAAGAAGTCCACTTTCAGAACAACAATTTACAAAAAATTTACTCACCCCCTTGTCATCCAAGATGTTCATGTCTTTCTGTCTTCGGTTGTGAAGAAATTATGGTTTTTGAGGAAAGCATTTCAGGATTTTTCTCCATATAATGGACTTCACTGGTGCCCCGATTTTGAACTTCTAAAATGTAGTTTAAATGTGGCTTCAAAGGGCTCTAAACGATCCTAGCCGAGGAAGAAGGGTCTTATCTAGCGAAACAATCGGTCAATTTTTTTCGGAAAATAAAAATGTGTTTACTTTTTAAGCACAAAAGCTTGTGTAGCACAGGCTCTGGGATGCACGTTCACAACACTACGTACTATTGAATCATGTCGAAAGGTCACGCGGAACTGCAGACACCGTGTTTACAAAGCGTATACGCAAAGAAAGTGCAAGTAAGTCAAATGCTTTTTACAAACAAAAAGGTACAACGATGTCAGATGATTCTGAAGTTGTAGGAGAAAATGAGATGGAGTTTTTCACCATACTCTACCTTTGTGAGCTGGAGTACACAGACGATGAACTTAGACGTGATTCATAGCTTTTGTGCTCAAATTCGGGGCACCAATGAAGTCCATTATATGGAGAAAAATCCTAAAATGTTTTCCTCAAAAAACAGTTTCTTCCCTACGGAAGACAGAAAGACCTGAACATCTTGGATGACAAGGGGTGAGTAAATGATTTGTAAATTGTTGTTTTGGAAGTGGACTTCTCCTTTAACGATTTTTTGTGTGTGTGTGTGTGTGCATTTATTTACCCATAAGGAAGGTAACACCAGTGACAATTTTCATAAAAAATGCTGTGCTGTGAGGCATCAAACCACATGTTGTCAATCATGGTATACTGACTAAATTAAGTAGTCTAATCCATTTGTCTTCTAGTTTTTTTACAATTCCCTAACAAAAAGCAGGTCACACCAGTGACTTTAACTAAAAGCTTCATATGAAATCATGAGATAAATGAGCAAATTTCTGATAACTGAAAAGAGACAGTGAACTTAACATGGGACTTTTTTCATAGATCTTTAGGAAATAGGATGAAGGCAGTCAAGTGATGTCATCAGTGTGATTTTTATTTCGAAATAAACATTTTTTGTTAAATACCGTTTAATACAGTTACACCTGTGACACAACTGCAGAGGACCACTAATTTCATTATATATTTGATCATTTTTATTCAGCATTTTGTTTTTTGTTATGCCATTTACCTCATATTTTTGATAGTTACGAATACATTATTGTATTTTAAATGGTAGAAAAAACTGTGACCTCAAAATAAAACACTTTTCCTCTGTACAGTTTTGTGGTGCTTGAAATTTAAAATAATTAATTTAAAAACAAATATTGCCATATTGATAGCTCAAGAAGGTGTAATTGTTCAAGTAAAAAAAAAAATATATATATATATATATATATATATATATATATTTTTTAAAACAAAGAAATTGCAACCCTAAAGTGTTTTTCAAGTGTTTCTGTATAGGGACAGAAAAATGGACATTTCCGTAGAATGACCCATGTACGAAATACATGTAATATATATGCACAGTACTCGCACACATGCATTATGGAAACACAAAATGTTATTTTGGATACAATTAATCACGATTAATTTGACAGCCCTAACATTTCTAAATAAAATAAATAAATAGATAGAACAAGAAAATCTGCATCACATCATTAACCCCCTAAATGTCCATGAGCAAGAGATGGGAAATAAAAGTTCCTTTCTGAGACATGTAGTCTTTTATTCTAAACACAAACACCAAACCACGTTCCCAAGTCATACAGTTCCTGTGGTCAGTGGGACTACAAAATAAGGTCTCCCAGTAGGTTGTCCCTAGATAACATTTCAAAGGATGGATAAGCAGGTCTCCATTATTTCGAGGCTGATTGCTTTGACAAAGCACATTAAGGGGGTCACGCTCTTTGTGTTGGGCACTGCAATTGTGTGTCTGCCACGGTGATGGATAACACCTAGATGAGCTGGCTCACAATTGGCCAAGAATGCCGACAATTATTAGACATAAGCTTAGGTGAAAAACACAAAGGCCTTCCATAAATCATGCGCAATCTCGAGTAAATATTGTCTTGTCATCTAGCTATTTGCTTAGCAGCTGGGTGTGCGCATTGTGTCGCTAAATTGATTCACGGTTCAACTGATGGCAAATGTAATAAAACAACACTCAAAAAAGGGTGATAAATTCAAAGGAATCCTTGAGAGACATCCACTTTGTCCTCTCGGAGCCTCGGCGCAGAGATAAGCAATGCCAGATACAGTGACGGCTTTCCGGAATGAGTCTAAATTGTAATTTGAATCTGAAGATTGTATCTATGCAAATCTGTGAAAGAGGCAAGAAACAGAGCAGCTGATGTCTTGCGCTGGAATATGGCGCCATCAAATAGTTTATTCATGCCTGCGCTTGTAAAAGTCACCCCTTCGCAAACAGGAGCATTTGCATTTGATGATGCCCTTCCAAAGGAGACGTCTCCAGCTTGATGGCTTCTTCCCATGCTGCTTTTTTTTTTTAAAGATAGGAAGAGCCCAGAGAACAATGCATTGTGTTTAATTAGCTTCTTTATTGGTGAGCTAATGAAGTTTGTTTTACAGATACGCCAGAGTATATAAATTGAGCGACAGGCAGATAAAGGAGATTTTATAAAACGCTTTTTACTGCCTCGTCGCGTGGTTTAGCATTCCGCCGAGCCTCTCGTAGGCGCGGACGTGACACGGTACCGAACTCGCCGGTACGTACATCTGGTGCCATTTCGACAGCACGTGCACGAAAAGAAAAGCTTTTTAAAAAAGCTATTTTAACTAACTGCTAGCACCGCTCTGGCACAACACGAGGATGCCCTTGGCATAAATAGATCTACATGTTCATTTGGTATATTAAGAGAGGCACACACAGTTAAAGAGTGTTCATTACAATTGTAAATTTCCGCCCTGGGGCCCGTAGCCCAGTACTTGATTACATGGGGTCTGCGCTCATGGACACAGCCTGAGTCGGATTGAAAGTCCAGTGCACCTAATTAATTTCATTAGAAAGTGAAGTCATCTTCTAGCAGGAATTAATATTTGGAGCGTCATGTTGCTAATTCATTTCCAGATTTAATTAGCTCAGAGAAGAAATGTTGCTTGGGCAAGAGGACTTTTTAATTATCAGCTTGGATAAATTTGAAAATGTTGATGCCTAAGGGTTGAGTTAATTAAAACCTGCATTATTTTAACTTTAATTAGCTCCCATCTTTGTTTTGCTCCACCATATGGCCATGTCCTGTAGTCAAATTTAGTTAATTAAGCTAATTAAGCTAATCATTTTAATTACTCAAGACAATGTGATTGGATAGAGGATGACTACAAGTTTATGGCCTAGTACTTGTTATTCATTAAGTTGAAGGGACAGAGTTATTTCTGATTGCAGTTGGCAAGCATTGCAGGGCTGTGACAAGCGCTGAGATATTAAGGCTGAAGTATAATTGCATTCCTTGATAAAAACAACATGTCACAAGCACAACTCTTTTAAAGAGGAAAATAATTTAGAGCTACGTCTATTAGCATTCCGCGACGGTTGAAGGCCCTCTCGCCGATATCTGATTAAATGCTGCAGAATCGCTCGAGTGAGAGGAGCCCCTTTCTCTCCCCCCGACCCGCTGACCACACTCTCAAACCTGCGATCGGTTGCTCGGGTAATGACACACACGCAGTTTGGAGATTAAACGTTATTAAATTCAGTCATGTATGTCTGGCCGCTGCTCTGCAAAAGGTATGTTTACGCTCCTCTCCGCTTTCTCTCTCGCTCGCATAGCATCACACGTGTTCTGATCTCGTGGACACATGTAGTAGGCCGGCGTTTTTCATTAATTCGTGCAATGCATTAACAGAAGAAAAGTTCAAGACTCGATCGCCCTGGGCGGTTTTGGCTACTTTGGTGTCGGGGAACCAAGAGCCAGCAAATTCCTCAACAGAAGCTGCCAACAAACAGACGTCTGGAGTCCCTCAGGGGGGTCCGAATGTCCACCCTCACTCCCACCCCCCATCGAGACCCAGATCTGACTGGCTAATTGAGGATCACCGTGGGCCTGTTTGCTTCTGGGAAGAGCCATTTGTCCCTCTGGGCCAACAACTGCATGTTAAGCTACACATCATGTCCGCTTGGTAACCGCCCAACAGATGCAGAGGCCAAGTGCTGTAATGAAATAATACAGCCAGACATCATGTCCATGGTTTCCATTATTGTTAAAGATTTTGGTTGCCCAATAGCACCACTTAGGTAATTTGTTTCTGTGTATAATCCTGTTGGCTGCTATTAAATTAAACCAACTGGTCATTTGGGTTTGGGGGACTATAAATAAATCCTGTTGCCACGAGGCACGGGCAGTGTGTGTTGTGTCTCATTTGATTAAGGGGGAAGCACTTTATAATTTCATCTCAAAAAATGTGACCTCACTGGGTCGGCCAGCATGAGATGATCCCAACTAATGGCTAAAGTAGTTAATTACTGTCGCTAATGTAGCCACGGTCTCACTCACATCTATAACCAGTGAAAATCTAAATCATAATCAGGCACATTTTCAGATTTAATCACAAGTTTGGGACTGTTATTCCTATATGAGACGTTTGGTAATCATTGTAATTGCCTTTCATCTATGTAAGTGTTGGCCGTGTAGTTTGGTGCGAGTTGGGCAGGACAAGATTGAGTTGTGCTCTGGCGTGAAGCCAGAAGAAGGTCCAGCAGCACTGCTGCCTCTCTCTCTCTCAGAACTTATTGTGATGGAAGTATTAGACAATTTATGCTGAATTAACACCTGGGGGACTATGTATGTGTGCACACCATGGTATGCCTGGCGGTATGCTTGAACGCTTATCCTGGGTTTTATCAAAGTCACATTTTAGCTGTTACACGATCAAGGTGCAACTGAACACTGCATTAATTAAATAGTATTATTTTGCATATAAATATCTACATAGGTGTTTCTGTAATATAGTACATAGTGTTTCTTCAACTTCAGGCGCTTTATGTCCCTGGGGTTGATTTTTATTAAAGCTACCAGATTTCAACTTTTTTTTTCTTTTTGATACGTGAAGGTCACATTAACACTGTGTTGGGAACTTTTTATTTCTACTAATTTTTCAAATGTCTTTTCACTGAGCATTGTACTCTCTGTTGAAAAAAATCAGCATATGCTGGTTAGATAGGTTTTGAAGCATGGATGCTGTTTTGAGCAGGTTTAAGCTGGTCTTTAACTGGTTTATGTTGGTCCTTTGCTGGTTTAAGCCTGTCCTTTGTTGGTCATGTGCTGGTCCTAGGCTGGTCTGGCCTGTTCAGGACCAGCATAATCCAGCTAAGGACCAGCTTAAACCAGCTAAAACCAGCATCCATGCTTTAAAACCTACCTAAACAGCATATGTTTTTTTCAACAGGGCTGTTTTGCCCTTTTCGCAGCCAGATGTATAACATCAAACCCTGAAAATTCATTACATTGCATTTAAAAGCTATGATAATCTAAACTAAGAGTAAAATAATTATTCACCATTTACTGTGAATTTCCACCATGACCAATAATTTCATTAGCGCTTCAGATTAAAAAAAAATAATGTAAATATCACCTGTGAATTTTTTATTGCGTATCATTTTCAAAGCTGTAATTTGTAAAATAATGCAAAAAGTCTAAATATGTTATTTAAAAGTGTGCTTTTATAGTATTTTAAAAATGTTAGCTTTTAAAGTAGCCTTCATTTAGTCTTAGCCTTAAAGGGATAGTTCACCTTAAAATGAAAATTCTGTCATTAATTACTCACCCTTAAGAGCTTTGTTCGTCTTTAGAACACAAATTAAAATATTTTTGAGGAAATCCGAGAGCTATCTGACCTTGCATAGACAGCAATGCAACTGACACTTTCAAGGCCCAGAAAGGTAGTAAGGACATCAATAAAATAGTCCATGCATCGAAGACAGATGGGGAAGAGAATAAATTATTGAAAAAAAAAGTCTTTTGTTTTCTTTGAGCACAAAAAGAATTCTTGTAGCTTCATAAAACTAAGGTTGATCCAGTAATGTCAAATGGACTATTCTATCAATGTCTTTACTACCTTTCTGGGCCTTGAACATGGTGGTCGCGTTGCTGTCTATGCAGGGTCAGAAAGCTCTCGGATTTCAAAAATATCTTAATTTGTGTTCTAAAGATGAACAAAGGCCATTTCAGAAATGTCATTTTCACCATAAAATGTTCAAACACAATACATAAATGTAATGAAAATGACATTGTGGTAGAAATGATTTTCATGTAAGTGGACAAATATGTGACCCTGGACCACAAAACCAGTCATAAGGGTCAATTTAGTTCGTTAAGATAGGACAATATTTGGCTGAGATACAACTATTTGAAATCTGGAATCTGAGGGTGCAAAAAAATCAAAATACTGAGAAAATCGCCTTTAAAGTTGTCTAAACTAAGTTCTTAGCAATACATATTGCTAATGAAAAATTAAGTTTTGATATTTTTACGGTAGGAAATTCACAAAATATCTTCATGGAACATGATCTTTACTAAATATCCTAATGATTTTTGGCAAAAAGAAAAATCGATAATTTTGACCCATACAATATATTTTTGCCTATTGCCACAAATATATCCGTGCTCCTTGAGACTGGTTTTGTGGTTCAGGGTCACATGTGTAAAGTGTTTTAAGAAAGATTTCTAAAGTCTACAGGGCTAAAAGCACAAATAGTTTAGGAAACACTCACACAATTCATTATACTTTGCCTGTGGCCACGTACACACTGCACACAAGTTTCAGGAGTGACAACCGCATTTGAATACAGGTGTGAGTCCCGTAAATTATCGTTCCATGTGTGTACAGAAAAAGCAGTCACTCCCGCATTTGCAACCATAGCAAAATTTTGGCGTCTTGCAGGGGTGAATAAGAATTTAGCCATTTGGTATCTGCCATTTTTTTGGCTAAAGACTCTTTTTGTCCATCGATATTAACTAAACTACCGCTGATAGACGTGCTGTGTTTTGTTTATGCTCGAGAAGCTATTTTAGAGAGCACTGTCTCACAATATTGCCATGTCCTTATATGTGCAAGCGCTTTTAGGCATGTTGTTTGGACTTGGCTCATAAAGCTAGGCACTTTATGGAGTTAATAAAGTGATCCGTTGCGGATATGAGATATATGATTTTTTGAGGTGTTATAAAACATAAAGCATTTGGGTGTTTTAGTGTTTGTTTGGGGGGGTTTTTTCTATGAAGATCTGGCAACACTGACACTTTACCACAGGGCTCGTTAGCGCTACTAGCCCCGGGTCAAAATGTGCTAAGGTTAAGACTTCTTTCACTGTCATTTTCTTACATCTTACATACAGACAAAGACACATCGCTGATGCATGTTTAAATACGTCATTAACAACTAGTTGTTCAGTTCAGTTCCGTACACACTGCGTAGAATTTCTGTAAATGCGGTTGTCACTGCCTGTATTTTAATTTGATTGTCGAATCCGGTTGTCACCCTCATATTTTAGTGAATTATGTGTGTACAGAACACGATTAAGGAGTAAAAGGTGAACTGACAACCGAGTTTAGCTGCAGTGTGTACGTGGCCTGCATAACAAAACAGCTGCCTTTGAACCAAAGACTTACCAGAACTCAATACAAGTTATATAAGAGCTAAATAAATGCATTAATGTTTGTGTCAAATGCAGTTCAAAAACAGACAGATAATATCATGTCTCTGTGAAGTTTGCTAATTATTATTTTTTAGGTCGACCCTGTCGATCCCGTGCCCAGCAGGCCCCAGCGAGACAGGGCTTAATAGATTAACTAACAGAAGGCTGCCGATCAGGGCCCAGCCAGTTGACACCAGGAGTAGCATCTGCTCAAAGGCCATCTCCCTCCACCCAGGGCCAGCGCCGCCTCACAAACCCCGGCATGGAAGCTCCATCCTGGGCCTCTTGCTAATTCTGCCTCCCCCTCCTCTCCTCCCACCACCGGCGGCATCGCCAGCCCCTCTATGACATAGTGGCTAATTAGAGGCATGCATATATTTATGACTGCGTTCATTACAAGAGGCTGCAGTCTGCCTTTGTGCACCTAAACAAACCTGCTTTCCAGCTTCCAGCTCACGCTCGGCCGTTCTGACTCCTCCGTGAAACAGTTACGGCAGTTAACCAGGGGAGCCAGCTTGCAAACTCTCACAGAAGAAAATAAATATATAAGCATGAGCTCTAAGGGGATGAGCCACAGGCAAAAGAGAAACCTCTTTGGGGTCCATTTGAGGCTGCTTGAACTACATGTTTAATTATATGTAAAGGTCAGGAGGAGTGAAAGGGAAGAAATGCCAGACAGAGGGGCTGTGGTTAAGGCTCTGTTTTCTGCCTAATGACGGTCTCTTCTTTTAGTGCACACTCAGCTAACATCCATCACCCACAGCTGCATCCCACAGAATTAAAAGCACTTGGTAACTCAGACAGACAATCAACCTGAGATAGCTCGTTGAGACTCTGCTAGCGCATTTAAGGAGCCTGAAAGTCCTTAAAGGTAATGTGTGATTTTTTTCATTTTAAAATACTTTCTCGTATCCATCTTTAACATGCAGAGATCCCTATAAGCCATTTTTCCCTGAGAATTGTGAACAATGTGGCTCCGTCCAAGGCACTTCGATTCAATCAGTCAAGAATTATAATATGATATTATGATTATTTAGCATTAAACTTTATGAATGCATATTTGTCATGTTGACTGAACTTAGGAATGGTGGCGGTGCTTGTTTGTCAGTTAATGTTTCTATAAAAAAGGGGGAAAAAATAAAAATAATACTGATAAGATAACACTACTACGAATTCTACTACTACTAGGATTAATGAGCTGCCAGGTTCATGAATATTAATCATGTTGTCTGCGTTCGCTTGAACTGATTTGCTGAAATCAAAACAGGGACGATAATAGATGAGCGCCAGCCAATGAGATTGCCGTTTGCACATTAGTTCTGCCTACTACCGGAAAAACCGGCAGTTCTTAAAAACTGAAAAATTCCAAAGGAACTCCATTATTTTGACAGGAAAATACAGCAAAAAATATTGTTTACATGTAGCTTCTCAGTTCGGCATGGTATATAAGACTCTCCTGCTCTGTAACTTTCTTTGTGAGTGTGTGAGACAAACCAACAGCGAGTCATGTGCCTTCACACTAGAGTTTACGGTTCATCAAATACATGTATAAATAAAATTATAATAGTATTAGAATAAATCATAGCAACGCCACATTTTATTACGGTACGGTTACGGTAACAGCGTTGTAATGGGGGAAACAGTAATTTGATTACTCGTTACTGAAAAAAATAACGTTGTTATTCCCATCACTGCATTTAGCCACTTTTTTCAAGACAAGTGGAATCTCAGTCACAAGACAATATTACTGATAAAATAAAATGCAAAAATATATTGAGCTTGTCTTAACCAAATATCTTATTTCAAAGATTCTTATTTATAATCAAAACTGTATTTAAAAAAAAAAAAAAATTCAGGAAGATGGAGCCAGAAGTGCTAAAGTCCTAACATGTTTCCAGGTTTTGGCCTACAAAAAATGTCATCTGTATTGTATTACTTATTACAGCATCTCAACCAGCACAACATAGTAACATTGGCTCAGTGGTGTGAGTTGGGGCCAACGATAGACAAGGGAGTATTCCAGGCGAACAGTTTAAAAGCAGATTAATTTTATAATTCTGTTTGGTGATGCTAGCAGTGCAGAAATTACACAATTCAACTTTTGGGAAGAAACAATCGGACATGAACACGTGTTTATCAAGATTACAATATTTTATATGATGTCCTCCCTTATGATTCTGTTAATCTAATGTTTCTCCCCAGTAAGACACTGATCTCTGTTTTTGGCTGCTGTCACTCACTGTAGATGTCAGCTGAACTTTAGGCTAGACTAGTTCCGTTCTTTCCTTAGGCTCTGTTGAAGGAAATAAGAATATTTGCTGCACAGATGCACCTTAAATCAGGTCATGTCTTAACCTGTGATGTACACTGACATGCAGCAACCCCACATTTTTAACTTCCAAAACACATGCACACATCAGAAATAAAGATCTGGAAACACTTCACTTAATTCATGTTTCTAACGATCATAACCTTTCGATCTAAAGACTTTTGCAGAAATGTTTGAAATTTGTTGTGCAGATAAATTGCGATTAATGACAATCATTGCTTTTGTTTGCAGCCCTAAAAAGGACAAGCAGTCTGGAGAGTGGATTGTTCTTTGTTTTGTTTTGTTTGCGGCAATAAAAAGGACAAGCAGTCTAGAGAATATATTGTTTTGTTTTGTTTTGTTTGTGACCCTAAAAAGGACAAGCAGTCTGGATAATAGATGGTTTTGAATGTTTTGTTTTGTTTTGTTTTGTTTGTGGCCCTAAAAATAACAAGCAGTTTAGAGAATGGATTGTTTTTTTGCTTTGTTTGCGACCCTAAAAAGGACAAGCAGTCTTTAGAGTAGATTGTTTTGCTTTTTGTTTTGTTTGTTTTTGCCCTAAAAAAGGACAAGCAGTCTGAGAATAGCTTGTTTTGTTTTTTGTATGTTTGTTTGTTTGTTTGTTTTGTTTTGTTTGCTGCCATAAAAAAAGGACAAGCAGTCTGAAGAAATTATTGTTTTGTTTGTTTGTATGTTTGTTTGTTTGTTTGTTTGTTTTGTTTTGTTTGCTGCCATAAAAAGGACAAGCAGTCTGAAGAAATTATTGTGTTTTGTTTGTTTTTTGTTTTGTTTTTATGCCCTAAAAAAAAAAGAACAAGCATTCTGAGAATATATTTTTTTTGTTGTTGTTGTTTGTTCATTTTTTTTAAAAAGGACAAGCAGTCTTTAGAGTAGATTGTTTTGTTTTGTTTTATTTAGTTTTTTGTTTGTGGCCCTAAATAAAAAGGACAAGCAGTCTGGACAATAGATTTTTTTGTTTTGTTTTGTTTTGTTTGTGGCCCTACAAAAAAGGACAGGCGATCTGGAGAATAGATTGTTTTGTTTTGTTTTGTTTTTTTGTTTTGTTTTGTCTGCGGCCCTAGAAAGGATAAGCAGGCTGAAGAATGGATTGTTTTGTTTTGTTTTATTTGTGGCCATAGAAAGGACAAGCAGTCTGAAGAATATATTGTTGTTTTGTTTTGTTTGCAGCTCTAAAATGGACAAACAGTCTGGAGAATTTTGTTTTTTGTTTTGTTTTGTTTTGTTTGTGGCCATAAGCAGGACAAGCAGTCTGGAGAACAGATTCTTTTGTTATTTGGTTAATTTTGTTTTGTTTTGTTTGCAGCCTTAAAAAGGACAAGCAGTCCAGAGAATGGGTTTTGTTTTGTTGCGACCAAGCAGTTTGAAGAATTCCCAGATTCCCAATTCCCAGAGCTGCAAAGAGTGACTATTTTGAAGAAACTAAAATATAAGATGGTTTAAGTTGGGGTCACTATATAATTCCCACAGTTTAATTTTATATTTCTGTGACTTTTTTTTGTTATTCTAAAATGTAGAAAACAGTCATTAAAAAAAACGAAAAAATGGTCATGATCATGCTTGTCCAAACATTTGACTGCTACCATAAATATCCCAGGAAACAATATATTATGTTTATAGTCACTTAAACTGAACCGAATGAGATGGCACTTTCCAGGGCATTATATGCTCTACTATGTTATCACTAATCACTGGGAAAAACCATTATGGGTTAAGGAATTCAGGCAGGGTCAAGTTCTGGCATCCAAAGAGAAATGAATATAAGTTGCAGGTCGGAGAGTAAGAGGTGTGTGTGGGATGAGATGGGAAAGGACAGATAGATCCTAAGCAGATCCCACTCCCCTTCATGTAATTGCAGAGATAAGGAAACTCATGCAGCCTCTTGGGCAGACAGTTTGGTGATTTACAGCTCTTTAATGGTCTCAACTTCAAAGCCTCCTAGAAAAATCATTAATAGATATATTTAACAATGTGAAACATTAGTCATTGCTAACACATTCTCTCAGCTGCAGTGTTTCAGAAAGAAACCCAACGAACTGATTTCAAATGCTTTATTAATAGGTAAAGAGATAATTATTCTTTTTATCTCTCCTTTCCTCCACTCTTCCTTTTTATGTAAGCTTGAAAAAGCTGGCTAAAATAATGCCTCGTTAAGGCACAGCATTAATTTGCTTGTTGAAGCAGAGAATTAATTTGCTATATGATCTTCCATTCTCTCTGCCATATGTTTTCACTCACTTTAACTCTTCCTTACACCTTCTGCCTCACTTATAGCCAGCCCATACTGAAGTTGTGCTATAGCATCTACACTCCTAGCATGTTGTGGTGCATATATGTGTATTGTATGTTTGAGTCTGACCTGCAACATCTCCTGGGTCCATTTCCCCTTTCTTACTCCCCATTAATGATCTGTTTCCACACATTCTCAATTTGTGTTTTGGTGAATTAGTGGCTATTTTGTGTAAATTCTCATTTGTTCATTTTTGTATAATCTGTTTGTGGTAACTGACAGATTAAGGGATTGATCTTCATGCTTACATTTTTCCAAAATTCACACACGATATCCATACAAAATTACCACATCATAAAATATAGTTTCATAAAATAGTAACACAGTCAGGTTGCCTGTTCCCTATTACTGTATCTAAATGAATCATCTGAAAGCACAAACACCTACATGGAAATACCTACATGTTTCAACACTTCTTGGCATATTGACATGGATACTGGCATCCATTAAGAACCTTTAACTTCCATGGAACTTTTTTTTATCTCACAAGGTTCTTAAAAAAATTGAAGGAGAACTCCACTTTCAGAACAACCAGTTTACAAATAATTTACTCACCCCTTTGTCATCCAAGATGTTCATGTCTTTCTGTCTTCGGTCGTAAAGAAATTATGGTTTTTGAGGAAAGCATTTCAGGATTTTTCTCCATATAATGGACTTCATTGGTGCCCTGAATTTGAACTTCCAAAATGCAGTTTAAATGCAGCCTCAAAGGGATCAAAACAATCCCAGCTGAGGAAGAAGCCTCTTTTTTTTTTTTTTTTCAAAAAATAAAAATTTGTACATTTTTTTAAACACAAAAGCTCGTGTAGCACTGTCTCTGGGATGCACGTCCACGATGCTACAAATAAGTGATGGGTCCTTCTTGAACGATTCGTTCATTTTGAATGAATCATTAATGTGACTCGGGAAGAACGAGACGTCTCGGGGAGTGATTCGTTCAGTTGCGTATGCGCAGCATCCTATTAGGTTCTGTACTGGAATTGGTTCACCTGTCTTCTGGTTTTTCGAGACGTTCGCTCATCTTATGAACCCGAAGACTCAAGAGATGAACTAATCAATTCTTTTTCCGGCTCACACTGCATTGGTTGAGCTTATGGGGCTGTCACATGATGAACGAACGACTCAAACCCTTAACTTGTAAGATAAGAGGTGAGGTGAGCTAATCATAGACTAAAGACTCAGGTAAACAATGAATGAATCTTTTATGTTTCTTATAGCATTATAGTTTTGTCTTGTCTGTAGTGTGATCAACGTTTGTGTAAGCAGTAGATGTGTTAGGGAAGTAACACGTAACATTTAAATTATATTTTGCTAAAATTAACTAAATGACTCGAAAAAAGATTTGTTCATTTTGCTGGACGAGACTCAAAGGTCCGAGTCGGTAAAATGATCCAAACTTCCCATCACTACTAAGAATCACGTCTAGGTTCATCGTCTGTGTACTCCGGCTCAAAAAGGTAGAGTATGGCGAGAAACTTCATCTTATTTTCCCCTACAGCTTCAGAATCGTCCGACATCGTGGTACCTTTTTGTTTGTAAATAGCGTTTGACTTACTTGCACTTTCTTAGTCTTTGCACGTTTGCTTTGTAAACACTGGGTCTGTAGTTCCATGTGACCTTTCGACGTGATTCAATAGTACGTAGTGTCGTGAACGCACATCCCAGAGCCTGTGCTACACAAGCTTTTGTGGTTAAAAAGTATACAAATTTTTATTTTCCGAAAAAAAAAAAATATGGCCGATCATTTCACTAGATAAGACCCTTCTTCCTCAGCTGGGATCATTTAGAGCCCTTTGAAGCTGCATTTAAACTACATTTTGGAAGCTCAAAATTGGGGCACCAATGAAGTCCATTATATAGAGAAAAATACTGAAATGCTTTCCTCAAAAACCATAATTTATTCACAACTGAAGACAGAAAGACATGAACATCTTGGATGACAAGGGGGTGAGTACATTATTTGTGAATTGTTGTTCTGGAAGTGGACTTCTCCTTTAAGAATTCTTTTAAAAACTGTTCACTGAAAGCTGAGTGTATATAGTGTATATAAAAAGTAATAATCTACTCACACATATTTCCTACCAATTTAGTATGTACTTCTAGATTCAGATTGTATATAACAAATAAATCATTCACAAAAAATAAAAAAATAGAACCGTAAATTTACAGGCCCTTAATGTAGAGCCTGTGGCATTAGCCCTCAACTGGGAGTTGAATCGCTGTTAGAAAATCCTCTAGTGCCCTCAGAGAGACAAGAAAACTTGCAGAATTTCTAACGAGGAGTCTTTTCGACATCTAGGCTGACTCTGGCTGATTAATGAAAGCATTTGGTGACCTTTTGCTGTTCTTATGGAAGGTTCAGCCCTCTGTTCAGGGGCTCCGGCCCCATCCCTCCTCTCTTAGCTCAGAAGAGAGACCTCCATCCTGGTCAGCAACACTGAGACTCAGTGTCATTTTATTTTCAGTTTCCTTCCCTGTTTATTTTTGTCTTGTGAATTATTAATTAAATTTTCTTTGCAATATTTATTCCCTGTTTCATAATGAGTTAAGCTATTTAAAAAACACTAAACATTTGTTTAACAACTTGGTTACTTGCCACTTTTGTTGCACTGCGCTCAAATTAGTTCCTCGAATGCTAATACAACAGCTATGTGATCCTGCAGCTGCTTGATATTTTAATTTTCTGGGTGGTGTTTGCTAATTGGTAAAATTAGTGGGTAGCAGCAGATGAAAAGATCCTGGGTAAATGTGTTTCATGTCAGCCCTGCTGCTGAGGGTTTCAGATCAGGCTTCTCAGCCTGGGCCTTTCTTGCTCTTCATCAGGGAGACGTACACATGCAGTTACCCACCGAAGCGCAGTGAAAAATCTATCAGAAACACCAGTGTATTTATTTCCCTCAGTGGGGAACTGATTGATGAACACACCCACATACACAGAAAAAAAACACACACACACAGGAAAAAAACACCCAGAGGAAGTTTAAACTTCAAATGATCCCACTTTACACTGGCATTTTCGGTTTAGTCCCTGCATAGCGATGGCGGTTATGAAACCTTTTCATTGTGAACATATTGTGAGTGTGTCTTTGGTCTCGCTGTAGGAGTCTGTCTGCAGTCGGCCATGCTTTCAGGGGCTGACCGACCAGCCCAGCACTTAAGAGATGGCGCACTGAGTGTTGTCGCGAGCCACGACTGGCTTAATGCATTATTATTGTTACCACATTCCCTCACTGAATGCTCCAAAGGGAGTGAAGGCTCAGAAAGGCTTTTCAGAAGCCCAGTCTGAGAAAACACACTGCCATAAATAGCTGAATTGGGCCTGGGTATGGATTGGTCATGGTGTGTTTTTGCTCATTCCCCCCTGAAGTGGGAAAGAGGCGGAGGTCTTTCAGAACACTGAAGCTGGACATAACAGCTGAAAGACTTGAAAAAATTTTGTCACATGAATATTAACCCTTAAATGCATGAATGTTTCGCCAATCAATATTACATATTTAGGACCTGGACCTATATATCCAGCATGGATGGATCTCTAACTTCTGCAAAAGCAAAAAGCTCTCTTGATATTTTAAGAACAATTACAGAAGAATAAAATAAAGCATATTTCGTACATTTAGCATTCAGCATTTGGCTCATATTCGCGACTCAAGCATATTCTCAAATCGTTTTCAGTTACTTCAAAATCAATATTTCAATCACTGGCAGCTTATTCACCACATCCACCATCAAAAAACAGTGACATTTATATTTTTTTGCGTACAGTAATTACTTTGCAGTAAAGATATTCAAACCAGTTCAATTTTTGCTAATGATATTCTTTTGTTTTATGCCTAATTATGAGTAAAACATCATGTAATTACTATCAAACAGTGCCACCTTGAGGAATAAAGGTGATTTGCACATTTTGAGTCAGATATTTACAAATTGTTGCGCACAAAAAATATACTTACACTATTACACACCTCAGGTCTCTTGTGACCCTATACACTTTTTACAAAAAATCTGAAAACAGATATTCTTTTATATTTTCTTATTTTTTTCTTGTTTATAATTAATAGATTGAGGAATAATGAGAAAACTGATGTCAAAGTTAAAAAAAAATTAAGGAGGGAGTGGGTAGTGAATGACGTCCCAGGTCGCTAAAGACCAGAGGTATGCATTTAAGGGTTAAGCAAATATATGTATATATACAACTGTTCTTTTTGTTCCTCAAATCTGATTGGCTGAGATGAGTGAGATATTCTAGTGATATCAGAACTTTAAAGAACACTTCTCTTTTTTTGAAAATAGGCTTAGTACACGATGTAACTACAGGAGAGTCAAGTTTGAAATACGAAAAATATCGAAACTTTGGGCATGTCTGAGCGAGATGCTAACGTTCTAATCAGATTCAATGATCTATGCTAAGCTATGCTAAAAGTGCTCCCGCCAGACCCGGTGATCGGCTGAATAGATTTGAAAATGGTAAAACTCAACTGTTTAACTCTAGGGGAGTTGGAAAATGAGCCTATTTTCAAAAAAAAGTGGAGTGTTCCTTTAAAACGTTTCACTGTTTGTATCACACTGCTTGTGGTATTTCTCAAAACAAGGGTCATGTCAGTCCTGGCAGACGCCCAAATCCACTACAGTTTTATAAATAATACTGTTTTTGTGTCACGGGATGTAGTTTAAAAAATTGTTTAGGTGAGAATGTACTTGTTTAGACTTCAAATATGTGGTTTGTTAATAAAGATAACATCTGTTTGAAAATTTGCTTCTGTGTTTTCGAGATGTAAGATCCAAGGCATCAGCGGCTGTTCAGCACTCATGAACCCGCCAAGAGCAGCCACACCTCGGCTAGATCATCTGGAATTTGCCTCTAGCTCTAATGTCTCTACAGTGGTTAAACATGAGATATTATTCGTTTTGGGTAAATCTAACTGGCAATCTTTGGTCTCATTAATCTATTGTTTGTTCCAGAGCAAATACTTTTGGCTGAGGGCAAAATCTTATTGCGCTATATTTTATGTAACTTTAATGCTATATGTCAGAGCACTGCCTTTGTACTTTTGACTGAATTAACCCTTCGCAAAAACCCGCCCTCCTTATTTACC
This sequence comes from Labeo catla, assembly GCA_012976165.1. Classification (NCBI taxonomy): domain Eukaryota; kingdom Metazoa; phylum Chordata; class Actinopteri; order Cypriniformes; family Cyprinidae; genus Labeo; species Labeo catla. The sequence goes on from VONZ01000075.1 coordinate 1,650,483, forward strand.
GTTTACTGTCCGACAAACAATGCCGCTCTCTTACTACACGTCATGTTCTCACGCAGTGAAAAATACATTGTGGAACAAAGAGGAAACTGACAACACACCAACAGAGCACGTTACTTCTGGTATGAAACAAGGCCTCAGATTTAAAATGTAATTTTTTTGGGAAATTCAAACAATAAATACCGTTTTGTGACTCTTTAATGTGTTGTGATAGATCAGTGTATTGCCCTATTAGATCTACTGAGACATAAACCGATCGTCTTTTCTTCTTTACTTAAAGCACGAAAAAACATGAATGAACATCAGAATGTTTTTTTTTTTTTTTCAACCATGGAAACGCATCAGTACACAATTTTCGAAGGTTAAGTCCACCAAAGTGAATCTACTCTCCTGTTTGATTTGTTTATCAGACAGAATGGCGTTCTGTCATTCAGCATTATGAATAGTCAGATCGTCTGTCAGTCAAGCTGTTTATGAAGGGTCAATTGCCTAGCATCTTTTATGATAGCTTTATTTATCATTGAATCAGTGAGTTCAACTCACTCATAAATCTAGGAAAAATCACAAAATGTTTAGTAAACAATGACTAAATTTCTCATAATCACTTTATTCTTTTCTTAATTAAGTATGAAGCCACATTAATTTGCAGTTGCATGTAAATAAGCAATGACTGCATTATTCAAAATGTTGGCCACACTTTTTTTAAGGTTTAGTTATTGCTATTAACAAACCATTAAAGAGGTCATCGGATGCGAAGTTCACTTTTACGTGTTGTTTGAACATTAATGTGTGTTGGCAGTGTATGTACACATCTTCCCTATAATGACAAAAATCCATGCAGGGGTTTTTAATTAATCTGTAAAAATAATATCTCCTTTTTCAAATCAAGCCATTCTCAGATGCCTGTCAGTGTGGCGTCACACCAACAGAGGCCGCTCCCACAATAGTTGATTGACATGAGCGTCTTACCTTTGTTTCAATGCCGGAGCAGGGATGTAAGTTAGACAAGAATATCTCCGATTGAGCGATTGAGGTGTTGTGTTGCTGGATGTAATAATGAACACAGTGGTCGTCATTTAGCATTTCGGCTAAACAGGCTCGTCACTCCACAGAGAGAAGAGAAGGGCGGGGCGAGCAAAGCTCATTAACATTTAAAGCAACCTTGACCAGAACAGGACAATTTTTGCAGAGCTAATTTTGGCAAGGTAAAAAGGGTGTTGTTTTACACTACCATTGAGAATTTTTAACCAAAGTATATTATAGACTTTTCATTAAGACCCTAAAGAATCATATCAACTTGGGGCATCCAATGACCCCTTTAACTACAGCTTTTGCCTCAATAAACTCCTAATTTGCTGCTTATTAATAGTTAGTAAAGTAATTGTTAAGTTCAGGTATTGGTTAGGATTAGGGATGTAGAATATGGTCATGATGAATAGGTGCTTTATAAGTACTAATAAACATCCAATATGTTAATAATAGGCATGCTAACAAGTAACTAGTTAATAGTGAGAAATGTTCCCTATACTAAAGTGTTACCAAAATGTATCCTTAAAAGAAAAAAAAAAAATATATATATATATATATATACATGTAAATAATGAGAGTATTTTAGAATAAACTATTTATTTTAAAAGAACCAGAGGCAGCATAACACTGCAGCAGATGTGAAATTCAATCCAAAAATATATGGTTGAATCATTTTCAAATGACACCATTAACCTTTTGGTTAAATGCTTTTGCACTTTGGAAGATAAAACCTAATAGTGTGTATGTGTGTGTTTGTCTGTGCGTGTTTAGTGCAGCTCTCGTCAAGGTGAGTCGAGACTTTCTGAGAGTAAAAGGGAGCAGAGTTACTAATGGAGGTGAGTCTCTTCTTTTTGTGTAGCGGAAAAATGAAGTATCCTTTAAATGCGCTTTTCCGAGAGTCCATTGTCCGCCCCTGGGGGATAGGAGGACAGAGCAAAAGGGTGGTGCTTTCAATCTCATCGCATTACACGAGCATTTACATGACGGACAGGAAGGCCGTTTACGAAAAGTGAGCCCTCTCGTCGTCAGAAGCTAACCCTTTTAGCTGAGAGAAACCATGCCCTTCTGGAGCCGTTCACAAGTGCGTTAGCAGCACACCCATAATGGCCAGGATTGGGTTACCCCTTTACTTTAGGGCAAACAAGACTAGCCTTAATTGCCTTACCAATATTTGCATGTCCCTCTTCGTGTTATCGAACACCCCACTAAGTAACTGAGCACCTCCGCCCCTGCTCTATTTTAAGTTGTTTGCAGATGCCACAGAAAGCCAGTTGAAACAGTACAATTACTAACCAGATTTCACACGTCTTTCAGATGTCTCGGTTTCACCCGCGGCTCCTTTCATTGGCCCGTGTGTCTACCTGATACAATATTTCACAAGGTGGCATCCTTGATTAGTGCTGACCTTTTGACAGACCGGACATCGATACCTCGCAGAGGGTTACGTGTTTAAACACGGTCGAAGGAGAAGACAATGTTCACGCGTGTTTAATTATTGAACCTGTGGGTTAATTATTCATGTCCATAATATGAGTATGTGGCTGGAGTGGGAGAGATAATATTTTCCAGAGAATGTCTTTTTAAAAGGACATACCGGAGTGTTGCAGCCAGCTGGCTGGAGCTGTATTAATGACTGAGAGAGCTCAGTTGTATGAGGATGGGCATAATGGTAAATGCATGTAGGATTCGCAAAGAGCTCCGGCCCGGAGAGTGACTGGGGAAAAAAAAGAGGCCTTTTAGAGCAATATGGGCTGTTTTAACACAGCTCCACTCAAGTACCGTGATGCTCTACGCCTAATGAGAAACTTGGATCCCAGCCGTCGGAACTATTGCATACTTTTGCTATTTGAGGACTTTTTTTTTTTCACTCTGGCTCTCTTATTACTGGAAAGTTTTCAATTATTATGTTACAATTTTAGATTGGTTTTGCTCTTATGTGTATTTTGTCAAATCGAGAGGGCAAAATCTTGCCATTTCTGACAGTTCGAGACGCTGCAGGTAAAGACCCTCTGCATGATCATGAAGGCTTTGAGTGCATCATTGAAATGGGCTTGAAATGTGCCACATTCCTTCCTGATGAGTGCACTGATAGTGCTGAAATGTTGACTTACATAATGACAGAGCTAAGTGCACATAGTTTACACCCATCCTGACACATTTACACATCAGCCTCGGCACCTGACCAAACATCCCATATGTCAAAAACCAGTATTTTTTTCCACTTTGGTAATCTTTACAAGTGTCTCTAATTACCAACTATTATACAAATAAATCCTTTCTGTTTAAACGCTGATGTTGTGAGTGTCTGTCTTTTATTTTCACTTCAAAAATATGCTTTTAAAAGAATAATAACCATTAACTGTTTGGGGTCGGTAAGATTTTTCAATGGTTTTGAAAGTCTCCTATGCTTACCAAGGCTGCATTATATGATCAAAAATACAGTTAAAATCAGTAATATTGTGAAACATTATTATAATTTATAATAAACATTAATTAAAATAACTGCTATATATATAGCTTAAAATGAATGATTACTAGTCAACCAGAAAATTTTGTTCATTTTAAGCATTATTATTACTTATTATTATCATTAGTTGCACATTTATTAATTAACAATATCAATAATAATAATAAGCCTTTAATTGTCTACATAGCCTAATACGCTCTTAAGCACATGCAAAAAAAAGAATATGGCAGAAATAATAATTATGAATGTACCAGTTAAAAACAGCAAGGAGACTGCAAAAAAGTTGTAAGAATTTATTGATAAACTTTCTTTGTTTTCAGCTTAAGAGATGAAGTCACTAACACTGACTCATAATCTCCGCAGTAGTGAAGAACCTGTAAACATGTTTCATATTACATAATCTGAGAATATTTGTTTTCTATTTAAATTGGTTCATGTGAAAGTAGACATTTCAGTTTCTATAAATATATTTTTCATGTGTGTAAGGCAAGTATACACAGAGTTTTAAAGTTTCGTGCTCAAGTTCACGAAGTCTAAGACGGCAGAACCCGCATCTTGATTGCTTTCATTATTTTACAAAAGCACAATGTTTCATTGTTTCATTGTTATTCTGAGAGCACACAAATAAACATAGTCTTCACAGATTTGAAAGATATATTACTTTTTTCTTTATGTCCAAAAATGACAGAGTATTTTAAGTGAGTGCACCGGTGCCTCAAACTGTCATGCAGTGAGCGTGCTACTATTCAGCTTCCACACTCCGCACAGACACTTGAACAGCGCACATTTTTCTAGGTTAACATTAGGTTAACATTAGGTTGAGTGGCCATGGTAGGTTGCTGCTACTTATATTTCAGATGATAAGCCATATTTGAGGTCGATGAATAATAGGTGAGCATTTGGATGTCCTGCCCCGATGTTACCACATAGACCATTCATTAATGATCCGTCCATCACAGACTGTGTGACTTCGCTTCACTTCCGGGTCTTTTTTCTCTTTGCAACTAAACGACTAATACACTTTTGGTCGACCAAGCCTCTTCTTGTCGACAAATGGTTAAGGGACATTATTATTACTAAACACTATTAAACACTCTTATATAGATAGAATAGATGTCTGAAGAGTTAGTTCACCTAAAAACTGATATTCTGTCTTTATTTCACTCACCTTTCTTTTGGCAGCTTTTCTATGCAATAACAGACAAAAAAAGTTTCTTGAAAATAGTCCTTATGGGTAATATTCCTAAAATCATACAACAGCTTTGTGTGAGGAATAGACTATGATTGATATTCCTTTGACAATGTTCTCAAAATAGAGGCTAATATTTGCGGATACATGACAACCAAAGATATTTGGCAGTATGGAGGTAAGGAAATGACAAAACGTTTATGTTTTTGTGAACTATCAGAAGCTAACTAAATTTCGTTTCTAAATTTCTTGCAGCTTTCTTGCAGCTAACTACCTAGCAAGCTAACTTAGCAATGCTAAATGCAGGGTTTTTTATACCATACATAATGAATGAAGGAAGAAGAGACTAGTCACTCCACTATAAAATTTAAGTGAATGTGCACTGACTGATGTTAATGTAATCTGTACGTAAGGTCACTGATTAAAAGATATTTTCTCTTTCTGGAAATTTTTGCAAAGTGTATCAACAATTTTCTATAAAAGACTTTATGATCATGAAGCAGGGAAAGAAACAACTAACCACACAGACATTTTTGCATTTCCAAACTACTACACACAGAACAATATATCACACTCTCAGCACCCATCAGAGGAAAGGCCTGCTGTGATTTTTTTTAACTTCCTGTTCTTAATCCTTTCTCTTTTATTCTGTATGCACCCTGTCTTCAACTAGCAAGCTGTGACCTGTTCAAATATCACAGCATTACAGGCCCAAACATGCCAAAGCCTATTCATTCGCTGCTAAGAGATTCTCTTCCTATCACTCTCTCTCATTCACACATCGTAAATAATGTATGTTATTGTCTCGATTTATATTCAACTATACTGGTCTTTGAACGTCTACATATATGAAACAATAATCTCCAGACCAATTATTTGACTTCACATGCTTATTAAACTATTTATCTCTTTACTAGCCTCTGTTCTACATAACAGATTTTAAATCAAAGGGAAGCTTTCTATGACCTGTTTCTCCCTGAGCAGTAAAGCCATTTGTGTGGCTCCATTGTGGTGGCTTAGCTCCATTAACTCGCTTTCTTCTGCCCCACATCAAAGCCACATCTAACATATGAATTATGAGTGTACAAATGACGTTTTTGAAATATGTCACTCATATCTACCATTCAGTGGTTTTGCACTGGGAGTCGAAAACAGCGTTAGTTCACCCAAAAATGAAATTCTGTCATTAATAACTCACCCTTATGTCGTTCCAAACACGTAAGACCTTCGTTCATCTTTGGAACACAAATTAAAATATTTCGAATGAAATCCGAGAGTGTTCTTATCCTGCATAGAGGCCAACGCAAATGAAGCGTCCAAAAATAAAACAGTCCATGTCACATCAGTGGTTAAACCTTAATTTTATGAAGCTACGAGAATATATTATGTGGGCAAAGAAAACAAAAATAACGACTTAATTCAACAACTTCCCCGTCAGTCTCCGCCGCGCGTTCACGAGAGTACCGCGACGCATGCATTTGCGTCCGAACCAGGGTTGCCAGGTTTTCCTAACAAAACCCGCCCAATTGCTACTCAAAATTAGCCCAAAGGCGTTTGAAGGGGTGTTGCCTGGTAAAAAACGCGTTCTGAGGGGTAAAATACGTTTTTTTGGCGGAGTTCCCCTGAAAAATGAGCAAATACGTTATTGGGGTCGCAACCCGCGGGAACAGTATTAAAAAGCCCAAAATCGCGGTAAAATTGCAGTCTTGGCAACACTGGTCCGAACGCCGGTCCTGCGTCAACATGCGTGGTACTATCGTGAACGTGCGTCAAAGACTAACAGCAAAGAGAAAGAAATTGATGAATAAATTCATTATTTTGTTTTCTTAGTAAGTACAGCAATAAAAGTAAAGTTAATCAAATAATACATATTAAACATAAATAAATTTTTGACACAAAATGTATACATACATACACACACACACGCACACACACATATATATATAGCCTAAGTCATTTCACATGAGAACATTTTAATTAGAAAAACATGAATGCTGAAGAAATCTTGAATTCATTTCCATTTATTAGGATCAATTTACTCCTGTAATTGCTTTAACATTAGCAGATAATTGTCACATACATGGCCCTCGTGTTTGCAGTTAAAACACTAAATTACTTCAACAGATGTGAGGCTGACCTTTGTTCCACTGAAACAAACTAGCTGCTTTCAAGTATGCAAGCGCTGTAATGCACACTACTGACATGTGTCTAAATATATCTAGAAAATAATGACAATATGTTATAATCATCACAACCAATGTAATTATTATCACAACTGTTACTATAACGGCTGATAATAGGAGAGCTGTTGTCCAACACCAGCTGTTGTTGGACTACAATCACCTGTTGCTCATAAAAGCATTTTGGAGATCCTGTATCCGTTACACATTATACCGGCAGCACATGGTAAAAATAACTAAGAGGACACATTTAAACTTGAAGGTTAGATGGGCATTTGTAACGATCAGCAGACAACTGTTACGCTTTCGTAACAAGACCGCACGTCTTTTGTAAAAAGGCCTTTGGAGTTCTATGATTTTTCCTCTGGAATCACTTTGTTGAGAGTTATTTAAATGTACTTTAGCTCAATTCTCTCTACAAAAGAGACCAAAAGACATTCCTTGAGTTTTACAACTGAGGCAAACTCTGCTAAAGCACTTAGGAGATGGCTGTGTATTTAGACTGGCTAATTTGAATTCCTGATGCACCGAGAAAAAAAAGGCAAACCCTTGCACCTGTTATGACTACACTTTCCATGTTGCTTTAATAAAGGCATTCAGTGTATTTCCAGATAATAACTGTACATGATGCATTGAGACGTTTTCTGCTCTCATACTGTAGCTCTGGTGTTCTTAAACATCTCCCTCAACACATTTTGAGCAACAGATGGCAGAAAATTGGCAGAAATTTAGAAAAATCGAGGGAGTCTCTCAGCAATGAACGTATACAGTTGAACATTTTGCCCAAATATGCACTTTTTTTTTTTTATCTCAGGTCAGTAAGTATACGGATGAAAGCATTTTTGTAGCAAGATCTCCTCAACTACACTCTTAAAAATAAAGGTTATTGCATATACACTTTTAAAAATAAAGCTTCATGATGCCATAGAGGAAACTTTTTTGTCTAATCTGAGTCGCTGTTCTGTGTCAGCCACGCTACAAGGATACGTCTTCTACGTTTATACACTTTGATTTGAACGAAAACAGCGTATCCGCGTGGTGCGGCTGACAGAACAGCGTACGCAGTTTGCGTCCAGCGCTCTCCAAAATGGCGCTACGGTGACGCAGATGAGGCGAATTGTTGAATAAAGTCGTTATTTTTATTTTCTTTCCGTACAAAAAGTATTCTCGTCGCTTCATACAATTTAGATTGAACCACTGATGGCAGATGGACTATTCTGACGATGTCTTTCATACCTTTCTGGGCCTTGACAGTGGTATTTACTTGGCAGTCAATGGGACAGTCAAAAGCCTCCCGGTTTTCATCCAAAATATCTTAAAATTGTGTTCCGAAGACGAACGAAGCTTTTACTGGTTTGGAACGACATGAGGGTAAGTGATTAATGACAAAATATTCACAAAATGTTTCACAAAAGATTCTTTGTGGCAAAATAAGTTTCTTCAGATTATAAAAAGCTAAGAAAAAGATTCTTTAAAGAATCTTTGACTGAATGGTTATTTGTGGAACCAAAAATGGTTCTTACTTGGCATCGCTGTGAAGAACCGTTTAAAGCACCTTTATTTTTAAAAGTGTATGGTTTCATGAAGAACTTTCAATAGCCATTTAAACTGAGGACCCAAGTGGTTCTTCTAAAAAAAAATAACCAAAAACTTTATTTTTAAGAGTATATGAGCTAAATAAAATTCAATAAATATGTAGGTTTATACCTTGCCACAGGGTGTAATAAAATGCTATAAAAAGTGATGGATATGATGAAAGATTGTCACCGTGCTCCCTGTCCACCTGTCTGACAACTGAGTGCGGATTATAGCAGAGCATTCTGGGAATGCAAATCAGGCCCTCTTCATACCCATTAAGTCGAGCAACAGCTTCAAACGCCGATTTGTTCTGCAAATAGCCCATTCAGTGCGGGCCCAAAAAGCTGCAACACCTTTCTCTCCCCCTGCGGTAATTGAATCTTCAAAGGGGCATTTCCACCCCCTGTCCTTGTCCGCTACAAGGACCGTGGAATGAATAGCATGTTCATATGAAAAGAGAAGAAAGTATACATGTTTATCCATGTTCAATTAGCCACCCCGTCATCTGCATTCATAATTACGGCATAAGAACATAGATGGACATAATTAAGGGACTGAGAGATGGCGCCGCATTTAGGAAGGTTCGTAAAAAAAAAAAGCATAGTTTTGCTAATGAGCTCCGTTCTCAAGAGAAGCTCGACAAGATGAATTACCGAGATCATACAAATCCTTTGGTCTCTTGATGGAAAATTGGTTCTTTCAGATACTGTACATAATTCATATTGAGCGATTTCAGAGACGAACACCTGCGAGAGATTTAGGCCTAACCCGAGGTAAATTCACTGCGCTTGAAACATAGTCCACATACTTCATTGAGCATAAAAACAAACTCTTCAGACGAGCTGCCAGCCAAATTGCATATTAAGAATCTGTGACACAGAAAGATTTAAATAGGATTAAAAAAAAGGGTTGTTTTTAATCTCATTTTTTATTAATTAAATACACCATATTGGAGCAAATGTCTCTGAAAATATCACAAATAGAATTCTCTCTCATTCTGCATTTATAGGTCGACAGCTATGAGCTTCATTTTTTTGTTTGTTGCGTGGTTTGGGGTTGGAGGGAAAGGGAACGGGGTTAGCTGCTGTGTGTAGTATGTACGGTAGCCACAATGGGACAAAAACATTTACATGCATACATACTGTACATGGTAGTTTTACAAATACACCAAGAGTGTTCATGATTTGATTTCCACAAAAAAGCCACGGATACTTCTTGGAACCCAGTCTTCAGGATGTTTTATATCATCCGTAATGAAACACATTCCCTTTACAACATCTAAAATATAGAAAGAGAAGATACCATGTTGTGAAGAAAAGGAGAATAGACAAAGGTAGGACAAAAATATAAAGGAAAAAAGAAAGTCAGTTATTCCCCCACTAAATTTTCAAACAAGTGTTATGAAAGCAGATTCAAAAATCGCTGTAGTGGATCAGCTTCATTTGTCATTTTAAATTTCACCCTTTCTGTCTCTTTTTTTTCTCTTGTCCTCCAGCTGGTCTCTCTCTGTGTCAGTCTTTGAGTCCCTCAGGATCAGAGGTCTCGCCTGGGTCAGTTCATAGAGTCCTCAGTATTCCCCCTCCAGGGCCTCATGGGTATTTTCCATCCATGATTCAGGAGTTTGGAGTAAAGGGTGGGAAAAGGGGGCTCTGGCTATTGCAGGTCAAGGTGGAGCTCAAGCCTGAGACTGGCGCTCTGGTTCGGAGTATAGCGGAGCTTTGAGAAAAGGAGTGGGATGGGGTCCGATCCGAAAAGGTCTTAGGTGACAATGAGCGAGGGGCTGAAATGAAGGCACACATCCTGCTTTGAGCAACACCGACATCCTAACACACCTGGAAGGCAAAGAGAAAAACCGGTTAGACACACTTAAACAGAAAAACAAAATTGTAACCAGCAAATAGGTCGATGACAAATTTGTTCAAAGTTAAAAAGAGGAAAAATCTAGTTCATACAAATATACTATTAAACATGAAAAGTTTTTACAATCCACTCGTGATGACTATACATGGTACTGTACAAACATTTGTACACCATTAAAGAAAAAAAAAAAGTTTACATTTATTGACTAAATTTAATGAAAAAGTCATGTGGTGTAATATCAAATCCAAGAAATAACATTAGACACACCTTGAATAAATGCGTTTGTATTAATCATATTCTTTTGTATGATAATTTTGTTTTAATTTATTTAATTTTTTTTTTAAATATACAATGAGTTTTTTTGTGCACATTTAAGTATAAAAAAAAATATATTCTCACTTGCCCTGTCTTTAAAGGTCAAATTATATAATATTTTAACTATCAAATCAAAACTAATAACAGTTGTCATACACCTTGAATATGTGTATGTATTAATCCTAATCATTTGTTTGATAATTTTGTCTTGATTTTTTACGTTTTTAAATATACATTTTTTTTTTATTATTATTCAAATAAAAACTAACTTAAACCGTACACATTGAATATACACTACCAGTCAGAAGTTTTGTAACAGTAAGATTTTTTAAATCTTTTTTAAATAAGTCTCTTCTGCTCACCAAGCCTGCATTTATTTGATCCAAAGTACAGCAAAAATAGTAATATTTTGAAATAGTTTTACTATTTAAAATATCTGTTTTCCATTTGAATGTATTGTTGTTGAAAACAGCTGAGTAGATTTTTTTTTTTCAGATTCTTTGATGCATAAAAAGTTTAGAAGAACAGCATTTATCTGAAATAGAAAACTTTTGTAACATTATAAATGTCTTTATCATCACTTTTGATCAATTTAAAGCATCCTTGCTAAATAAAAGTATTAATTTCTGTAAAAAAAAACCAAAAACCTGGCTCCAAGCTTTTGAATGGTAGTGTATAATGCTACAAAATCTTCCAAAAAAGCCAAAAAACAAAGAATTACAAAGAATCCTGAAAAAAACATCTACTCAACTGTTTTAAATATTAATGATAATAATAATACTAATAATAATAATAATAAAAAAGAGGTTTCATCAACAGCAAATCAGCATATTGGAATGATTTCTGAAGGATCGTGTGACACTGAAAAATGGAGTAATGATGCTGAAAATGTAGAGTTGATCACAGGAATAAATTACATTTTAAAATATATTAAAATAGAAAACAGTTATTTTTAATATTAAAATTATTGCCAAATTTTACTGTTTTTGCTGTACATTCGATCAATGGTGAGCAGAAGAGACTTAAAAAACATCAAAAATCTTACTGTTCAAAAACTTTTGACAGGTAGCGTATGTGTGTGTATAAATCACAATCATTTGTAAGATAAATTTGTTTTGATTTAAAAAAAAAAAGTTTTTAAATATACCAGTGCATTTTAATGTATTTTTGAATAAACCATAAAATGTCACCCAAATGTCCATTTTACTATAAACAACATTCAGCAAGTTTTGAAAATTAAATAAATAAATAAGCTGTTGTAGTAAGTCTAACTTTTCTTATTTCAAAAATCATATAATATAGTAACATCTTTCAACATGAGTCAAAAATTGCATGTTCTCTTAAATATCACACTCCATTTCTATTGTTAAATGAAGACCGCCAGCTCTGCTAAAGCCCCCCGCTTAACTTATTGATCAGCAAGGCTTTCAAAATCCATCTGCTGCCCTATTTCCTCTGCATTTTAAGTGCATATTGTAAAGTTAGTCTCTTTTTGTCTCATTTTTAACAATGATGTGCCACAGTCCCCAGGGTGCTAAGTTCTTGCGCAGCCAAGACAATTATCCCGATATCCAAGCGCACCGTTCCGCTTTCACAGACAGTCACGGCAAACTTTTTACCCCCTAACATTCTCCTTCCTTTTGTTTTTTAAACATTCTAGGGGGGCAATTTGCTTTTCCCGTCTTACCTCAAGTTACTAAGGGGTTTCAGGCTACTGTAATAGTAATTGCGAGCCCCCCACGCCACCCCACATTGGAGGGCTAATTAAAGAGACGGAGGCTGTGAAGGTTTGGATCCCCTGGGTTCAGGCTCAGCATGAGAAAGGTAATTTGTCTGTCCTGAACAAAGAGATTAGGGAGAAGCCGGGGAGCTACTTAATAAATGAGCATCAAATGTCCTCAGCCGTGGACACGGACAGCACCAATTATGTCACCATGAAATTGCACATAATAAAAACAATGGCTGCCGGACGAGGCCTCCTATCTGTCTAGGGAAGCGTTCGGCCGGTTCTCTCTCTCTCTAGCTCCTTTCTGTACTGGCTTGTTTTAGCTCCCAGCTTATTTCTATAGGTTCAGAGGAGAATTACAGCAAACTTCGAAATTTGAGCACCGCAATCTCATAAATTACAGTGCATCTGTGAATAAGTTTCCTAATAACGTTTCGAATCTCTCCGTACCAAGCGAAAACACGACTGTTTAAGTATCTCCTGAGGACACGTGGTCTATCTCTATTCCTGCTGGTGAAGAGGGGCGTCTGGGTGTATTTAAGAACTCTCTCTCCGCTATAATTAAAGCAGCGAGGCCAATATTCAGATTGCATTTTAGCATTAATAATTCAGCTGTTTTCACTACAATTGATGTCGGCACATAAATAAACAATGAGGCCTCATATTTACACAGCGGCAGCCGTCGAGCGAGAGCAGGGGAGAGGAAGAAGGTGGAATGGAAGGATGGGGGCTTAAACAGACATTTAAAATTAAGCTTGATAATGCAAAGGCTTTCAATTTGAAACGCAACATGCTCTTGGAGCTAATTTGTAAAAGTGACGATGCCTTAAAAGGCCTCTAACGGAGCACCGAGCTTAATGGAGCCGTTTCCCTACTCACTATGCCTCTCCTCAAACTATTTTTTCCCATTGAAGGTGAAATAAATGTTCACTTGGAAACTCGACAACTGTCCGATCTCTCTCGTATAAGCTCCCACATCCCCGTTGTCTCCATATCAATACTGATTATGTGTCACTGAGCTGTTATTTTCAGTGCTGCCGAGTGATACAATCGGCTGGTGGCTGACTACACAATGAAGTCTTATTGCAGACGGTCCCAAAGGCGAGAAGGGGAATTAGGTAAATAATTTGCCTGCTTGGCGTCTGGTTTTGTTTATTTAAAGCTTGCTGTGCAGCGTCGGAGGAGCAAATAGTCAGACAGAACTGTGGCGGTGAAAACAGAGATGAAAATGGGACAGAATACTCGACGCCAGCTAGCTTTTTTGTAAAAAAAAAAAAAAAAACACACCTTTTGTTGCTGAGCAAAGAGGGCATGTGAAAATCTGTGACCAGTATATTTAGGGTTTCACATTTTTTGTATCTTGTGGATGGCAAATTAACTATACATAATCAGTATTGAGTGTGAATGCATCAGGGTTTGGAAGAAGGAATCATTTTCACCTTCCTCACTAAAAAGCATGCGTTAGCTGTGATCTCATTTCAGCAAGTTAACATTAATTGTGATAAATTAGCTTCCAGCCAGGATGAATTACATTTGTTCTCTAGACCTGACTATGGGTTAGGAGCACAGAATTGGATATACAATCTGTTCCTTAAAACTAAAAGATGCAAATAAAACAGAAATAAAAAACTACTTTGATAAGTGACTGATTGAATGGTGTGTTTGGCAAAATAAAAAAATAATAATAACGACGGCTTGTAGCAAAAATGCCACAGATAAGAACAAAAATGCCCTATAAATTCAAGACAAAGGGGCAAAAAAATGCCCCTGCACAATTAATGTATTACAGCTGTCACAATTAAAATTAAATGAGAAAATTAATGAAAAGTTTCACTTTGTGAAATGTTTTGTGCGGTGTTGAGCCTTATAACCAATCAGACACGTTTCTGTTGAACTTAGGAATGCATTGGCCAATCAGAGGCACTTAGATTAGTCAGCGCTAAAAAACAAAAAAAAAAATGCAGGAGCTGTTGATGAGAGTGCACGCTCGTGAATTGCCTCATCATAAACAACAAAGTCAGCTATGACGTAAATAAGAGATTAATTTTGTAGCTTCAGTGATTATAACAGGAGTTTTTGCATAACTTTCGCTAGTCTAACGTCTTGGACCGACACGTCTGTCTTTGAAGCCAGAAAGTGACACAAAACAAATGTTTTATATAGTTTTCTACGATAATATTACTAATCATTATTAAAGAGAAATAAATGCTTTGTGTCATAATACTGCAGCCCTATGAGCCCGTTTTTTTACGTCTAATTTTGAAACAATGATAAACATTCTATTGTTATTGACAGTTTAAAATATTGATTAAAGTAATTGGGTAAATTTGGGTAAAAGTATTTGACATTAAAAACAACATAGTATGATGATTTAGGGCTGTCAAACGATTAATCGCATACAAAATAAAAGTTTGATTTTCCCTAATATATGTGTGTGTACTGTGTGTAATTATCATGTATATATAAATACACACAAATTAATGTATATATTTAAGAGAAATATGTTATGTACAAAAATATTATATATATATATATATATATATATACTTGAATGTGTTTTGTATTTATGTATACATAATAATTACACACAGTACACACACATATATATTAGGCAAACTCAAACTTTTATTCTGTTTATTTGATTAATTGCGATTAATTGTTTGAGAGATTATAATAAAAAGGTGACTATGTCAAATCAATTCCATGGGTTAATACTGCCCCTTAATTCCAAAGTTAATTTCTGACCCTGTCCTGAACATGTATCAGATTAATCTAAGTGTGAAACTTTGATAGCAGACAGATAGCGGTTCTCACTTTCTGGTCAGGCAGTAGAGGGTTAGTCTGCAGTGAACTCAAATGGCCGTTGATGAGTGCTGTGGGTCTGTCGTGTTCGCAGAACAAGCTGCCGTTGATGTAGTGAAACCTGTCACCAGGGACCAGCCGGTTCCGGCAAGTGGAACATGTGAAACACTGCAGGAGGCAATGAAAAGGACTCGGTTACCCACAATTCTCAGTGCATTACATACATTACAGCTAATCTCTGCTCAATCTCTGGACAAGTTAAATCATTATCTGTTATTTTAGTTTCTTATAAGGATTCCACATGATGAAAAGACTAAATAGGCTATTTTTTTTTTTTTTTTTACATAGAACACCATCAAACAATCACTGAAAAGCACTCTCTATGGAGTGTGAAAGGATTCTGTAGTGCAATGAAGCGTTAAGCGGTGGTCATTTAAAGATTAAAGGTTACCTTGAGATGGTACACGTTTCCCTGTGCCCTCATAACCAGTTCACTGGCTGGGATGGACTGACCACACGCGCTGCACGCCCCACTGTTCCCAAATAACCTGTGAAAGGAAAGAGAGACATGTTAGCATTGTCAAAATAAGACAAAGTGTGAGAACTGAATATGAGAAAAAGCCAAAATTGAAACAGCATGATATAAATTAGCAAGTGCCAGAAAATATCATTAACAAAAATATCAAATTTATTAAATTATCAAATTACTAAATTATTATATTAACTAATTATGTAACATTACTACCACATTTCATACTAATATCTCATGACCAATAACTCATTAACATGTCTATTTTCGTTCACACAGTGTGACCTGTGCAGACAAATGAAATCTTTCTGCATTAATAACTAAAGCTCTCCATTGTACGTGACTTGCAAGCAAATTTTTTTTTTCAGTCAGTGACTGATTTTATAATAATATTTTCACTTAAGGCTTCAGAAGGTTTGGTACACTACTGTTTAAAAAGTGTAGATTGGTTTTATGTTCTCAAAAGAAGTCTCATGCTCATCAAGGCTGCATATATTTGATTAAACAGTAATGCAAAAAATAAAAAATATTATCACTATTTATCATATTTTAAAATGTAATTTATTCTTATAATAGCAAGTATGGTCATAACTCCAGTCTTCAGTGTCACATGATCCTTCAAAAATCATTCTGAAGGATTTGCTGCTTAAGAAACACTTCTTATTACCACATCTGAAATCTTGTGTGGAAACTGGAATCATTTTTTTCAGGATTCTTTGCTAAATAGAAAGTTCAAAAGAAAAAATAAACTTTTTTTTTGTGACAATATAAATGTTGATACATTTAATGTAATAAAATGCCTTGCTGAATAAAAGTATACATTTCTTTCGTTAAAAAAAAAACAAAAAAAATAACTCGAAACTTTTAAAAAAGTGGTGTATATAGTGCATTAGTCACGTAGACTAATATTACAATACTTTATAGAATTTTGTTGTACTTCCGAGAGCTTGACAGCTATGGTCACCATCCACTTTCATTGTATGGAAGAGAGCAGCGTTAACATTTTTCAAAACTTCTCCTTTTGTGTTTCATTTGAAAGTAAGTCATATGAGTTTAGTAAATGAATTGAAATGAGATTTGAAATAAAACACAACAGACATGCATAACACAAGGTACTTATTAGCACTGACACTAACGAATACTTCTGTGTGGATCAAAAAGATTTGTTAACTTGTTTGGCCTTGTTTTACTGTAAGAATGAAATCCTTGCAGAGACAGGTTAAATCATTTCAATCCTGTGCCCAGGCCTCCTTTTTCTCCCTCTCACAGTCTCTCTCTCTCTCTCAAATGCACACATGCAGAACAAATTACATCTTCAATATTCTGATGTAGGAAAAATAAAATCATAGTAATATCGGCAAACCAAATGAAAAAATCCTGCATCCTGTCCTCCAAAAGCCTCTGCCACTGGGACTAAGTATTACCTTTGGTGTTCATTTTTTGCAACCTAATAATAACCTAGAACATAAGCAATCAGGGCCTAAGAATATTTGATTGTACATCTAGGCGGAGACACAGCGCTTTTGCCATTAGGACTCAAGCGAGTGCTCAGTCACTGCCGCCTTTCCATTAGAAACCCTCGGCTACCCGGGTTGATATATAATGTGCATGGGTTAACCTTTTCAATCATGGTGTCAACACTTTAGATTTGCTTCTGCTCATCTCTTTCGTCTCTAACCTTCCCTCTCTCCCCCTCTCTCTCTCAGTCTCTTGATAATGAAATGCTTGCTCCTGCTTCCTTTCTATCTGCCTTCTGAGTCCACAATTTAGATTACTTCATCTTGCCGAGCAACAAACTGAATGAAATTTCGATTTGAGCAGAAAGTAATTTACTGGGATCTGGACCCATTTGTCATCATATCTCACTGGCTGTTTGCTCTATCACTGCACTTTTCCTATGCAATCAAATAAGACCACAGCATCTGACAAGCTCCAGAGAGAGAGAGAGAGAGAGAGAGAGAGGGAGAGAGAGGGAAATATGAGGAAGGAAGCAAGAAAGAAAGAGACTGTTAGAAGGTTAGAGGGAGGGAAACGGGGAACGGCCACAAAAGGATAGCAAGGAAAGGGATGAAGGAAACGTTGGGTGTTACACAGCTATAGATTAACCCAAAAGTTCACAGGGGATTTCGTCCTCTAAGATAACTCGTAAACCAATAAACGCGCATTGCGCGGATGGCGATATAACGTGCGTTCCGACATCGAAACGGCTGTCACCGGCGACGCTTTGCATACGCGTGTGGCGTTTATTGAGGGCGCTACACGACGAGCGAGTGAAGCTTTAAGAGTTTCTCTTCAGCGCTGGCTGTAGGGTGAGGCGAGGGAAACAAATTTGGCTGTGGCATCGATTGGAGCAGCTCAATCAAAACTCAATTTCAAACGTAATTAGCTGTAGGCTTGTGACAACAGCGCGGCTTCAATGGCGTCGATGGGCCAGTCATGCTAGGCAAATGTCAGGGGGGAAGGTCTTTAAACGCTGCAGTTTGATTCACCTGTAAAATGACATCTTCCCCCGGCCTTGAGAAAGCAATCTGCCTCGCCACGACGTGCGCTTGATTCGACAATCCCCCAGCGCTCGCGCCTAAATTCGCTTACAAGCGTGCGTTATTTGGGATCCGGGCTCCCCTTTTAATTGTCCCGGTGTCTTTCCGTGAAGAATCTCCAGGCAACCTTTTTATTTTCTCCATGCCTCTCGATACGTAGCGTAGCAGGTTAATTATTTGAGCAGGGGATGGCTGCTGATAGCATTTGATTTAAAGGCCTGAAGGCTTTAGGTGCTCAATTAAGTTGCTATCAGTCTGCTCCTCACCTCTAATGGTCTCTCTCGCCATTGAACTTCTGTGCTGACGAGGGGCGCGTAGAGGAGCGATATCACGGGTCACCATAATTAAGGCCAAGGGACTCTTTAATTGCAATGACACTACCAGTTTTGGCTTCCTTCAGCCCTCTCCTTTGTTGTTTTCTCACTTTCTAGGTATTCAGGCCCTTGATCAATCAGAGGAGGGAGGATTTTGTCAGTGAAAACATTGCGGAATGCTGATTTATTGACTCGCTCCGTCTCGGAACGGGCGGAATAAAGAAGGGGCTACAATCTACGGCTGTCTTTCATTACGAAAGCAAGACAAGAAATCTGTCTGCGCTCCATAGGCGATGTCTAGAGGATTTAATTTGGATACCGACTGTGAGGTAAAATACAACCTAGCAGGGCTGTTTCGGGCCATCTGGCAGAAGCTCGGCCTCTTAAGCGGAACCTTTTGAGTGGAGTGATGTAAGTTGGTACAACAATGATTTCTGCAACACAGTCCATTATAAAAATGCCTCTCAACATTAGCAGCCAAAGCACCTTAAAAGCACCGGGCCATATTGATACTTAAGCAGGGCTTTGCATAATGGCAATGTTACATTAGAGAGAGAGAGAAGGTGGGTGGGGTGGAAGGGAAGGGTAGGGGGAGATTTCACGGCAAAGAGAGAGTGTGGCGGGCGGAGGGGGCTGAAAGCAGCCAAATGACACTCGGTTAATTCAGAGTAACAGATCTAGTCCCAAGTGGATTGAAGGCCTTGAATTAATTCTGTTATGACAAATCAAGATAAACGTTTCCCCTAAATTGCATGCGATTTAATTAATTTCTGAGATCCAAGTATTTCCTGGCTTAATAGTTCACATGCTCCCGTGCTGTCATAGTGCTTGAGTGGGCAGACTTCAAAGTGATATTAAATAACCAACTATTAGATTTACCTAGCACGTTCTATTGGAAAAGTGCCATTTAATTACCTGGCTCTATTCAATTAAAAGGACAGTGTTTTTCCCCCCGACCTAATGGTCACATGATTGCTCTCTCCCCAAATTAATTCCCTCTCTCTCTCTCTCTCTCTCGGTTCTCTCCGGCTCACACAAATATCAGCCATGGCTTAGGGACAACATGATTTCCAACGAGTCCCTCCTGCGTCTCTGAAATCTCACGGCGGTTGCCCTTGCGCTCGGCGCTGGTGGCCTCGAACTGAGTGGTATCAGAAGCCTATCATCCCATGTCATTTCCCCCCATCTGCCATTAGGGAAAATGGGATGCGTTTTCGCTCGCGCCATCCCAATCAATCGCTAAGCCTTTTTGCATCAGTGGTATTAATATAATTCTGGATATGTAACTTCATTATTTACACAGCAAGGGCAATTTAATAATCCATTACAAAAATAAGGGAGGCCCCTTTAAAATCCCCTAAGGGGACTGGCCTTCGCAATAATCCCCTCTTCTCTCTCCCTCTCTCGCTTGCTCTCCCGCTCTCTCAAAAGCCAATTTGGTTAATTAAATGTTTTGTTTGCAATGTGGCTCTCATTCATTTCGGACACGTCATTGGAAGCGGATAGGAGCCAGGCACTAGATCTCATTAGATAAAACCCATCAGGACTAAAGGAAAATGGAGGGGGACTCTAATTAAAGCTTTTAATTGTGTGGACTCACTGTCAGATGTTATTTTTCCCCTCTCTCTTATCTCTCCTCAGATCACAGGCTCGCGCGAGCTGTGTTTTAGCTCCGTTCTCCCGCCCGGCGCGCTCTCATTACAAGGAGAAAGGTGTAGCTACTTTTCCCTCCCCGCTCGTTTTAATTAGGCTCGCAGGCCCAATTCTAGTGGCGAGTCTTGTGGACTTGATCCCTTCAGATCAGGTGGAGTGGAAAGAGTGAAGGCACTCTTCACATTTGGACTGGTCGTCTCAGGTTTGCTCTGGTTGACACCTGTTGTTCCAGCCTGCCAGCAGCAGTGTCAGTGCGAGGCTTTGCTGAATTATCCAGGGCGAAGCACATGCCAAGGTAAATACTCACTAATGACTGCACTTCTGCCAAAAAGCACTCTTTTCCGGCAGGAAGAGCAGGATATATCATGGATGCTTCGTTTTATGAATTAACTTTTAAATTGCTCTGCCTGTTTCAATAAGAAAAATATATGTCTTCCATTATCAATGTCGTTTTTCCATTCCTCAAAACCAGAGAAATAATCCGAGGAGACTGCAAACTTCTCAACGTGAGAAGTTCTGGAGGATTCTTTCTGTTTGCCCTTGCAGAGGTCAAGGCGCTGAAGGATCAGCCTGTCAAATCAGGCCATCCACATCAGCTGAGCGAGACTGCCGTGCCGTCACAGCGCTTTGGGTGTCAGACTGACTTGCATAAATATTTAAAAAGGGTCTTTTTGCTAATTAAATGGTCTCTTTGTCATAAACAAAGCATGTTGGAGAGGATGTGAAAACTCTTTTAAATTCCTGCAGAGTCGAAGGTCAGCTCTGCCTTACCAATCGAGTTTTCTAGCAACTCGTAAAGAAAACACACACACACACACACACACGGCCCTAGCAGCGCGGCTTCTTTTGCTTAAGGATGAAATATGGCGAGAGCCACAGACTTGCAGATGTTCTAGAGAAAGAATCTCCTTCGTCTTCTGCTCTGTCAACATGTCAGTGGCTTGACCTCTTTTTTAAGAGTGTCCCGTTGAGGGTTTAACCAGCGCGCTTTAACGAGGGCCGCTGACGGCACAATCTGAGACACATGTTCTCAATGGAAAATACGCTCCGCTCTGTGAGAAGCTTGATGGCTTGTAACTTTTTCCTTAATATCTTTTTTTCTTGACAACCATCACTTCATCTAATCATTACATGCCTAATGTCACTTCATGTGGTCGCTGGACTGTCATAACGTCCAGATGTATGAACTATCTGAAGTTGGCTTCAAAGACCACGAAAAAGGAGCCGAGCAAAACTACACTGTCCTCAAAACACTTTTATAAACTTAAACATTTCACAAGCGCATCAGAAATCTGAAGGAACTTCAAAGAATGTCTGTATGAGGACCTCAGTGCTGACATATTTCTCAAACGTGACTTTTTAGGTAAGAAATGTATCTAACCTGATGTAGTCGTTTCTACATAGGATCATGCCACTCTTGGTGTAGCAGGATGTGCCGATTTCTCCAAGCTGGGCCTGGCAGCAGGAACATTTCAGACAGCGGCTGTGCCAATAGCTGTCCATGGCATACAGGAGAAAACGGTCTGCGATTTTTCCCCCACAGCCCGCGCAGCGCTTCCACGACAGAGATCCCGCTCCAACAGGTGGGGGCTGGGCACTTCCTCCAGGGTTCACCATTGTGTCTACAGAAACATGGAGAGACAGACAGGACACATGGTTAGAACTGAGTAGTCAGTCAGGAGTTAAGAAGAACTTATGAAAATAATAAAGAACTGAACTTTTTTCCTCAAAACTTTCTTGGGAAAGCCCCTACTAAACTGCATTTATAATAAGAAAACAAAATACCATCAGCATTACAACAAACCATATCTTACAAAGTCAGCACGCTGCACTTCTGACAGAAGTTTTGTCCTTGCAATATCTAAAACACCTGGAGCCTGAACGGTGACCCAAAACATTGAATGTTTTCGGAGGCACGCTTCCTAAAAGCTCTTTTGAAATAATTGAAATGCATACAATGCCTGCAAGCAAGTCTGAGAATTGTTTTAAGTGGCAGGCTGTCCTTGATCTTTATCTAAGTGCTGAAGTCAGCTCCTTTGGTCCATCTGTGATAAATGTCTGTTCGTTGATAACATTAGAGTCGCTGGAACAATTAAAGAAGTCCTGGCTTTTGTTAACTGCTTTTAAACTACATCTACCTGAACCCTCATGATGTTTAACACGAGAAGAAGGGAGGGAGAAACCCAAGTGCTACCGTGGCCAGAACTGGGGCAGTTAATTGGGAAACCTTGAAGTTGTATGACCCATTCAGAGGTCGACATATTCCACTCGCTTTCGCTAAGGTTATCAGATGACGGATTTCCAGCCAACATCATGAAGAACATTCAGCAGCTTTGGGGACTGGTCACTGCCGCGTGAAATTACCCCCGGTACGCTGGATCATTCAGCATATGCGAGAATCAGTTAATGCCGGGGACAGAAATCACATTAACCACCAACCCTCATTTATGTTTGCAGTTCTGTACTTTGGTCTGTTGATCCATCAGTACCGCATGTGTGCACTTCTGCTCCATCCTTCCACTAATACATCTGAAATTTTAATCTTTCCCAGGTTTCATAAGGAGGACTGCTGGACCGAAGTGGGAAAGATTAAAATTTAAGATATATTCGTGGAAGGCTGTAAGCCAAATCTTTGTTGAAAGGTAATTAGAGGAGAAGAGAGAGGCGGGGGGTAGAAAACATTGCACTGAGAGAGAGAGAGAGAGGCATTCAGTAACCCCATTAGTGGAGGCTCTTAGGGACAAGCAATACCTTAGTGCTGATTAAATCTAAAGGGAGATGAATCAGAGACCGAAAGTGACTCCCCCAGATAAATAAGATCGGACCATCGTCAAGTTTCATTCCCAGTAAGAGGGAAGAGGGGAGATTTGAAGAGAGGGAGGGGGTGGCTTTTAAGTCAAATGGGCAAACTCAAGTAATTACACGGACAGGCAATTTAAGCGAGGGGATGTGCAGAAATATAAAACAGATCAGCAGCCCATGGCCAGTAATACAGATCGCAGTCCTGAAGCCTAAACACAGCTGCTGCTCCCACTACAACGCACAGGCACAGCAAAAGATACAGAATTACACTTATGCTATGGTTTGTTTATCACCTGTACAACACGCGTGCACTTCTGCTACACTATTATGATATTATAAACTCAAAATGCCTGCAACGTCCATCGAGCTTATATCTAAACGTGTGGTCTTGATGCCAGTAAACACAAGCGCAATGCTCTTGTCCAATTACGATCTCTAGTTATTACGTTATTTGTTACGTGCGTGACATGCAACACAAATTACATTAACATACAAGCAAAACTTATTAAAAAAAAAAAAAATAGCTTCCATCTTTTATGCTTACTAATTTGGAACATTATTTATGTCGCTCTTGCGACATGAAATTCTTATTATTTCTTAAACAAACAAAAAAATGTTTTAGAGAAATGTACTCACCTATTTGAAATGCAATGGTTGAATGTTTGGTGAGAAATGTATAGCAGTCTGTTTTTCTCGGTAGACAATACAAATATCGCGCACAGTCCAACAAACTCACAAACGGAGCGCGGCGTGCATGAATACTTCTCACTGCTGCGAAAGAGTCAAGCAAATGGAGTTTTCAGATTGTATTTCCACTGTTGCCGTCACCTTTTCAGATATTCTGGTTATCACTGGAAAGATCGGCTGCGGTTTTGTTAAACGAGCGTTCGGCAATGTCTTCCGTAATTTCCATAGATGAAGCGAGCGCCTCTGTTTGTAACTGTCCTCTTGCGCTGATGTCTCGGCGTTGCTTGTCGCTTGTGCTCTACATGTGTCAGTGACAGAAAAAAGCCCAGAGTAAACCTCCTCTCACAGGATGACGTCAATCAGACCGCAGCCAATCACGACGCACCCCATTCAAGCGGAATGACAAATCCAGCCAATCAGAAGGAGGCGAGATTGACTTAGACACACACTGTTCAAAGGAGGAAAGATTGCGGTTGAGTGGGCTCTTTCTGCTTTTTGAGGTTTGATAGGGCAGTGGTTCTTAACCGGGAGGGCCGGGACCCACTAGGGGGCCTCAGTTAACTTCTAAGGGACCACAGAATGCCTTACACTTATTACAAGTAATCGTTATATTTAAATAACACAATTAAAACGCAAAATCTGCCAGAAATATATCTGCATCATATTTCTTACTCTGGAGAAAAAACAGGGACTTTTTCATTACACCATACTACAACCATGGCAAGCAAGCAGACAAATTCTTAACATTTTAGTTATGCTAATTGACAGTGTTTTGGTAGATGCATATTTTTGGTTCACGATATTTACTGTGGTTTTGATTCCTTTAAACATCTAGCTTTTTTATGAGAAGTGGTTCAAGTTACGAAAAAGGTCTGCAAAACAAATTCTGCGTCTGGAAAACGTCTCTAATATCTACCACACAGCTTTGTTACTTGTGTATTTTATCGTCTCATCCTTCAAAGGAAAATCTTCAGATTAAACATGAATATTTGTTTTTTAATGTATCGACAACCCTTCTTTCTGTTAATAAAAGTTTGAAAAACACACTTTTGGGTTATCATAACAAGAAAAAAAATGGTGCAAATATTGATTGAAAAAACATAGAACCATTCATATATGGAAATGGCACAACCCGTATGTGCATATTACAAGCAAGCAGTATTCAGTATTCTCTAAAAAAATAAAAAAAATCTCTTGCAATGGCAGATTTTGGTTCTTCTCATATAATAAGAGGATTTGTTGCCACTATTAACCATTTCGTTGTTGAAGTTTTTTCAAGTGGAAAAAAAAAAACTGACAATGATGCACAAACTATACAAAAGTCCAAAGGTAAAAATACAGTATAGCCTACCAACAGACAAGCCACGCTTCCTTATTACAGTGGCGCCATCCACTGGTAGAAAGAAGAACTACTATAATAGATTTTGTTGGTACAACTAATAGATTTTCTCCTTTGCTGACACTAGTCATAAAGCCTTGATGTGCATAACCGGAATAAATTCTAAAAATAATCGACAATAACTTCATTATTTTAACTGATTGATAAGGCACCTCATATGTCACAGAATTTGGAAACACAAAAGAGATATTTTGTTTACAACAGTACACCAACATTTACGGACTTACCATGAAAAAAAAATCTTTTTAAACAATAAGGCATATAAGAGAAATGGCTGTTTGTACATTTCCGTGGGCACAGATACCCGGAGATTAATTGTTTGCTAAAGCAATTGCTCATCTAGGGCTGCATATTGCTCATGTTCCTGCATGGAAGTGATTAAATGTTTGTCATTTTACAATTAAAGAACCTGAAACCACCTAAAAGCCTATTAATCTCAGCAAGACTGTTTTTTTTTTATATATTTACCTACAAGTTTACAACTCACAGTGTATAAAAAATATATATATATATATATATATATATATATATATATTTTTTTTTTAAATAATATCTTCATAATAGTTTGTCACTCTAAGGACTGTCTTCATTCAACGTCCCAGCCCAAAGCAGCACAAAGTGAAACACTATGTGATGTTCTAGTGAGTTTCAGTGGGCAGCTAATCTTTACGAGACAAAACTGTGTAATTATGAGTTGCCTCTGGATTCATTAGTAAGATGTACATTGTGTAAAGAGTCTCCTATACCAGATACTAATGGTTTAATTGTCGCTGGTCCTGGCTGATTGCAGCGAGCAGTTTGATTTCCCTGCAGGAAAGGCAACTCTATTTCTCACAGGATTGGGCTCAATTCTCTCCAACAAGAACAATGAGCCAAAGATGGCAAAGAATGTATTTTCCACGAAGGAATAATTAATTTATCTCAACTATTAAAACTAGTGGGAAATTATGGGATGACTCTGAATGGGGGCCTCAGAGGAAAAGCTTTGTTTGTTCTTGGGCTGTTTTAATGAGCTTTTCACAAATGGCCAAGAAAAAATACTTCTTTCTCTTCTCCTTTTGCAATATGATAGTCACACACAATAACGAGGAGGGGGTGCTTAGGGGATCCCACGGAAAAGAGCAACACCGAGCCCCCGTTTCTGATCTCCTGATGTCCTATAGCAAATCTATGTTGTGATTACAAACAGCGCAAATAGAAGAGAGCGACAGCACTGTTTAAACAGCAGTATAAGAGAGAGCAAGCGAAGGTATAAAGTATTGATACCCCCACAGAGGGAGAGAAAGAGCTCATGATGAAGTTTGTGTCCTCTGGGGGAAACCAATTGAAGCCGGTAAGAGATATAGAGTATTCACCGTGATGCTTCATTTCAAATAAGAAATTTACTCCTCGTGATATTACATTATTATGCTGTTAAACTGAGTGGCTCTCCATCACGCAGCAATGGGAAAAGGCTAAAAAGGCCTTTAAGACATTTTAGATCCATAAAAACACAACATGATATGATTCAGGTACGAAACAGGAACTGGAACAGGGCAAAACGCAGTGTTATTCTCGTTCTGAGACAACATTCCCACACACGCGTGCGGCAGTTACAATATAGCCGTGTTCGTGTCAAGGCCTCGCATTAATACAGAGATAATGGATTATTGATTGGTAAATACAAATGCCTTTTATAAAATGTTGGAGGGTAGTGGTTGAAAATTGATACTTTTTAGTGAATTCAGCGCTGTGGCGTGGAGTTCCCAATCAGCAAACTGCCCTTCATTGAGGGCTGATCTATGGCCAAGTGAAATGAAAAGTCAACTGGCTCGAAATGGTTTTTCAAATGTGAATTCAATGGTGCCCGAGGTCTTTGCTCTCATATCATCTGAGTGAGGATATGTTGCTAACCCTTCTCCGTTTTCCATTATGAGCCTGGCGAGTGTACTTTACCCAGGTAAGCGTAGCACGCCTGCAGCTCCTAGATGGGTGGCGTGACACTGAGAAATATTGAATTGCATATTTCAAGACAGATTGTTTGCTCTACACGCTCATAAAGATGGAGAAAAAATCTCAAAGTCATTTCTTTAATATGCTGTTATTGACTGCTTTGATCAATCTTGTGTCAGCAGCGAGCAAGTAAGTGAGCTTAATTAAATACAAATCGATAATTCCTTAACAAATAGCGCATGGACTCGAGAAACAGACCCAGCAGAATTAATTGGGGAGCATTTGTGTAGCTAAACGTTTGGGAAACTTCATCAAGAATTCAGCTCTCCATCTTTGGCGAACATTTATACATTATGCATGTCATTTAAATGCAATTAGAGGTCCTAATATGTTAATCTCTTTCATTTATTTGCCAAAGCTTTTTCGTAATTACATTGTTGTAAACAATGATAAAACTGTGTCCTCATGCGTGCAATTGGATAATTGGCTACTCACAACACATTTAGTAGATTAGACTAAAACTATTATACAATCATATCTGGGAAACTGGCTGTAAGATGCCCACTGTGTCTTAATTTCCAGTCATTGGTAGCTGATGTAATGGCGAAACACATACTTATGGGTGATTTGTAATGTAGTGCGTGTGTGGGTTTTAATTTTACTCTTTTTTTATTTGCACAGAAAGGATCCTGAGGCCCTAGACTCAAACTCCCATGAGCACAAGAGCTTATCAGGTGTTGCTAACTGCTAGGCCACAGATCCAACATATTTTCCTTGTTTTAAATGGTGTAAACGAAAGCTATCAGTGTTGGGGGGTAATGCATTACAAGTAACATGAGTTATGTAATCACATTATTTTTTTCCCTAGTAACTAAAGTAACGTATTGCTTTTTAATTTACATGAAAATATCTAAATTACTTTTTCAAATAATGCTGAGAGAAATTAGAAGTACAGAGGCATTGTGTGCGCTGTGTAAACATGATATTACTGTAGTTCTAGACTAAATGTGAACATGCGTTAATTCATCTCACTCGCAAAAAAAAAACCAACAAAAAAACAGATTTTGGCCACGTCTGTTTTCAAAATGACCCTGTTATTGCTGTCCAAATGCTAAAGTTCACTTTTCTTCGATAATTATTGACCTAGAGAGTTCTGAGAATTGTACTGCAATGTTTTTTTTTTTTGAAGTAATGCAAAAAAAAAAACCTAAGGCTAGTTCGCAAAATTAGCATGTGTGAAAATGCAATATGCAAATGACCCATCAATAAGCACCGCCCACTTTAGTTACTGTTGCTAAATGACAGCTGTCAGTGTGAGAACCTTGTGCCAAGATGTTTTTAAAACATTTTGGACACAGGAAGACCACCTCTCATTAAGGAGCATTCAAGTGGGACTTCAATATGCCATGGAGGGAGATATATATAAGGTTTTAAAATAAATATGGTGGTAACAAGATTAATTTAACCACAGAAATGTAGACCTTCGTTTAACTTTTTTTGACCTGCACTGTACAAGACTTGAGAACAGTTAGCTATGTATTAGGTATTAGTAATGTATTAGGTTTGTACTTTAGCATGGACTCACTAACTTTAACGTTAGCTAGTTTTAGCCAGAGATACCTTGCTGAAGCACAAAGTATGATTTACACACAGAGTTTTGATTAATAAAGCCTAATCACACAATTACTATACTGCAGAATAATATATTATGGCTTCAAAACAATTTTAACATCCTGCGTGATTTGAAAATTGATACTTCTGAATGTTGTCGTCACATATACAGCTTCATATGCATGACTTTTCTAATGCAGTCCGTTTGTGCGGCAGCTCACGCGATCCTGCGTTGCACTTGGGTGATGAACAGCTCTGGCATGGACCCCGTGAAACTACGGTTCAACAAAACAGCTCAGATCTGCATGAAGAAGTACAAATAGCACAGCTCCATCAACAAATATATATATATATATATATATATATAGCGACACTCCCCAGGTATTTGAATTCTGAACAGCAGAAATCTTAGGCAGCGTAATAAAAACACAGCAAATACATGCCTGTACCAACGTAATAAAAACGTGCCAAGGTCACATATTGAACGCGTTTTAGCACAATTCTCTGGGCATTTCATTTTGAAACTGCCGCAAAATGTGCAGTAAGGTACATTACATACAGTGTTGCAGAAATGTATGTAGAAGCATGTATCTCCAATGAGCCTGGGTTGGAAAATTGTTGAAAACTTAATGAGAGTGTGACAACCAGAAAATCAATGTTGGAATTCCTATCCTCTCAGGATACCTGGAATCAGTGTAACAAGTACCCCAGGCATATCGTTTTACCATTTTTGTAGCATAAACACCAAACTGATGAAAGCTTTGAATCTTCCAATGTTTCTCTATGGCGCTGAAACCTAAAGATGTCCCGAGTTAGCCGTGCAACTGATTCTCAACTGCCATTGGCTCATCTGTGTTTGAGGGGAGGGGCTTACTGATAGGTAAATTGCGATATCGCCTCCCAGTGGCCTAATTCCTTCAAATTTCTCACAGATCTTTATGCCACGTTCCAGATGACGCCGGAAGTGAGAACATCCGAGCTGAAATGTCTCACTTCAAACCTCAGTGAGTTCCAGTCAATCACACGTCACTTTAACATATTGACCTCATGATGTCTCCATGATACAACAACTCAAAAATTATTGGCCAATGGCGGCCATGCTTTTCGAGACACACGAACATGCTCATAGACGGCTGTGGTACTTTGGACACAGACACTGCATGTGAATTTTCAAGTCCATCAGACTAACAGATATGTAGTTATAGCATTTTTTATGTTTTTGTCTTGTTATAGCGCTACAGTGGCTAGACTATCTTGACCTCAGTGATCCGACTATTTGACCTCAGCTCATGTTACATGTGTGTATCGAATTTGGTGTAAATATCTCATTCTGTTTAAAAGAGGGTGGAGTAGAGACCCTACTCTACTCTACTTCAGTCTTACAGTTTGCTCTGCCCACTAAAATAATGCAATAAATAACATAAACTGAAACACAATACACCCTATTACACCCATTACTGATGACAATGAGAAGAAAGAAAACTATTTCAATAAAATAGAAACATATGTCCTTGTACTGTTTTAAACTATACAATAATTCATAGTTTTTACTAGCACAAACTATATCTGACAGTAACATTAAACTATTTACAATTTTTCACTATATACATTAAGGAAACTGACTGTTAATCAATTAACATTTTTTTCTGTAGCATTTTTACTATATTTTTCTGTGAAATTTACTAGCTTTTTTAAGGTGCACAATAGGCTAATACAAGAAGAGATTACATGCAGGGCAACGCAAGGGGATCAGAGTTAAATAAAATGATCGTTTTGGTGAGATATTTTATTATGAGCCATACTGTGTTGTATAGGTACAGCTTTTTCACGTCCTCTTGACCACACACACAAAGACACATTGCCTGGCCCTCCCTCTGTAGGGCCCATAATTATGCTGATCAGAACAGCCACGGCCCTCGAACAACATCACTCTAATGAAAGCTCGCTAATCCTTAATGAGTCGCTATGTCTTGTGATAAATTTCATAATTATTCAACCCAGCACGACGGGAGACGAAAATTCATCAGTCAAAGCAAATTAGCCCGGCTCCATTATAGTGCAGCGACTTGTAGAGACGTTCACTTTATTAGGCCTCTACAGCCATCGCAGTAATTGGGAGCATATTTCACTTGGCTGTAGCCCCACTTCATTCAAGGACTGCTTTTATCCTTTTATTTACACGGACTCCCTTTCTAAAATGTTTTGCAGCTCATACCTGCAAGAAGCCGAGTATTTCACAGTTTTTGAGAAGAGAAAAGCAGCCAAAAGCTTGGAGATCAGCAGGGTTACATGGGATTGAAGCCTTGCTTGGTTATCACATTCTGGTCATGTTCCCATCGTTTTTATAGGCTGGTAAAGAAAGACCTTAATCAAGCAATCTTACATGATCAAAAACAATAAATGAATAGAGTTCAGCTCAGTATAACTTTCTCTGAATTGTATGTAGTGTCTTTAGTGTTTCACATGATTAAAAAAAAAAAAACAATACAATTCTAATATTAAAATACAATTATTTATTTTTTCCTTTTTTCCGTTTTGTTTAAGGTTGAGTACCCCCAACACGTTTCAATATCTACAAAAAAATTTATTAATAAATTAAATATATAACTATAATAGTTCTTTCTCCTTGAATCTGATTGCCTGACAGGAGTGTGAGACTTCAAATATGTGGTTTGTTAATAAAGATAGCATATATTTGAAAATTTGCTTCAATGTTTTTGGAGCTCCAGGGTGACAGCAGCCCTTCAGTGTTCATGAACCTGCTGAGAGCAGCCTAACCTCGGCCACAACTTCTGGAATTCGCCGCTGGCTCTGATGTTTCTACAGTAGTTAAACATGAGATAATATTCATCTTGGGTAAATCTAATGGCTAGTCTTTGATCTCATAAATATTTTATTTGTTCCAGAGGAAACCGTTTTGGCTGAGGGGAACATCCTCATCACGTTATATTTTCTGTAAATTTAATCAGATGTTGTTTATTAAATATTATTATTCAATAATATTTTATATAAATAGTAGTATTTAATAATAGTATTTTGTATTGGGAAACAGTGTGTGTGCTCATGATGGTGATTTTTAGTTACATTATTCCGTTATTAGATGGTGACAAGAAACTGTTTTTATAAGCGAGTCAGCAGTAAAGACTTTTATACTGAAAGAGACTGAAACAGTGTTGTAAACAAGGAAGTTATTTTTACTTTCAACAACACCTTGTAAGATGTAGACAACAAATGCACTAAGCAGCGCTGTCATCGGAAATCACCCTTAACAGATAAAAGGATAGTATGATAAAGACATCGCTTTTCTCAGCAGGCATTCAAACTAATGTTTAATTGTGAATATGAGATTGACCTGAAGAATGAATGCTGTATCAGATGCAGGTAATCACATTTGTTTAGTCCATCTCTCTCTCATACTCTTCATAATACAGTGAGCTTTTAATGCAGTAATACAATATTTTTTTTTTAAAAACACTCTATAGTTGTTTCTTATGGATTTAAACCCTCGAGCCAACGAACTGTTGTATAAATGCAATAGAAGCAGTGCGATATAGCTGTATATCAGCATGCCGTGATTACCTGTGTAATGACAGCTGTCGACATACAGCCATATCGCTGTATAAAGTACCAGGTTACATTATGAATTTTCCTAATTTTATAAATAATAGTTATGAGCAAAATTAAAATGTCCTCTATAAAAATGTTGCATCTTAAACAAATTGAAATGAATTTGCATATCCCAAGATTGTTTGATTGGTACACACACTGCTACTGAATGTAATTTACTGATTTCCTGATCTCAAAAGTACTATAATTAATTTTCTACATGCATAAAGTAAATTCTCAACAGTCACAGTCAACCACAACAGAACACTAGAAAAATAAAAGAAAAAAGAAAAAAAACAAGCTCAAAGTATCAAGTCGCAAGTTTTTTCCATGACTATTCTCTTGCTTTTCATGTAAGACATCTTCAACAGACTTCACCTCTCATCCACTCTAATTACCATTCTTTCTGTCATTAGGAGCTTCTACCTCAGGAAAAGATGAGAAAATGTGATTTCCCCAGTTCTCTAATGCTGATTAAAATGAGGACAGTATGAAAGAGGGTATTGTCTCATTGTGTGTGCGTGTGG
This sequence comes from Labeo catla, assembly GCA_012976165.1. Lineage (NCBI taxonomy): Eukaryota > Metazoa > Chordata > Actinopteri > Cypriniformes > Cyprinidae > Labeo > Labeo catla. Next base: position 1,683,226 of record VONZ01000075.1, read on the forward strand.
GGTGAGGGGGTTTAGCTGCAAGCGTATGTGTCTGTAGATCAGTGGCTGCAACAGGAGGGATAATTTCGCCAGGATGATGGACATTAGGGCACCCCTCACACACACCAGCCTTGTTTGTTCCTTGACTGCCTAAGGGCGCATGCTCGGTGGGATTCCTCTCCCACTCATGCACATAACCTGCAGACATGTCAAACCAACAGAACTGGACTTGCTGAGTCACTCACACATTAGTCCATGAATCACCAGAATATAGCTCATATTTACAAAAAAGGCCTTTCAGAATCAGTACTACCATGATGTTCAGGAGCAAATAATACTTTTGGATAAATATGATTAACACAATGTGCACTCGAATGAGATGAAGACTCTAGAGGCCTTAAAAAAAGTTGTTTTACTGTACATTAAGCAGGGGCTCACTATATCGGTATCACATGACCAGCCTTGTGATGAAACTGACAGACCTACTTGTACACTCTAAACAATGCTGGGTTCAGCCTGCTGGGTCATTTTATTGGGTTATTTTTAATATTTTTACCCAGGTGCTGGGTAGTTTTCTGCACTCTAAAAATGCTGGGTATAGCTTGTTGGGTCATTTTATTGGGTTATTTTTTTTTTTTTTTTAGCCAAGTGCTGGGTAGTTTTTCTTTAACTCAGCTGCTGGGCCATTTTTACTGTCAATACAAATGATAAACCCCCTCACATTTCTACCCAGTGCTGGGTCCGTGTAACCCAATGTTGGGTAATCTGTGCCAAACCAATTAAAACGGGTCGCGGGGGCAGCAGTCTCAGCAGTCCCAGACAGTTTCTCCAGCTCCTCTAGGGCAATCCCATGGCATTGCCAGGCAAGCCGAGAGACATAGTCCTTCCAGCATGTACTGGGTCTTCCCCGGGGCCTCCTCCCAGTGGGACAAGCCCGGAACACCTCCCCAGGTAGGCATCCAGGAGGCATCTGAAACAGATGTCCGAGCGAACCTAACTGGTTTTTCTCGATGTGGAGGAGCAGTGGCTCTACTCCGAGCTCCTTCTGTGTGACAGAGCTCCTCACTCTATCTCTAAGGGTATGCCCTGGCGCCCTGCCACCCTGCAAAGGAAGCTCATTTCGGCCGCTTTTATCCAAGATCTTGTCCTTTCGGGTCATGACCCAGCTCCTTCTTCACCACATCAAACCAGTATACATCAACTGCATTGCTGCTGCCGCTGCATTGATCCGTCTGGTAATCTCACTTTCCTCCTTCCCTCACTCATGAACAAGACTCCAAGATACTTGAACTCCTCCACCTGGGGCAAAAACTCTCCTCCAAACTGGAGAGAGCAAGCCACCCTTTTCTGGGCGAGCACCATGGCCTCAGACTTGGAGGTGCTGATTTTCATCCTCACCACGTCACATTCGCCTGCAAACCGTCCCAGTGCACGCTGAAGGTTCAGGCCCAATGAAGCCAAGAAGACAACATTATCTGCAAATAGCAGAGATGAAATCTTGTGGTCCCCGAAACGGACCCCCTCTGTCCCCAAGCTGCACCTAGAAATTCTGTCCATAAAAATAACAAACAGATCTGGTGACAAAGGTCAGCCCTGCCAGAGTCCAACATGCACCAGGAACAAGTCTTACTTACCAGCAATGCAAATCAAGTGAATCAATTAAGCTCCTGCTCTAGTCGTATAGACCGGACAGACCTTAACAGAACGCCTCGGACTCCATGCTCCCAGAGCACCTCTTACAGAATGCAATGAGGGACACGGACAAACACCATCTCCAGGTCCACGAAGCACATGTGGACTGGTCAGGCGAACTCGCACGAATCCTTGAGCACCCTAGTGAGGGTACAGAGCTGGTCCAGTGTTCCACGGCCTGGACAAAAACTGCATTGTTCTTTCTGAATATGAGGTTCTACTATTGGCCGGATTCTCCTATCCAGTACCCTGGCATAGACTTTCCCGGGGAGGCTGAGGAGTGTGATCCCCCTATAGTTGGAACACACTGTACCCTATTTTTTAAAAAGGGGGACCACCATCCTAGTTGGCCAGTCCAGAGACACTGTCCCAGATCCTCCATGCAATGTTATAGAGGCATGTCAGCCAAGACAGCCCCACCACATCCAGAGACTAGAGGTACTCAGGGCAGATCTCATCCACTCCCGATGCCTTGCCACTGCGGAGCTTGCAAACCACCTCAGTGACTTCATCTTGGGTGATGGGCGAGTCAACCCCTGAGTCCCCCATCTCTGCTTCCTCAACAGAAGGCATGTCAGTGGGATTAGTGGGAAGAAAACCATTTTGTTTAAATGTAAGTCGCAGCTAACGGCTGCTTGGAACGCTAGCCTTCTATAAACGCAGCATTCACCGGATCTACACTGAATGCGCAACCAGGACTGAAACATGACTTTGCTGTTATATTTAACAAAGTTACTGTGCGCTCCACTAACTACAATAGGTGTGCTATAGATCTAGTTCACCATTGTTGCAGCTGTGTTCGTACTATGTGTTTGATGAGCTGAAACTTAAATGTCTGACAGACCAGATGGCACGAGTAAAAGCTGTTTTTGATACAACTTTTCAAACATAAATATGTTATTTAATAAACTGGAACAGCCCGCTGATAGCAGTTGTCCTCCCACAGATTCCCATTGGCTGCTCTTCCCAAAATGTTTTCTGAATGCTTTTGAAGATTTTATGATTGTAAAAGACTTCACATTGAATTAAAAAAAATGTATATGAATTGTTCTTGTCCTATATATATATAGCAGATTTTAGAGTACTGTTTTATTCTTTTTTTTTTTTTTTTTAAATCCAAACAAAAAACCTTTGGCAGGTTAACTGACCCATGTCAAAAAACAACCCAGCAAATGGGTTAATATATAAAACCCAACAAGCTGGGTCAAAATAACCTAGCATGTGTTCTGTCCAACATTTACCCAGCACTGGGTTGTCAAATAACCCAGAAATGGTTGTTTTTAACCCAGCATTTTTTAGAGTGTCATAATAACAATAACTGTACTCATGTAACATATTTTTAAGTGCTTAAGGTGATTAACAATGCATAAATATCTAAACAAAACAACACAAAAAATAAAACAGCAAACACAATATACTGTTCAAAAGTTTGGGTTAATAAGAATTGTAAAAAATATTTCCAAAAAAAGTCTCTTATGCTCACCAAGTTTGCATATATTTAAACAAAAATACAGTAAAAATGACTAAATATTGAGAAATATTATTACAATTTAAATTGTAATATTTAAAATTATATATATATATATATTTTTAATTGTAATAATTTTTCACAAATCATTTATTCGAGAGATGGCAAATCTGAATTTTCAGTAGCCATTATTCCAGTCTTGACACATGACAAAATACTGTATTACAAAAAGACAGTAAAAATACAGTAAACATGGTAATATTGTGAAATATTACATTATTAAGGTTCAATTTTTTTTTTTTTTAATTTAAAAAAAAAGTATTCAACTGTCTTTTATTTTAAAATGTAATTTATTTGAGTAATGGCAAAGCCATCATTTTAGTATGTTTATTTTTTTAAACATTTGTTTAAATGCTTATTTTTTAAAGTATTATTTTTTTGGAAATTGTGACATTTTTTAGCATTCTTTTGATAAATATAAAATTTAAAAGAACAGGATTTCTTTGAAATATATAATTTTTTGTAACTTTTTTTGAAATATGTAGTTTTTTTTTTTTTTTTTTTGTAATACGTTTTCACAGTACTGCACATCAGAGAAAGACAGGACAAAGTTGATGAGACAAATGGTCCGAACAAATGAATTCATGAGAAACAATGCAGTCAGAGCTGAAAGGACTCCAGTTACAAGGTAGCTCAGTCTAGGCCAGGCTAGGGATGAATCCACGAAACTGATACTGCTGTTTGCCTACAGTAAAGGCAATGACTAGTGACTACACAAATGATGAGCAGCAACACTACACAATTTAAATTAATTTTTAATGACTTTTGTCTTATTTTTTGTCCATACGTTTTCAAATGTGTTCTTGGAAAAGCCAAATTCCTCAACATCAAAAAAGATCAACCCTCTCATTATTACTTTGCCATCCCCAACAACACCATTCAGAGAAGTATCATTTGAAAGGTTATATTCTCACAAATCCCACTTGGTGCCAGTATGAAATGTGCAGTTAACATGGCTGAGTTTGGGTAGTAGAGTTGGATTTCAGAGTATGTGGTGTGTTTGTGTGTGAAATCCCTTCAGTCAGACCATATCATTTGACCAGGCTAATCTCCTCTTCTTACAGCTCATTACAACTATGTTTGTCCAAAACAATAGCCCAAAGTAATGAAAAAAGCCGCTGCGAGGCTGAGCTGATTGGAAGGTAATAAAAAGTGAAAAAGGACAAAGTGAAAAGGCAATGCACACACTCGCTCTCACAAACACAGACTGAAAATAGCATCCTTATCATCCCTGTTTCATTTAGATTTGATTACTGTCGGATTATAATGCAATCACAACACTGTTTGAGAGGTAGCTATGGGAACCGTGTATCTCGCCGCAGATCTTAATTTAGGTTTGAACACTCCAGATCACTTAGATACAAGAGACGAGGGGGATGGACAGAAAGGAACAAGGGCGCGAGAGGAGGTGAGAGGTATACTGGGAATGAGGCATGAGGGGGGAAGACAGGACGTGGAGACAGGCGCTTTCTTGTTCTGTCTGTTGTATTTCATATGCGATTCAATTTGTCTTTCAGGAGGAAAATCAATTTCTGATGACAATCCTGTGTGCTCCACTGAAAGCCAGAGAGTTCCTGAGTCCTGGGAAAGTTGCTGTTGGAGACGGAGGCTAATCTCGGCAGAATGAATCATTCACGCTCTTATTTGGACATCTGTGTTAACATTTTCCCCCCGATTCCTCCCCTCCCTCATAAACTCTGCCCGACTGGTGATGGTTTCATTAGAAGTTTTCGCAGGTGCTTGGAAGTTTGGTGGGACAGGAATATGATGACGCCAACTGGCCTGAATTTCCTCCTACGGTGACTAAGTCAACAGACTTAATTAAAGATGCATACAACTTTATTCTTAACAATAAAGTGATTGAAACATATTTACCGTTTTATATATTGTACATAAATTGCATGATTCAAATGTCAGTTTTGAATTGGTGAATGCATTCATGTCCATATAGCGCCGTAACCATGGTGATGCCAAACTTGACCAAAGGAAAGACACTGCAAACAGTGTGCACAAAAACAATGAGTTGAAAGCACAGAATGTCAGATCAATGGAAAGTTAATTAATGAAGTGAGCAGAACTGCCAGATGCTCTTGATTCCTATGGAGCACATGTTCTTCATACTGCTGCAAGACACAAAGAGTGGCTTCTTTTTACCATTCTCAATGGCTTGCACCTAATTCAATCTCATGTTTTTATTAATTTCAAAATAGCAGGGGGAAAATAAGCATTGCAGCTGATGAAAAAAATGTAGCCTTAATGCCCCAATATACTTATACGAAATCGAAGAGCGAACTGATATGACGTCATTTCAAACAAAATCAAGCCAAAACGAAGTTCGTTTCGGCAGTTTGAAACAGCTCACCAAAGCCAACTTTTTGGGGGAGTTCATTTTGGCTACCATTGGTCCATGGGTATTACGCAGTCGGTGGGTGTGTTCTGAAACTCCACCTTCTATGACAGGAGATTTTTTTTCCAGTTTCATTTCTCCAGTGTTGCCAACTTAGCGACTTTGTCGCTAGATTTAGTGACTTTTCTACGGTGGCCGAGAGAGCTCAACGCGCTGCAACTTAAGAAAACACATGCAAATAGAAAAAACGACAACAAATTAAGAAAACATCTTCATCAGTTTGATAACACAGGCGCTGCAAATCCTCGCAACGCAAACACAAATACGGAAACGCACTGCAAATTCTCACAACACAACCAAACACACAAACGCGCTGCAAATAGCATGGACCACAATGGAAATGTTGTGTTGTGAGAGTTTGCAGCGCGTTTCCGTATTTGTGTTTGCATTGCGAGGATTTGCAGCGCCTGTGTTGTCAAACTGACGATGTTTTCTTAATTTGTTGTCGTTTTTTCTATGTGCATGTGTTTTCTTAAGTTGCAGCGTGTTGAGCTCTCTCGGCCACTGTACTTTTCAGACCCCCTAAGCGCCTAGCAACAAATCTAGCGACTTCTTGGACAAACCTTCTTTAGTTTCTGAGGCTCTCCGGTACTACCGCATGAGCGTGAGGCCGCATGATTATGCGTCAGGATTTTAGTATAGATTAATATCTTCGTCTTGGAGAGCTGGTAATGTAGTCTTAATGGGCCGCGTTTCAGTCAATATTTCATATTCATCCCATTGTCTGATGACAGAAACAGTAAAATATATCTATGAAAACTGTTTTATTGAGAATTTGGCTGCATTAAAATGCAGTATGTGAGCCAAGAGAGGCAAGACAGTACGACACACTGACGTCATGAATATGCTACTTATCGTATGACGACATTTGGCGACTTTTCAAGCGGGGTTTAGCTACTTTCCATTGAAAGAAGTTGGCAACACTGCATTTCTCATTCCATGGAGGTCAGACAGGAGAACAACATAACCACCAAGTTAGTGAAGTTTCTAGCTGTAGCAACATGAAAACACTGAAGTGTCGAATAGCTGAGCTGGTACAAATGTATCCGTGCCTGTACGATCACTCGCAGAGACTTTAAGACGGCATTTAAATCCTAAAAAGAAATTGTAACAAAGCTTGGTGTCGACGACCCAGAGTTATGCAAAAAGCGACGCAGAGAAACATCCGACACAAGTTTTCCAAAGCCATGTAAAGAATGAAAGGAAATAGTGGAGATAAGGCAGCGAATCCAAATAAATAAATGTTGTTACACCATACTGCTTCTGCTGTTGTTTTTAATATAAGTGAATTTAAAAGGTATGCAATAAGTGAAATGTCAAAACAACATAGAATAATAAACCTTTGTTTTTATCCAAATTAAATCAGGACACCGCAAAATAAAAAAAGGTTTAGTCTCACACCTAGATACACTTCATCATTGCTGTGTTTGGAGATACGCGTGAGCGGCGTGACACATCTTTACATTATCTAAAGCAGTGTTCGAATTGATGGGGGGCTAGGGGGGTCCCGGACCTCCCATAAGCATTAAGGGACCCCCCATAACACCCAAAAAAAATATACTTGGGGGTCCCCTGGTTTTTCAACAGAGCTATAATACTTCAGACATGAAACTAGTGAAATTTAGACCTGTTTACGCTAAGTCGTATTTTATTTTTACGAGTTTTTACAGTGTTGCCTATTATAACCAATCACACACGACTCTGTTGAGTTTAGAATGCAGTGGCCAATCAGAGGCATTCAAAATAATCAGTTTTTTTTTCAGACTGAAACTCGCAAATTCCCTCATCATAAGCAACAAAGTGCAGATGTACGAACCATGTAAATAAGAGATTCATTTATCATACAGTGTATGGACAGCTTCATTGATTATAGAGGAGTTATGAGTGCTTAAACACTCGCTAGACTGACTGTGCTCATTTAGAGTGTGTTCTTTCACTGCGTGATTCGGTCTGATAAAATGCATTTTCTGAAATTTAAGATACGGGGGCAGAAAATTATATTTGTATAATTTCATATTAATCAATATCACACAAAGAGTGCCATTTTTTAGTTCAATAAACTAATAGTTAATATTAAAAGACTTCCATTTTAGACACCATATTGCCTATTTTTGCTCTATTTTGCCAACAAAATTCATTCCAAACACAGCCACAGCACTGTTTTGTGTCTCTAAACAACATGACAGTGTTTTGTTCCTTAATGAATCAACTGTTTGAAAGATTCGGTTCAATCGCAATGACTCGCTCATTAACAGTGACTTGCTGCCACCTACTGGTGGTTTTAATTCAACTTTTAAAGTACCTTTTCATTTTTTAAAATAATTTCAAATATCAGAATTCAATTGCATTTGTAAATGCAGGTTAAATGCATTCATGTCCTGCATTAAAAAGTGGGTAAATACATCTAAATGCCAATTCAGCCAATTTAGGGGGACACAATTCGAACACTGATCTACAGCCCGCCTCCAGCAGCGTGGGGGTGTCGGAATGTTCAAAAAACAGTATCAGCCTTTTTGAACTTCTTTTTGCCCCCAAATGAAGAACGAAAACGAACTTTGTTTGAAGTATATCGGAGCCTTTACAGGGATAGTTCACCCAAAAATGAATTTTTTGTCATCAGTTCCTCACCCTCTGGTCGTTCCAAATCCATAAGACTTTTGTTCATCTTTAAAACACAAATAAAGATATTTTTAACGAAAGCTGAGAGATTTCCCCTTAGCAACATCAACAAAATAAATTAATTACTGATAAATAATCAATCAATCATTAATTGCCCATGTAATCATAATTTGTGTGAAAATTAATAAAATTGCCATGAAAATGGAGATAAAGGCCTATTTTTCTAATGAGATAAGGTTGTTGATTTCTGTCCTGCCCTCGAAAGTTCATTACACCAAAAATTGGCACTTCAGAAAGTTCAGAATGAGATCACTTAAAGCACGAGAACAAGTTGGTGCTTGAGGAAGCTCAATATGGAAACAAACCTCACTGGTTTTTGCATGTCAAGTAATGCTGAGCTTACATTCACAATATTTGATGTGCTCTATGTATGTGTGTTGATTAATACAGAGCCCCGTATTGATCAGCTCACATACATACCGTATACAATATTCGTTTACTTGTTTTAAGTAAATGGTGTGCACAATATAATAATTTGTGCCCTATATTTAAAGGAGACCTTTTATGCAGATTTTTACAATATGTAATATAAGTCTCAGGTGTCCGCAGAATGTGTCTGTAGAGTATATATATTCAATAATGTTAATACTTGTTCAAAACAATCACTTTAGCAAAGTTTGTACTATATATATTATATTTATTGTTCAATAAATATACTGATTACAATATGTTAATATAAAAATATATTGTTAAAGTACTGAAAGAAAATCATTTTAAAATGTAAAGATTCAGAACGCATGAAAGGAGGTCCCATAGTAATTTAATATAGATTTACAGTAGCAACAACAAATAAGGATCAGCCAAATTTTCATGTGTATCTTGAAAAGCAGATGTTTTGGAAATTGCTAAGCCATGTTTTTCTGCCATCTAGTGGTTTAGAGGAAAATAATATCAGAGGTGCCTTTTACCCCTGGGCACCTTTAGCCTAGCTGTACCCTAACAGAGCATTGCATTGAATCATGCTAAGTGAGAGGCATCTACCTCGGTTTATGAGAAAAGGGCCAGGAAGTAGAGCAAATTATTATTTTGTGCGCACGAGGGAACGAATTGCATGATTTACTTGAAACAAGGGAACGAATTAGTAAATTGTGCGCATGATATAGTAAACCAAGAGAACGAAGTAGTAAACTGTGCACACAATTTTTTTTTTCCTGCATATTATGCATGGAGCTTCGTAGATCAACATTTATATATAAATAAAAGCCAAAAATAAATGTGTTCATTGTATAAAGTGAACATGTCTCCTGCTCAGAAACCATTTGATTCATATGTACTTCTGTTGCAATCTTTTATGAACATTTTTAACAATATTAAGGTGGAATGGACTAACAATGGAGGCAAAGAATTCACTCATTTCATGTCTTTAAAGATGTCCAAACAAGTGGGAAGAAGAAAGATGGGACTGTTCATAACATTTGTGAACTCTGTCAAGTTTTTGGCAATACCACATGTGAAATTAAAAGAGGGTTTTCAATCAAGCCTACTGCACAGAAAAGGACACATTAGAGAATAAAGCCGCAATTAGCCACATTAAAGTTGATTAAGGGGTATTTCATGTATAAAAGAGCCAGAGCCATGATAATTTATTTTTACTGGCTCAGCCAAGACCAAAATTTTTGATAAAACAATCCACAACTGACCAGCGAACACTGCTGCAGATTGAAAAAGAATGTGAAAGGCGCAGGATTTGGACAAGCCCATGTATTTGCCATGGCTACCTGATTTTAAAAAGACCGAACTGGCTTGATTAGACATTGAGGTAATAGATCTGAAGTATCAGCTGGACTCATGATTAATAAAAGCGTATTGTACAAGTCAGTGACCCTCATCGCTACAATCCTTTCTATGTTCTTCCAGGCAGAAAGGGTTTAGACCTCATAATAGTTCTTTAAAGGGCACGTAATTAACAAGGTCTAATGCCATTGTCATACTGTTAAGGCTCAAAAGTTTGCACAGCAAGGAAGTTGGGTTTTAAAATAGACCGCTCAGTGAACACGGGCTCTGATTACAATTATGCGCTACACTTTGCTGATTTGAAATCAATGAGGCCAAATTTCACAGGGGCCCTGTCAAATGGTAGCAACGAGCATCCCAGATCCATTCCCCAATCAAAAGTTTTTGCTCTGTATAATTTCACGCAATCAGATTTCTCCACAGTCATCCAGTGCAATCAGGTAATCAGTGGGGCCCATTAACAAGACAAATGGGGTTTAAAAAGTGGGTGCACTCTGTTTGCAGGAACTTCCTGTGGAGAAGGCCCCCCTGCCTCTGCCATCTTTGATACGCTGCTGAATGGCTCCATAGTCGCTGTAATTTGGGTTTAGAAAAGAAACTCACGATTTCATGAGATTTCGATCATTTAACATGGTATCAGCTAATGAAGTGATATAGTTAACCGGTAAAGGAATGCTTAAATTGGCTGGATATCAGATAAAGATGTTTTCTTTATTAAATTCAAATGGTTTCATTAATGCAGCGCACTGTGGGCTTGCATAACAGCATTCGCCACAACGGCTCTCTGTAGAATTTTTCCTTTAATTGCTTTCGCCATGCCTCTAAAAAAAAAAAAACAGAAGAAAACTAAGAAAAGGTGTCTTTCATTTGCCCTTTTTAAACTGACAGGATGATATTTTGGCCTAAACTACCGTTTCTCTCAGTGGACACAAACTGTCATTACCACAAATTTAAATGCCTGTGGAAATAATGAACCGAGACAATGTGAACATAACAAAGACAACAACAAAAAATGAAAAGGAATAGGCTCTAATTTTGGCCCTCGGGGAAACGTGGAGCGATTCTAATTAAGCTCATCCTGAAATGAAACACTCAGGTCACGCCGGCTTCTCATCTCAGTCCCTTAACTGGCGGCTTTTGTTTGAGGCGTACAGTTAATAACAATGTCCAACCTCAGAGAGAGGAAGTCATGCTCACAAAGACCCCGTGGCCATTAGGAACCTCACATGCTGTATAGATATTAGATTAGATGCAGCTTTAACTGCCAGACGGCAGTCAAACATGGCTGAATTGCACAAGTCGTCCCTCAAGTAGTCCTGATTAAACATGTGAATCAGCGAGGAGCGGTGCTGATTCTACCCAAGGTGATTTGAAGTGCTTAATTAAACATAGACTATACCGAGATAGCTCAATCTAAGAGCTGTCAAGCCTTAAACCAGGACGAATATCGCACACCTCATGCATCATATTTGCAGATAGATCTATCTCGACCGGTAATATCTGATCCGCTCGTTCTTATCTACACTTTGCCAGACCTCAGAGTGTTGAGCTATCTTTCATTTTGTTCATTGTGTGCGGGGCGGTAATTGGCCGCAGATAAACGCTCTCCCTCCCTCCTAGGCCGAGCCCGAGCATTCCGAAAGCAATCTTCTTGGACACGGGCTCTATCCTGGGTCATTTGGCTGACCAGGGATGTCTAAAGATTTGGATGCCTGGCTTCAGATGAGTCCACTCAGCTCTGGCCTGCCACTCCCAGCCAGATGCCACAATCTTTCAATCAAGCATCCCATTTACTGCCGCAAAGCACCACTGCCCAGCATCGCTTACTTGCGGTGACGGCGCGACTATCAACTACTGCCGAAAATATCCTCCGCGTTGGGCCTAATAACTCACGTTGTTAGCGCGGAAGTATTAGTAGCGCTTCAGGGTTAAACATGTTGACGCAAACATTCGGTTAGAATGGATTGTGGTTTTGTCAGGAAGGCTGAATCTGATCTATTTAACACTCTTACTGCATTTTTTGTCTAGACGTTGATATATCAATGTAGTTAACCAATCAGAGTAAGAGAATTGAGGTTTCCATGGCAACACTAGTTAGGAATAAAAATGGGGAATAATTGTCAATCATTTGCCACCACCAGTCTAAATTGTTTTGATATTAGGTTGATATCTAATTTGCATTTTTAATTTCTCTGCAGATGATACACTCCCTGGTTAATGAGCAATTAATTGGTGACAAATTCAAATTAATATCAAATATGGAAAATGCCATGGCTTGACAGAGAACAAACAAAACATTTTCTGGTTCCTTCCCTCTCAGAATATCAAAGATGAAACTCAATTTCAGAGGTCGGCAAAATAAAGGCACTAAGTGCAAACGTCATTGTGCTGCATCATTGGCTACTTTGACATTGAGTCACTTAAAGTTGAAAAACCCGCTGAAGCATTTTTAAGACTTACACATAGCAAATGAGCAGTTTCTGTGGCTTATAGTACCTTCGGGAACACCTAATTTCAGTCGCATAATCACACGGCACAATGAACAGACTAAAATTGTAACAATTACATTTCAATCATGTGCCATGAATTCAAACTTTTTTAAAAGCCTCTCAGTCATACAGTTCTTTCCTTTTGTCCCCTTTTAAAATGTCTCCTAATTTCCATGAGTTCCTTTTCCTGGGTCCAATTGGATAATGGATGTAAATAGGCCTTATACATCTAATATGACTAGGGACTGAAAATAGAGAGTAAGTGCCTTTTTATAAAGGCTTATATTGAGGGAAAGCTTTTGATTGCAGGAAATGGAGATCTTATCTCTTGTGTTTGCCTGGCAAACGCCTGCACACTGTAATCTGGATTATTTAACTAAAAAGCCTATATGTTCCCTTTTAGACAAAATGGATTAATCTTTGCGTGCATGCAAAGTATTTCCATTATATGCATTCAGACTCTCGCAGACATGTTTTGCTAGAGTCTGTTCACTGTCTGCCACTGGCAATATTTTATGTAGAGAAATAAAATCACTCGGAACATCTCTTTTCATATCACCTATGTCTGTCTACATCTATCCATCCATCCAACTGTTTATCCATTCATCTATCATAAACTCTTTATTTATTCATTTCTTGTAAACAACGCTTTGGAGGCACTGTGTTTGTGGATAGAACTAACTTTGAGATAAAATATGTTTTAAAAAAATTAAATGAGGAAAAAATCATAATACAAAAATAAAACAACGCAAATAATACAAAATATGACATAAGCCATATAAATCACTCGTTTTTCTAAAGTAAAACCAACACCAAACCAAACAACGGAAAAGATACGTTTTCACCATGAGACCAGGTTGTGTAAAACTGTCCAACGGCAACACCAGCAGGTAAAGTTACAGCAGGAATCTCTGTTTCCTCCCCTGAGCCCACTGAGTTTTAAAGGAGAAGTCCACTTCCGAAACAAAGGTTCACATATAATGTACTTACCCCATTGTCATCCAAGATGTTCATGTCTTTCTTTCTTCAGTCGTAAAGAAATTATGTTTTTTGAGGTAAAAATTTCAGCATATAATGGTGCCCTGATTTTGAACTTCCAAAATGCAGTTTAATTGCGGCTTCAAATGATCCCGAATGTGGTTGTGAACGATCTCAGCCGAGAAAGAAGGGTCTTATCTAGCGTAACGATCGGATATATATTTTTAATGTCAAACGCCTTGTCGCCTTGTCTCACTCTGCCTAAACTGTTTTTGTTCCGGTTCATGACAGTTAGGGTATGTCGAAAAACTCCCATCTCATGTTCTCCCTCAACTTCAAAATCGCCCTATATCACTGTTTTACCTTTTTTGTTAAGGGTGTTTGATCTTTTTTGCATGTTCACTGGGTCGGTACTTCTGCAGCGATGTAGGATGATTTTGAAATCATTTTTGAAGTGGAGGGAGAAAATAAGATTGGAGTTTTTCGACATACCCTAACTGTCCTGAGTCAAAATACACAGAGTTCAACGAGAACAAGGCCAGACAGGCATTTGAGAATAAAAAAGTATTTAAATTGTATTTTTTTTAATGAAAATAACCGATCGTTTCGCTAGATAAGACCCTTCTTCCTCAGCTGGGATCGTTTACAACCGCATTTGGGATTGTTTGAAGCCACATTTAAACTGCATTTTGGAAGTTCAAAATTGGGGCACCATATCAGTCCATTATATGAAGAAAAATGCTGAAATGTTTTCCTCAAAAAACAAAATTTCTTTACGCCTGAAGAAAGAAAGACATGAGCATCTTGGATGACAATGGGGTGAGTACATTATATGTGAATCTTTGTTTTGGAAGTGGACTTCTCCTTTAAAAGACCCCCAAAGCATGCAGTGAGTTTGGTGGGGGGTAATTGAGAATGAATGGGGGAAGCTCACGTGAGAGGAGGCAATGGTTTGCGATATGATTGGATATGACTAGTTATGATTGCCTACGATTGGTTCATGTGATAAATTCGGCCTTGTGTTTATGCGCATTCCACATTCACAAATTAGTCTGAATAAACAATATAATATCACTAATGGGAAGACTAATAAAAAAGTAAGTAAACAGCCTACATACTTAAATATAACCACTACATTAAGTCAAAATCAAACTTCAATGGCCTGAAAACATGATCTGTGGGGGGTTTTTTTAGTGAGCAATCAGCTTGTTGAATTGAAAGGTACATCTCTGGGTCTGTGATCAGTGTTTACCAAGCTCTGATGAAAATAAGTTTTTGTTAAAAAGAACATTTGATCATCAAGTCAAGCCACCTTTATTTATATGGCGCTTTTAACAATACAGATTGTGTCAAAGCAGCCTTACGATATGGCTGGAAATTAAGTGTCATCAACTAAGCAAGCCACAGGCGACAGCGGCAAGGAATCAAAACTCCATCGCTGACAGAAATGGAGAAAAAATCCTTGGGAGAAACCAGGCTCAGTCGGGGGGCCAGTTCTCCTCTGAGAACTTCTGAGAACAGTTCTCATCAGTTCATAAATAAAATATGTAACTGTTTAAATAAAATATATTGTTTCAATTGTTACTGCCTTGAGTTATTATTTTGGAATAAATGCTAAAAAATAAATAAATAATAATAATAAAAAAGTAAGGACTGTGCCTCCTACAGTTATCACAGTGCTAGAACAATAATGAACTCTTTCACTCTATTAAAAGACACATTGGCAGAGCCTGAACCTGTGAAGTCACAAAGTAATGCTGCATAAACACGGTCCTCCTACATTCTCCCTCTTACTTGACCTCTCAGGTTAATGGCTACATGGAATACACCCATGTGACGTGCTGTTTAGAATTCTTGGTGTGTTACAATTGTTGGAACGGTACCCTAAACACTTTAATTCACTGTGAATTAATTCGTGAGCCGTTTTATTTTTGGCATCTGACTACAGTGAGAAGAGAGGCCTTAAAGCAAGTAAACAGTTGATTGGGATGTTAAAAAATGTTTTTACATAATGTTTTTTTTAGATGTAAAGCTCAAAGAAATGATTTAGGCCTTTCAAATGCTATCTACTATCGCCCTCTCTTGCTTCTGCTTCAGGGCACGTTTCCCCCTCGCAGAGTCTTCCACTGATCACTCCTCTTGTGTCGACTTTTGGCTGTTTAGGAGACAAAGAAGTCTTGTGCTGCATTTCGTGCTGACAACCTCACTTGCTTCATTTTGAATCGGCTTAGAATTCAGTGACCTTTTCATTTTGGGCTGTTTTTGTGCGCATCCATCTCTTGGGATTATCTCTATACAGATTGTTTGTGTGCGAGTGTTTGTACGTACGTGTCGGGAGGGAGGTGGGATAGGAGAATTATTTTAGGCTGTTATCATTCTAATGGTATTGGGGGGGAAGTGCCTTAGTTCAAAACAAGATCGATGTGAATTAACGTCCCCTTGGAGATCTGAGGACAACAACAGCACCGAAATCATTTTGTCCTTTTCACATGTTTTCACTCAGAGGGAATGAAAAATGTTCTCCTTTCGTACATGGAAATGAAACACGAGACAGTAGATAATCTCATAAATATGTGTTGCATTTCATGCCCAATTCTCAGGCTTATAGAGAGCGAGTGAGAGAGGAGGAGCAAAAAAGGAGTTAGAGAGAGAAGGTCTTTGTTTCAGGCTTGGCTGACAGGAAGTGGTGGCAGAGGGACAGTCAGGGACACTCATCCCCACGGATAAGGAATGCTGGAAGACACGGTATCCCTTTTTGATCAGACCTTGCTGATGGATCGCTTGGAGAAAGGCAAATAGGGATAAGACAGGCCCTTGATGACAGCAGACCAATTTTGATGTCCTTTTAACTCTCATTGCGGTGCGTCTTGTTTGAGCTGACGTTTTTGAGCAGCATGGGAAAATGGCCTTTAACCTGAGTGCAGAATCAGTGAAAACACGAGAAAAGAGAGACCCGCAGAGAAAAAGACAGGGTGGGCCGCTTTTCATGACGTAGAACATCCGCATGAGTTCTACAAGACATTACAGCTTTCAGGGGGCAAAGAGGAGCTGATCGACTCTCCGAGGCTGGTTTTGCTGGTGGTTTAACAAGATAAAGCTTTCATTAAGACCGCAGCACAGGGCAGAGGCGACTGTCTTGTTGCCGTGGTCGAAGAGTGAGTTTCCTTGTTTGTCTGCAGTCGTGGCTGTGATTAATGCTCCTGCTGTCCACTTTAAGCAGGGCCTTCGAGAAAAACACTGAGAGCAACAGAGTAGGAAAAAGAGAGAAAAGAAAGAATTTATGTTCCTGTCAAATTTCCTTTCTCCTCCCGTTTCCGAAAACAGCAAGGTTCTGAATCGAGACGACAGCTTTCTCTCTGCTTTGCGCAAAAATAAAGAACAAGGACAGCAGGTTTTCAGTGGAAAATGATTAATTCCAAAACGCCAAAACATGTGCAAAGTGTTGCATTAGTGCAGCGTCCGGTTCCATATTGAATGTAACCCTAAACTCAAAGGCCCCGAGCCCTCCTCCATGTTTATAATGCATTAGTGGAACAAACTCTTCACTGTACTCTATTTACAAATCCCAGCAGGTCATGGATTAGTTGCAGATGTGGCTATGAAACGGCTCTGACCAAATTCATACCACAGGAATAAATGTTATGTTGGTCTAGGGTCTCTTTTTTTCGTATCTTTGTTTGAACTAATTTTGATGGGGTGCAGGAAATGAGAGAATACAGCTCACTGTTTGGATCACGAGGTGTGGTACAACATTTATATTCCTCAGATTAGCTCTGCACTCATCTGCATGTAAAACAAAGGTTATTAACTTGCTAGGCTAAAAGCTTTAACCAACATTTATTTATCTTGTGTGAGCAGATTCAGTAATTTGTCTTTGAACGCGGCAATTATTGCTTTTTTACTTTGGCTCACACCAACACGCGCTCACAGTCTCTCTTCATTTAACTGATTTGGATGAGCACTCAAGAACTCTTAGACAGAGCAACCTGAATTGATTTTCTCAACTAACACCTTGTAGCGAGGGAGACGTTTCAACAAACAAATGTACTGCTCTTGTCAGAGTCACATCCTTGCAAACGCATCTTCATTTGCAATGATGTAAGAACAACAGCCGTGCTTACAAATGTAAGCACGACGGAAATGGAATTGCTAAACAAGAGCTCTGACGTGTGTCTATATACACAACTGGACTCTGGTGTTGGTTTTATTGTCACTCTGTCCCCTCCAGCCTCTTACACATGATCAGAGAGACAAGTGGCCTGCCGTTGGCAGGTTAATGGACAAAGGAGACTGTGTCTGGGGTGCAGGAAGACCTTCTGCCGGAGCTATCAGCCAGCCCATTGTTGGGCTCTCAGGTGCATTAGGATCATCGTAGCCCTCACTTTGTGTGAGAGGAGAGAACAGTAAATGCATTTAACTTCCAACAGAACACTGGACATGCCAGTCAAGCGCCCCCGGAACGCCACTTACTTCCTGCTCTCTTTTCCAAACAAATAAATAAACTATAGCTATGCCCGAAACCTAAAAATGCTTCTCAGGTGGTATACGAAGGTTGGAAGACACTAAGGCACTTCTGATTCCAACATTCATGTTAAATACAGTAAGGGTACGTATACCTGGTTGACTTTTAAAAGATGGTAGAGGTGTATCCTTCACTCCCCACAACAGCAGCTTCACACTTTTATTGATACCGTGGACACACAAATATTAAATGGATAGTTCACCCACAAATGAAAATTCTGTCTCACCTTAATGTCATTTCAAACCTGTCGGACCTTTGTTCATCTTTGGAACACAAATTAAGATGTAAAGTGTTTGGCTCCAAAACGCTATAAATCCATTTTGATTAATTTGAGTAAAAATGTGTTTTCGTTACCAAAAAAGTGGCAAGATGAAAACCACTATTTTCTGTTTCAAACTTTCACATAGCATAATAAATAACATTAAAAATTCAAATCTAGAATTTGATTTTCGAAGATTTATTATAAAAACTGATTTTTTTTTTCCTCAAAATGCAATAAATCCATCTGTGCTCTACACTTACTTACTTACTTATTTATATATTTATATATATATATATATATATATTTAGGAGCACTTGAGCTCCTAACTTTAAAAATTTTAGGAGCATCTTCTAATCAATAATAAAAAAAGGTGATATTTGACTCCTTACTTTGTAATGGCATTGTCAAAAAAAAATACATAAAAAACAAATAATAATAATATATATATATATATATATATATACACATAAGCTTTAAATGTCTAATTAAAACAACAGAATAAGAACAAGTAAAATAAGAATAAGTTACCAATCGAATGAAATCATTAACAAAATTCATTTTTACTACAGAGGTGGCACAGAAGAACACAAAAGTGGCTTGTAGGTGTATTTTCATGTTTAATGAGGCTCAGAGGTGGCATGTGTGCGATCAAATTCATAAATTCATGTTGAGATTAATGTTTTAAATATAATTTTTTTAATACAGAAATATTAAATGATTTAAATAACTAAAAAAGATACTTTAAAAGTGAAACTAAAACTGCCACTAGGTGGCAGCAAATCACTGATTTAATTACTGAATCATTCATTAATTCATTCATTCATTCAAACGGCTGATTCATTCAGGAATAAAGCAAGTGACTGTCTTTATGAATGGGTAATTGATTCATTGACTCACTAGATTCATTCAAAAACGCACGTTCATTCATAAACGAAACACCGCTGTGTTTGAATGGAGGTGCACAGTGATTCAGTTGTGACTTCATTTAAACTATTTTTGACAACGAAACAGAGCAAAATCAGGCGATAGTCAAATGAAGTCATTTAATATTAACTTGTTTATTTAACTGTTGTATTAAATCAATATCTCATTTATTAACTCCCTTAAAATTATTAAAAGCTGTCACTCATCTTAGTTCATCGCAATCTCACAAAGTTGAGTTATAATCAACAGAGCTCTCTACACTGTTTATAAAAGGATTCGTGAGATATGTCTGTAATACATTACTTAACATTGCACTGGTGCTCCTAAATGTTTTTTTCATAGTCGCACGCAGTAGTTTACAGTCGCAAATGCGACTGAAATGGTCGCACTGTAGAGCCCTGTCTATTTTTTTTATTTTATTTTTTTTTCAAAATGCAATAAATCATGCAATGCAATAAAATGAGTGCCTCATCTTCTTAATCTCCTCACGTAAATGATTAGATTTTGATGGCTTATGTTTCTTCCCCACCGCATGACCACGTCACAAGTGACGTACTCTTTTGAAAGCGCGTCGAAGACTGACACGGAAGAGAATTGTTGAATAAAGTGGTTATTTGTTTTTTTTGCACACACAAAGTATTGTCGTAGCTTCATAAAATGAAGGTTGAACTGCTGATGTCACATGGACTATTTTACAACCTGATCTCATGATAAAAACATACCTGTGGGAACTTTTTCACAAGACGTTAACTTTAAAAGTCCGTTCAATGGCGTTATAACTCTAATGCTCCGTGACGTTTTAAAATAATGTACCATCTGCACTACACCTAAACCTACCTGATAGTATATGAACAAAAGCCAATGTGACGTAAAAACACAAATCGCAAATATGCCGTTTTAGCTTGTTTTTTGATCACTCATCTCTCAGCTCTTTCATCATGAGTCATGTTTTTTCACAGGATTCGTACCCAAGGCTTCCGCATCCTAAGTCCAATTCCCTGCTGGATGAGCTACCGAACAAGCTTGTTATGTTTGGTGTTGTGCCCATTTTTGATGATTACAAGTGCTCACTGTTTTACCATTTCTAGTGTTAATTTCTGTTGGAAACTGCAGTGATATGCACTTATTGGTTTGTATTTTGCATCTTGTGAAAAAGTTCCCACAGGTACCTTTTCGTCATAGTCCTTACTACCTTTCTGGGCCTTCAACGTGGTAGTTGTCTTGCTGTCTATGCAGTCAAAAAACTCTCTGATTTCATCAAAAATATCTTAATTTGTGTTCCGTAGGTGAACGGAGGTCTTACAGTTTTGAAACAACAAGGGTGAGTAGTTAATGACAGAATTTTTTGGTGAACTATCCCTTTAATTTATCAACTACTGGTGTATGACATCAACAAAGCTACATTGTTCTCTAAAGATAAAAGTTGTATGGTACTTATGCAACAGCCTGACTGAGTATTTCAACATTGCAATAGTAGAAGGCCAAGCCAAGTAAACCTGAGAGGAAAGTTTAGCTGGAAGTGCGCTAGCCCTAATCCCACTCTGACCCAACCTCTACCTCCTCATCCCCTTCCTCCAGGGACCCCAATTCAGCATTCCTCTCTCTAATGCTCTACTTAATCAGTCGGTGTGCAAAATATGAAACGTACGGTGTACTGGATTCGGCCCAGCGCTGATGAGAGCGTAAGTCATATTCTGTCGGACTCACGCTAAAGCCTAATGCGTGATTTACAATGACTTCACTGTCCCGTTTCAGATGCGAGACAAGCATGATCCTCAGACAGAGCTCGGGGGAAATGTCAGCCCACGCTGCTAAAAACAAAGTCACATTTGAGTGTGGCCGGTCGAAGGCCCCTTGTGGTTTGTATCCACATCCTGAAGTGAAGACAGTGATTTACACAGTGTGTCTATCAGTCGTTTGGGACCGGCGGTTAGTCGGCGGTGTGCTGATGACAGGCATGCTGTGTGCAACATTACGTTATAAATAGATCTTTAAAGCAAAGTGGCCACGCTGGAGCTCGAACGTATCTGTCGCTTGTTAAACGGCCACAAAATGACCTGCCACCAAAATGGAAATACGCTCCAATTCACCAAACCGTAAGGTCAGCTTATAGCCTTGTTTTCAAAAATCTGAAAGTGATTTTGAGGTGTACTACCGATTGCCAGCTACTCTCTTCCAGCCATAATGCATTATGTTTTTGAGCACCTTACATTTGGAGGTGATTTATCTTTACGGATTTGGCCATTTGCCTCCGCATCAAATTCCTGCTGTCAAAGAGAGCAGGACAATGCTGGGAAATAAAATGCTGTGGCATAAATAAGGCCCGAATTTATATCCTCTGCTTTTAAAAAGCAGTCGAGGCTTCTAGTGAGATCAGGACACTAGTGCAAAAGTCTCCTTCAACTCTCATCTTCGCAAACTTTTCTTTACTCCGTTTGGAAGACAAATCACCCAACTGGCCGGTCAGATTTCACAGTGCTTTTCAAAAGGCTCTGAAGCTGCTCTGAGCAAAGAAAGCAGCTTTGATTTGAGACACCTGTCTGTGCTCCAAGCTGTTCTGATTTGGTCGCTTTTCAGATTTCAGTGAATGATACACACAGGTTTTGATGGTTCCACCCCACCCTGATTGTTCCTGCTGCTAACATCAGTTATATTATCTTACCGGTCATGGCAGTTTGCAGTTACAGAATACAGGGGGTGGTCCACCGACTGAACCTGACACCCAGAAGCATTGTCGCTCAGGGTAAGTCACACCTCTTTATTGTACGGGAAAGATGGGAAGAGGCTGAAGGCATCTCAGCTTTCTCCAGCTGGAGGACCCCTGCAGGCCCTTGAGACGTAAGCACAATGACACCAGAGATGTGACTCATGGACTCATAATGCAGTCGTCCAGGCTGAGTGTGAGTGAGTGATCACCTGGAGTGGTTACATCTGTGTGAGAGCAAAAGTTCAAGGGTCATATCGATATCACTGTTGAACATAGCTAAAAGTATCACCACTGCAAATAAAAAGCTTATCTTACCTGGTATTTTTGTCTTGTTTCTAGTCAAAATATCAAATCAAAATGCCACCTGATCTGATGACGAAAACGTACCTGTAGGAACTTTTTCACAAGACGCAAAATACATACTGCCATGTACGTTCCGTGATGTATATGATGTGAAATGTCCACTGAGAGGTGCTAAAAGAGTCTTCATTTTATGTGACGTGGTTTTAACGCTTCACCCCAGTTCTGATTTGAAAGGTCCTTTGAGTGGCGCTATAACTTTACTGCTCCGTAACATTTTAAAATAACGTACCATCTGTACTACACCTAAACCTACCCGATAGTAATGAACAAAAGTGAATGTGAGGTAAAAATGCAATTGCAAGCATGCTGTTTTAGCTTGTTTTTCAACCTCTCATCTTTCAGCATTTTTAATCGCAGGACATGTTTTTCACAGGATTTGTACCCAAGGATTCCACATCGTAAGTCCAATTCCATGCGGCTGAGCTATTGAGCAAGCTTGTTACACCCAGAAAGCAAAACATATGTAGCTGTAATCATCCACTCTTAAAAATAAAGGTGCTTTAAAACGTTCTTCGCAGCGATGCCATAGAAGAACCATTTTTGGTTCCACAAAGAAGCATTCGGTCAAAGGTTCTTTAAAGAACCATCTCTTACCTTTTTATAATCTGAAGAACCTTCTTTGACCACAAAGAACCTTTTGTGAAACAGAAAGTTTCTTCAGATGTTAAAGGTTCATGGAACCATTTAAACAAAAAAGGTTCTTCTATGGCATCGCGAAGCACCTTTATTTTTAAGAGTGTAACTGTGTACAAAAACGATTACAAGTGCTCCCTGTTTTACAGCCTCTAGTGTTCATTTCTGTTGGAAACTGCAGTGATATGCACTTATTGGTACATATTTCACGTCTTGCGAAAAAGTTCCCACAGGTATGTTTTCATCATGGGATCAGGTAGCAAGGAGCAATTCCTAGATAAGCAAAATGACAAAATATTTAGTCTTGTTTTCTGGGGGGCAAGAAAAAAGTGCATTTTGTGTAAAATAAGTATAATTATCTTGTATTTTACTTACTCAAATGGCAGACAGTTTTACTTGTTTTAAACAAAATTCACTTCATTTAGATTTCCCAGGAATCAAGACTAAATAAGTTATTTTGCTTATCTAGTAAATGCGTCTTGATTTAAATTTTTTTTTAGATATTTTGACTAGAATCAAGACAAAAATACTAAGTAAGATTAGCCTTTTTTGCAGTGAGGTCCATTAACTTATTAACTTGCTAAATAATACTAATAAATAAAATAATATATTTTTACCTATTAAGTAATATAATTCAATTACATTAAAGTTTGTCTTATCACTGTGACAGAAATCACCCATTTACATAATAGTATAAATCTGTCCATTTGCATTTTTTTACACTTTTTCTTCACTGTAAAACCAGCCATAAAAAAAAGGTTTTATATACATTTAAGTTTTAAGTTGCTCTCATAGTAAATATCATTATAAAACAATGTGCAAAAATGATTACTTTAAACATATTTGATCTTTAGTCAAGACATATAATGTTTCTTTCAGTTTTTCTTCACAATTTATAAAGAAAGAAGGAAAGAAAGAAAGATGTGTGTGTGTGTGTGTGTCAACTAAAAAAACATTTAAAGCAATGATTTTTTACACATTGCATTAGAATGATATTTACCGTGAAAAGCATGTGTAAACTTTAAAAAAAAAAAGCACTATTTATGGTATATATAAAATTTAGTATAAAACATATATTATTCATTTAAAGGCCCATTTATCTTGTTGGATTTTTTTTTTTTTTTTTGGAAATCTTGGCTTAAACCCCTGACCTAGAGCACCACATGAGTCAGGACTGTCAGAAAATAAATAAATAACCTAGACGCCCCTGGCCACAGCCTTTTATTCTTTTTGTCTAGGAAAGTTTCTCTCGGTGCCATTTCATATTTATTTCACATTCGAGTATTTTTAATGAACAACTAATATGGAAAACATGGCAAGCATGTGGATATTCCAAGCTAAACTTTCACGGCGAGGCTTTTTTTTATGCACAGCCGTCCTGTTTTACATATTTGACTTTTCTGACACAGGTCAAGACTTTGAAAAGAGAGAAACTAAAGCGGGTTAATTTAACTTGGCAACAGGTTAAATCAAGCTATTCAATAACAGCCAACTTCACGTTGGTGAGCAGGGCCAGCCAGCAGTGTCATGGAATGTTTTTAAGTGGCCAGCTTTGATGTCTGGTGTGCGGGAGAGACTGCGCCCTCTATGTGCCCTAACATTTGTGCTTCTAACTCCCTCGCTCCGAGGCCTCTGTGATAGTCATCGTATGAAAGGGAGAGCGATAAATACAAAGAGAAAGGAATAGAGAGCGAGCGAGAAGGAAAGAGAAAGGACTGTAGAGCATTGTAATTAGTTGCACCTGTTTCCTTTAACGCGGCTCCGGTTTCTCTGTACAAACGCATGTAGATTAGGCATCAAAGTGCCTCTCTTCAATGCCCCCTTTGTTGGCAGTTGTCAGGGAAGCAGCCTCCAGAAATGTGTGACCCGAGCAAAGCTCTGGAACTCAAGCACAGAGAACCCGCAGCCATGTGTCCTCTCCACAGCAGGAGAGCGAGCTTCTGCTGGGTCACCGTTAGACTTCGCTCACTTCTGTAGTGACATGTGGATACAGTCCCGCTTTGTTGAGTCAAATTTTAATAAGCTGTCCTGCGGGGCCATAACTTCCTAGTAAAAGTTACTTACTTGTTAAAAAAAAAAAAAAAAAATAAAAAAATAAAAGTTATCTACGGTATGGTATATTTTCATCACTATTCACCCTTACATGGAATATTCATGCCTCACAAGGCATACTGCAGTATTTGCACAATTTGTACATTATATATGTATATGTTCATCTATTTTTCTCTTTAATTGCTCTATTTATGAGTAAGTTCTAATTTCTTCAGAGCTTACAGAAACAATATGTCATTGCCGGCAATTAGTGCTGCATACTGTATTGTTGTGCATTTGATAAATAAACTTTGGATGCGTCCCAATTCATATACTATTCATCTTGTATTATGCAAGATTACAATTAGTGGGTCTCCAATCATAGCATGTTGAAAATAGTACGCTAAAGATGTTCCAAGGGTACACTATTTTCAGTGCATCATGCTTGCAAATAAAAGTACAGTTCGTGACGCTTCTATTTCAACCTTTAGTTGCATAAGAGTGGCAAAAGAAGCCAATTTAACACAGTTTCAAAACACACAACAGTGTGGTATAGTTAGGATTGAATAATTTGATCTACATGTCATAGTCCATAACATTTTTAAGCTAAAATTATTTTTAGTCCAGCATAGGGAGGGTTTAACTGTTCATTTTGACTCACAAAAATAATAAATAAATAAAAGGAGAACACGACAAAGCACGAAAGAAAGACATTAATATAGCCATTTATAAATACTGAAAACTGTATAGAATTCCGTATAAAATTAAGTATTTCAGTAACACAGGGAGAAAAATTGCAGTACGTATATAGAATTATAAAACAATACTGTACCCTAAACAAACACGTGTGATGTTTGGCTTTGAAACATTGCAGATTCAACAAGGAAGCAGTGACACCTAGCGGCTGACGAACGCAAGTACTAGAGAAGCCTATTATTAATGTTCCAAGGAGGTCATTTCATACTTTCAACTTTCAAGAGTGTGAAGAATTAGAGATTTAGAGATTCAGATTTTGTCTTAATGAACATACAGTCTATAAAAAAACAAAAACAATATGTTGTACTTGGCTTATCATGCAAGTTTAATCAGCATGATTAGGTCTAATCTCTCCCCTCTAGTTTTCATTGATTGAGAGAAGCCGTAATTTGTATGAGTCATAGTTTAGTTGATGCCTGATTTGTTCTAACACGTGCAGAGTATGAACAAATCAGCCTAATGTTTTTAAAAAACAAATACGAGCTCAACATAAAGTAGGCCTACACGCTCTTAATTTAGTAATTTCACATGAAACCATTTGCTGATATGCAACTACCAAAAACCATGGGAGATCATCTAACTTCCGATGGGGATTTCAAATTGTCTTGTAAAGGTCATCGTCCCTTATATTCTAGTGTTAAGTTGCAAAAGCATAAAAATAATTTGTGGCAGCTGAAATGTTTTCCCTCAGTCAGCCTGAGGTTTTTGTGGAACTGAACAATAGCAAAGGGAAATAATGTGAGTGATTCAAAGCAAAGAAGTGATGCAAAAGAGGGGCTCAGGGCTACTGAAACCAATCTGCATGGAGGTTATTTACCTCTAACCAAGGCAGACTGGGAAAAAGTACTGTGCGTCCAGCAGAGATTGTAATGGCCGACGGCGAGTAGAATAGTGAGTGTCTGTGTTTTACGTTTCTGCTCTTTCTTCCTACTACACTGGTCTGTAAATAGCTACACAGGTCACAGATCCACTTCACTTTTTTAGAAACCCTTTATACATGCAATGAAATATGATAAAGGGTCTTTCAGTATTTGTGTGGTAGGCCTATTCCATTTGACACAAAAGGGTTCATATTTGAAACCTATAAGCGCTTTACCACCACCAGCCTGAATGTTTTAGGCACGGTTAACCGTACTCAACTGTGCTGCTAACGCCTATGTGACATGCTGACTGTTTTCAAGTATAATATTTGTCCACACTACTGTTTCTTTAGCGTTAAATTTTTCCTTTTGTATAACATATCCTTCATCGTAGCATGGTTGCTCCAACGCAGGGGTGGCGAACTCCGGTCCTGGAGAGCCGCAGCCCTTCAGAGTTTAGCTCCAACCCAAATTAAAACTCACCTGGCTGTTGCTTTCTTGTAACCCTTCAGACCTTGATTAGCTTGTTCAGGGTTAAAGCCTTTGATTAGGGTTAAAGCAAAACTATACAGGGCTGCGGCTCTCCAGGACCGATGCTCCAATGTTTACCTTAGATATCACGATGTCGCCAACTCTTGGATAACCGAGGTGATGTAGGCTACATTTCAAAATCCTGTAGCAGCACAGTGGAAAAGGAAACCGTAGGAGGTGTTCACAATGGTCGACGTTTCTATGTTTTTTCTTCTATGTAAACGCGCTAGATGGACGCGTTCACACCGTGTCCTAATTGCACTCGAAGCGACAAGAAATTTGGCTGTCCACATCAGACGCGACGTGACTGAAATATCACAGACATTCAGAAGCTCAGAAGTGCACTGCACACAACGAAATGGACAGGTTTATAATTTAATTCATAAATATTAAACCTTTTTAACATTATTAAAACGACATACTGAGTGACTGATACCATTTTTTGTCATGGAAAACACGTGGTTTACATTGAGTTGTGAAACTATAGGTTTGCTTACATTTATTTTCAAGATTTGAGGTAAATTATTATTGATTTCAGTATGGCTATAAATTCACGCAATGTGATTTTCAAACTCACATTAGACACTTTTAACACTGAATAAAGCACAGTACCTGAGATTATAATTGTCATAGTTTGTTGTTCTAGCCGCCAGTGGCGCCTGCAGGTGTACGGCTGTAACGTTACGCACTGTGCGTATTGTGAGCGCTTGACCCGGAAACGTCTGGCAAATATTTCAGCAGTTATTATTACGTGTCCAGTATTTCGGTCGACTGAAGCAGCCATGTCATTACTTTGAATATCATAACAGTCCATGCTTTCACAATCAGTTCGTGTTTGTTCGAACCGCTCTCTCATTGTTCCTCCGTAGTAGTCCGATCTCATTAAAATGCGTATCAGTAGCACAGTTTTGTTTTCGATTGTTTCTATTTGGCGTACTATTTATACGCAGAAATTCACTTTGGTGTGCATAATATGATACGCAGTTTTGGCGTACCTATAGCCTTATACAGGCACTTACCCCAAACCCCTAATCACTGCGTTTCATATGCACGCCATCGTCTATTTCTGCGAATTAAATGCCCTATTACGCCAAATAAACTGAAAATCGTGCTATACAACGAATTCATGACAATGTCTTGCAATTCAAAATGCCCAAAAAAGTTATAGTAAAGTTAAATTTTAATAAATTAAAGTAT
The DNA here is from genome assembly GCA_012976165.1 of Labeo catla. Lineage (NCBI taxonomy): Eukaryota > Metazoa > Chordata > Actinopteri > Cypriniformes > Cyprinidae > Labeo > Labeo catla. The sequence goes on from VONZ01000075.1 coordinate 1,711,498, forward strand.
TAGTTTTTTTTTTTCTCAAATAGGCCCTACGTTGTTTTTAAAACGTTTGTAAAAACTTAATAAAACATAAATAATTCTGCTACACACATCAAACAAAATTGCGTCGCAGCAAATCGTTTAAATTTTATTATAATAAATAATATTATTCAGTTTTTCTCCCTACACAGCTGCAGGTGTGTGATGTGACTGTGTGTGAATCCTTATATTTCTTTTGTTTGTGCAAGTGCAAGTTCAAGTTCAAATTTAATAAAAAGCTCATTTAAAGTTATAAGTTTGTTGGTTAACTGTTATGATCTGTTAACGAGCGTCGGTTGTCAGTCAGGAAAATTAACGAAATAAAACTGCATGCCCTGCGTGCCTCTAACTGATCATTTGGTCCTCAAAAGGCGCCCCTGCTAGCTACGACGTCTTAGAAATAGAAAAATAGTAATTTCGTGTGTTCCTAAAAAAAGATATATATATATATATATATATATATATATATATATATATATATATATATATTATTATTATTATTATTATTATTATTATTATTATTATCATTATTATTTTATTTTATTTTATTATTATTATTTTTTAAATCGCGTATCGGCGTCGCGGCTAATTGGACAAAAACTCTGATTAACAAGGAAAAGATGCATTTTATCACGTGTACGTTAGAACACTGTGCTACGCTCCAATTTTATTTTTTTAAACGTCTTGCGCATAACACTGCATTCTATGCTTAAAGGGATAGTTCACCCAAAAATGAAAATTCTGTCATAGTTACTCACGTTTTTGTTTTCGTTCATTTTTGGAACACAAATTAAGATATTTTTGAAGAAATCCAAGAGCTTTCTGACCCTGTATAGACAGAAATGTAATTACCACATTCAAGGCTCAGAAAGGTAGTAAAGACATTGTTAAAATAGTCCATATGACATCAGTGGTTTAAGCGTAATTTGACGACGCATACATGGTTATTTTTAATTTCTCTGTGCACAAAATGTATTCTCGTAGCTTCATAAAATTACAGTCGAACCACTGATGTCACATGGACCATTTTAACAATGTCCTTTACTACCTTGAAAAGTGTCAATTCCGTTGCTGTTTATCCAGGGTCAGAAAGCTCTCAGAAAGTTTACGTCAACCCCACTGAAAATCCTTCTGTGAAATAGCTGCTTTCATATTTTGGAAATTTGATTCTAAACTTGTAGTGTAAAGTGAGCATCAGCTATTCATGGTTAAACGCATTACACATGTATATTAGAGATCCAAATGCCATCTGTTTTGTAGAATGACCCTTACGGACAAAAAGGAGATAAGAAAACAAAAGAAAAAGCCAAATACAATTTGAAACATGCTGATGTTTTAAGAAAGATCTGACGCAGACCTTCAATCTGTGACCATACAGCTCTGCACAGGTACACTGACAGCACTGACAACAATAAGGAGACACAAAAGAAGAGAGAGCAGAGAGGTAAATAATTTACTCCATTATCTACACTGCAAAGCTCATCAGTAAGCCCGAACAATAGGCACGATTGAATTGCTGATTGCATCTCTCTTTGCCTGCTAGGTCCTTTACCTCCCTGAATTCTGCATTAAAGAGAAAGAGGAGCACGGAAGAAGAATCTTTTCCAATGTCAAACAGCCATAATATACAGGTACCAATCTAATTAAGAGTCAAAGGTCAAATCCAACGTCAGACTTTAGGCTTTTTCAGCAGTAATGGAAGGAAATGGTTACAGCGATTTTCCTGAAGGACTTTATGAGTGTCCTTTCCATGTTTTGGTAGAAATGACCTCGAATCTAAAAAGCAACTGGATAAAAACAAATTGGTAAAACCAAAGCCTTAATCATAGACGTCAAACAAATTACCCATCATGATGTTTATATTGAAATGTCTCTGTGCGGTTTACTTCAATTTCTTTCCTAGTGAGCAATCAGATTTTTCCAGTACCTGTGTCATTTGCCTCGTATAGTAAAGTCAAATCATGTTTTTTTTTTTTTTTGCTTTTCCTAATTATCCTTCCACATCATGGGAACAAATCTCTTAATCACTATTTTTAGCTCGCACAGTCAAGGAAACCTGAATGCTCCCAGATCGGAAATAATGTGCTAGTTTCCTTGGTTCACCATTGACTTTGAACTTTTTATCCCCGCACCTTCCAATTTAGATCATTATGTTTCCTTCAGACGAAGGCGTTTTCATAGCAAACATAATAAATCCCTTTAGCCGAGTGCTCAGAGGTCCTGCCTTCTGTCCAGGAGAGTAGGGGGTCAGTGTCTCTCCTCCTCTCTGCTCTGTTTGTTTTATGGAGCACCAATTTCAAAACACCGCAGCCAGTTTTATTCCACAGCTCAGCGATCTCCTCTGATCTACCCACCAAAAAAACAGCCATTTTGTCAGAAGTCCAGAGGGTTATGGTTGTCAAACCCAGCCAGCCTTCATTAGTTGAATGAGGTCATTATTTTGACTCTGATTTAGAGGTTATTTCAGCACAGAGACTCACAGTACTAGTGTAATGGTGGCGAGCTTTACTTTTTGACCTTAAGTAGGCCTGAATCATATCCTTCAAATATAAAGAGACAAGACTCGTTCTTCCTACTATTAAAAATACGACCAATCATGTTACACTCATCCCACCGTAATTTTACAAATAGGGAAGGTAAATATGCCAGTTAGTGTATTTAGACCTGTAAATCGCTCATTTTGCTAAAAGCTTCTTGAAGACACCATGACAAAAAGACTTCCTAGAAACACTAAACTTATTCTCTGGAAAAGGCTGCATCACCAACCCACCATGCACACAGTGACTTAAACCGTAGTGTGTCATTTATGCAAGAGAACAGAGAGAGGGGCACAAATTGCCGGGTCTAAAGTAAAGAGCTTTATTTATAGCTGCCACCAAAGCTGAAAGCCGGTGCAGCTCTAATAGAGCAATCTGTATTCTTAATGGTAATGCCCCATTCGTTTGGTCCATTTGGCTCAGTACAGGTGCATTAATGGGGCTTGTTGAACAGTTCCAGCTGAGCTGATTCGAGGAGGACGGATCAGTGAACACAATACTCCCTCTGGTGGAGAAAGAAAGAATTACCAGAATAGCTGATGGACATGATAATTAAGTATATACTGCATTTAATACAAAATAGTATACAGATGAGGTCAAAAGTTTACATATACCTTGTGGAATCTGCAAAATGTTAATTATTTTACCAAAATAAGAGGGGTCGTACAAAATGTGTGTGTTGTTTTTTTTTTTATTTAGTACTGACCTAAATAAGATAAAGTCCTTCAGAAGCTACAGAAGATATGTTTTCCAGAAGACAAACTAAGTTAAATTTACCCTGATTTTCAAATTCAAAAAGTTTTCACCCTTCAGCTCTTAATGCATTGTGTTTCCTTTTGGAGCATTAGTGAGCACCTGAACCTTCTGTAATAGTTTCATATGAGTCCCTCAGTTGTCCTCAGTGTGAAAAGATTGATCTCAAAATCATACAGTCATTGTTGGAAAATGTTCAAATACACAAAAATGCTGAAAAACCAAAGAATTTGTGGGACCTGAAGGATTTTTCTGAAGAACAGCAGGCAGTTTAACTGTTCAGGACAAACAAGGGACTCATGTACAATTATCACTAAAAAAAAAAATAAAAAAACAGGGTTCCCGCGGGTCCTTAAAAAGTCTTAAATTTAGTTTATCAAATTTAAGGTCATAAAAAGTCTTAAATTGTACAAGAAAGTCTTAATTATGATTAAGAGGTCTTAAATTTTAGGCACTGGAAGACCAGAATTGCGATACAGCTTAGTGTCACGATTAAACTTCAAAAGGCTATGATTTCGTTAAATAAACATGAGCGCTGCGCATTCAAAGTCCGGTGCTGAGCTGCTTTGTGTACTGCGGTTACCGGGGAAACACATGTCTGCAGTTCCGAATGCGCCATCTGCTGGCAGAGATTGAATGTGCATTTTCAATATGCCTGTTGTTTTGAGTAGGGTATTCTTACAGTACAGGAGGCTGTAGTTTCAGAACCGCATTTTTAGGACCCTGTAATTTTTTTTTAATTATTTATTTTTATTTTATTGTATTTATTTATTTGTATTATGTATGCATTAACAGCTCATACTATTTATAGCAGTAGCTATTCAATTCTGTATATTATTATTTTTAAGGAAATACTGAATTTAGTTGTTTAATTGTATACACTTAATTATTGTCCTAACCAACTCCTAATCCTAAACTTACCCCTGAAATATTTAGCCTAATTTATTTCAATATATTCTAGACTTCAGTTCATTAGCTGCTGCGCTTCATGTCTGACGTGTGACCCACTTAACAAAGTGAAGTAAACAGTAAAACAATTGCTGTACAAATTAGTGTGTTTATTAGTACTTTAATAAATTTAAAATAATTTGAATACAAATACTAATTTACAACATCCAGCAGCACAATGAAGTGTTTTGGACAGTTGAACACTCAAGTTTATGTCAGCTTTTACATTAAAAATAAGATGGAAAGATTAAAAAAAAAAAAAAAATAGTTTCAATGGATCTAGTCTTTGCGTCTGTTTGATATTTCTTTGTTGAAATGGAATTGCTAGATGGCGCTGTCTCAAAAAATAGGGTCCCAGAAATGTGGTTTTGCAGGAACATAGTATTGAGGTTGTTTTTGTTCAGACCAAAGCGAAAAGTGACCCATGTTTTTACCCTGCAAACATGCAGAGCTGTAAATGTGAACTGGTGGATCAGTTAGAAGATAATTCATCATAAAAATCTAAACACTAACATGTATTTGTATGTTTTTTAAATTAATATAATAATTTATTGATAATAATTGTTTCAATTAATAAAAGGAATACTTTTTTCTATTTACTTAAAAATTGACACTTTAAAGAAATGTGAAATGTATCACTTTATAAAACCTTTTGTTTTTGTGAAAAATCTGAACTGTAAATCGTTTTTTACAGTAGTTTACAGTCATTTTACAGTTTAATATTTAACCATAGACATTGCCTTACCCTGCTCATATGGTATTAATTTTATTTGTGCAGGTCTTAAAAAAGGTCTTAAAAAGTCTTAAATTTGAGCTTAAAAATCCTGCAGCAACCCTGAAAAAAGGGAAAAAAAAAAAAAAAAACACACACACAATTGTGGATCATTCAAGTAAACCTTTGAGCTTTTGAATCTTCATAAATTCAACTATTATTTTCTCTTGTGGGCTAGGGGAGAGCGGGGATGAAAGTACCATTTTTCAGAAAAATAGAATTTAAAAAGATAAAGCTGTTGACAGAGATATATATTTTTGCTGTGGCCTATGACTCAGAAGTGTGGTCTATTAATATCAGGTGGTATTTTGTAAAATGTAGAAAGACTTAATTTCATTTTGAACATAAGTTGCACATTGTTACTTTCGACCCCGTTGGTTGGAACGAAAGTAACACAAAAATACAAACTACACTGTAAAAAATAAAAAACACAATTTGTTGAGTCAGCTTAAAATAATTTGTTACCCTGCTGCCTTAAAATTTTAAGTTCAGTCAAGTAAAATAAGTTTAGTCAACTTCATGGGCGTAAATCCCGGGGGGGACGGAGGGGACATGTCCCCCCCCATCCGAGGGTTGTCCCCCCCAAAAAAAAATTATTAAAAAAAAAAAAATCGCACTCTCTATTGTGAAAAATATATGTATGTATACCTAAAATAATTGTGTAAGTAGAAAAAAAACCCACAAAAAATGCATTTAGAAACAGTTGAGTTCCCCTTCCCTTCCTCACAGTGGTTTGGCCCACTGCCTGCTTTTCCAGTTCAAGTCAGGTGTGTGGCTGCGGCACAATTAATGTTGAATTCCAGTAAGTAGGGTATTTTATTCACTTTAAATAAAGCGATTCTCTTTAATGTAGTTGATGCAGACTCATTCATAAATTAGTTACCGATGTAATTTTCCATGAATCTGCTATATTAGTAATTAAATTATTACTTATCTAGTTAACGTTAGCTTGTTTACAATAGCTTGTTGCATAGTGCACTGCAACTAACACGACAAAGCCGTTTCCCATGCATTGTTTTATTTGTGACGACTTGGCATAATGTTAACTTAACATTAACGGCCACAATTAGCATATTGTTTAGCTGTGCATTTACTAAATGAGCACTGTGCTACGTCCGAACTGACCCCACTGCATTTTTTTGTATAATCAATATCTATTCTGTTCTAAGTGTCTTAATTAATTTTAAATACAATTTTAAACCTTTTTTTAATTCCTTGTTTTTATTGTTGTGATTATTTTTTATGATAGTTTTACTTTCTTTATGTAAAGCAATTTGAATTACCATTGTGTATGAAATGTGCTACAGTATAAATAAACTTGCCTTGCAGTGTCATAGATAAAATGACAGAGAAAAGAAAAATGGACATAAGATCATTTTTCAGTGCACCTAAACGCCAAATAAGTACAACAAGTTCACATATTAAGGCAATTTGGCTTTAAGAATGGGTGCTTATGAAAATACTAATGTCACAATATCAATCACAGGCAAAGGAGACAGAAATTATTAAGGGACAGGTAGACCAGGGTCAATCAGATGTACAGTGTCAGGTAAGTGTGGTGCTTCTATTGAAGGGATAATGACAGATTTTTACATAGAGCAGTTACTGTAAATTGATTATTTAATAATTGATTTTGTTACAAAACATTACTTATTTTATATATTTTTTTCACAATAACAGTCATGTTTAAATTTTATTGTATGTTGATAGCTTGACTGTAAACAACATAACAAACAATGCAATAAATAGTTTTGAAGAAAAATCTGCTTTGTCACTGAACCTGAGAAAAACTTTGAAAATAACCATATTGGCGCAGTCTCCATGCTACAATAATAATGATAGAAGCAAAGTTTTTCACTGTGGGGACATATCTTTATAAGTACAATTTGACTGTATTATTTGTGTCCCCTTCAAAAATTGCTCATGAGAAATTTTATATTTATTGTCCCCCCCTACTGTTAAATGAAATTTACGCCCATGGTCAACTTGAAATGTTAAGTTGTACTAAGTAACAACTTAGATATTTGTCTAATAAACTTAACAGATGGGTAAGTAACCCAGCTGCCTTAAAATTTTAAGTTCAATACCTATATATCAATATCTAAGTTGTCACTTAGTATAATTTAACATTTCAAGCTGAATAAACTTTTTTTTGAGTTGACTGAACTTAAAATTTTAAGGCAGCCAGGTTACAAATTATTTTAAGCTGACTCAAATTTTTACAGTGTAATTTTTTGTGTAACTCTTGTTTTTATTAAATATACATGACTATGACCTTGTTAATATGTAACTGCAAACATAGCTTTTTAATATGTAACTGCAAAATTTACATTTTCCTTTTAAATTTAAGTTTCATCAAATGTTTCAAAACCTGAGTGTACAAACTTGAATTGTTTTAATTATTTATTTATTCAACTTATTTTTATAAAACATTTTTTTAACGGAATGAACAATATGTAAATTAGATTAACATAATTTAACAGTAGGCCTATTCATGTTTTCATCCAGTTGTTTGTATGCATACATTCAAATGTACATAAAAACATCTGGAAACTGCAAATTCATAGGTGGAAGTGGAAAAACTAAGGTATGGCTAAAACCTAAATCTGACCCTCACTCTTGCCATATTCTTTTGGTATAATACAACATAAACGTTTATGATAAATGTTTTAATAAATAATGCAAGACACAGAAAATCACCAAATTAGCATGCTGCGGGACAAAAGAAACCCTCTCCTATATGTAAATATCTTTTATGTGAATTATCTTATTTAGGTCAGTACTAAATAAAAAATAACATGCATTTTGTATGATCCCTCTTATTTTGGTGAAAAGTTTTGCAGATTCAGCAAGGTCTGTAAACGTTTTACCTTAGCTGTATATTAGACCGAAAGTAAAGAAAGCAAGCAACAAAGAAAGTTCCGTCATAATCCAATAATAACAATTTCAATGCCACACATAGCTAGAACATTATATATAATGTATGTCTTTTCCAGTTTCATATAAGTAAATATGGCAATTATGGTCCGATTTTAAACATTATATTAAACAACTGTATTGAGGTGTTAATACTTACTCTATTTTCCAACACAGAAGTAAGCCGTTTTCTGTGAGACTTCTGCTTCATTAGCTGCTGTTGGGAAACAATGAGAAGAATAACAAAGTACAGTGTGTTCATAATTAAGATAATACATTAAAATAATATGGTAAGACACACTAGTTTGCGATATCAAGCAGAAAAACAAGCTGTTTTAAAGATAAAATACCTGGAAGTCAATGACACCAGCCACAGTAAATTTGCAGATGGCCGTGTCCACTCTTATGGGGAAAAAATAAGGATATTGCACTGTCACTTTAAGTTAAATTCGTACATTTTAATATATGTTTAGATTTAATTATGCCTTCAGAAGGGTAATAGGACTGACAGCTTATTTTGACATTAGAAGCCTTTAGATCAAGGTCATTGAAGTGCAAACTGAAAAAATGTTAATTTATTCAACTTTTCAGTTTACAAAATCATGATAAAAGAACATTTTAAAGAAATGGTTCACCCGAAAATGAAAATTCTGTCATTAATTACTCACCTGCATGTTGTTCCAAACCTGTAAGACCTTTGTTCATCTTCGAAACGCAAATAAATGTTCATTTTTTTTTTAATGAAATCCAAGAGCTTTCTGACCCTGCATAGACAGCAACACAACTGACATGTTCAAGGCCCAGAAAGTTAGTAAGGACATCGTTAAAATAGTCAATTTGACATCAGTGATTCAACCGTAATGTTATGAAGCTAAGGAGAATATTTTTTTTTTATGTGCAAAGAAACAAAAATAACTTCATTCAACAGTAGTTTCTTCTCTTCTGTATCAGTCTTCGACACACGTTCACGAGAGCACCACACACATCCAAAAGGAAGTTGGACCTGTAACAGCCATGAAGAAATAAAAAGATGTAAAATATTTACTGTAAATAGTACTAAAAAAGTTATTGATCTTACATGACTAACATTATTTTTTGATGTAAGGGACACAAATGCCATTTAAATACTGGGGAAAGATTCAGTTGGTCATGCTTGAAAACATGCAATCATTTTAGGCTCCCAAAATATTGTAGCTCCTGTGCATGATAATTTACCCATCAGTGATCCTTCAAGAGATACTGTCAATAAACTTGAAAGTATTCTAAACAATAACTCAGATAAAATCATGTTTCATACTAAGACACTCAGTGACATGGAAACATACAAATAAAAGCAACGCTACATCAACAGAACACAGCGAACTTCAGTGCTCCTAATTAACCTTCTCCCTTGCAAATCAATACATGGTACAGGCTCTTTTTAATAGGAGTAATTATCAGCCTGTATTCATCCGTCTAATGAAACAATGCTTTGTTATGCCTGCAGCTAAACAAAAAAAAAGTTAATTGAGTTCTCTCTTGTCAAGCAGACGTTCACTCATGGCCATGTGATGCGTCTGGTTTTGGCCTGCATAATGTCTGTCTGTGTGTTGAGATGAAGGCAGATGTTTTGTTGGCCACTGATCACATTGAACACACTCACTCTCCCCACTTTTACTCCGTACCAGAATTTGATTTTTTTTTTATTTCTATTTTTCCTAGTCACCATGACAGTCTCTTCTTATTTAACACTGAAACTAAACTGAGGCTGAACAACTGATGATAAGAAATGACCCTTAACAAGACATGTGGCATACTTGTTATTTACTATTGCAGCTACTATTACATTACTTAAAGGGATAGTGCACCCGAAAATTTAGCTCACCCTCATTTAGTTCCAAACGTGTAAGACCTTCGTTCATCTTCGGAACACAAATTAAAATATTTTTGATGAAATTCAAGAGCTTTCTTGGAACTTTCTCAGATATTTAAATGGTATCTTAAATTTAGCAAGTTAACTTCCCTGATAGCACACATACATTTCGGAGATGTCTATTTGACGTCTGCAAGACGTATCTTTTAGGGTGTTTGCTCATATGCAATATGTTTTATAGGACGTTTCCAATTAGATGTCAAAAAGATGCCTATTAGATGTCTGTAAGATGTTTATGATTTAGATTGTATGTAAAACTGACATCTTATGTCAGATATTTGTACATAGCAGATGCTTTTCAGATCAAGTGATCTTTAACAGACATCTTGGAGAGGTACGTGTGCTATCTGGGTTTGACAGTCCTAACAACTATCCTATTAAAATACACACCCCACAAGCATATCCTTGAAGCCCAATTTGAAAACTGAATTATTAGTTTATAACGCTACGTTCACACTGTCACTTTTTGGGATTGACAACCGCATTTACTTACAGGTGTGAGTCTCGAAATGTCCCGTTCACACAGCAGCTTATTAAAGCGCCTCGAATACTGTCTGTATGAGCGTGCAAGGGGAGTCAAGTCCGTATTACTTAGTAACCATAACAACAGTGGCCAAAATGGCGAGGTCCATAAAACTGAACGTTTTATCACTTTCTGACACGTCAAGAGTCCCGTCGAGCCTCAAGTTCATTCATTAAACCAGTGGTTCTCCAGTTCATTCATTAAACCAGTGGTCTCAATCCTGGTCCTGGGGGCCCCCTGCTCTGCACATTTTGCATGTCTCCCTTATTTCACACACCTGATTCAGATCATCAACTCATTAGGAGAGAGATCCATGAACTGAACTAATGAGCTGATGATCTCAATCAGGTGTGTGAAATAAGGGAGACATGCAAAATGTGCAGAGCAGGGGGCCCCCAGGACCAGGATTGAGAACCACTGCATTAAACCTTCATTAACCAACAGCAGCTTTTATATTTGGGAGGAGGGCGGAGCATTTGAGCCGCGCACCAAACACAAAACTGACGGGATCGGCTCCGGTGGAGACTGGATATAAAACTTTCAGCAGCTCCTTTCTCCGTGACTCTAATTACCGAAACTTACATGGAAAAAGCACGCGACACACGGTAGATGCGCGTTTGTACGGCAGAGCGGCTCTCTCGTACTGAATGACCTGACAGACTAGTTGTCCAGTCCTGTTCCGTTCACACAGCGCGTTTTTTCTGAAAATGCGGTTGTGAGTCCTGAAAATGTACGGGTGTAAGTTCGGTTATAGAATGCGGTTGTCACACCCGTAAATAACCATACTGTTTGTAAACGTAACCGTATTAAGGACTCAGATACAGGACTGACAACCTTATTCTGCTGCTGTGTGAACGTGGCCTAAGAGAACATCCTGAAAACAACATGGTCTCACAGACAGTAAAGTTTATTTAAAATGCTTTGAGACAATTTATACAAAAAAAAAGAAAAAGATGACGAAGAACTCAAACATGAAAGGAAACCTGGCAGTTTTAAAATCAATTTAATATACAGACATTGTTTGAATGATCAGAACGACTGCTAAAATCCAGGGTGGAATGAATGATTCATGAAGGCACTATTGAGTGTACACCTAATGTTGGTTTGAGCCTCTTTCTTCCTTTTATCTTCTGGTAAAATGCAGTATAATTAGGACTTCTGAGAGGGCATTAGTCTGTTGAGACCAAGGTACCTAAGCCAATACTGCGATACAAGATGATACTTGCAGTTTTCATTCAACGAACCTGTTCTGGGCCAATAAGGCCTCACACAGTAACAGGTAGAAATAGGAACATGGTGGACAGATCTAATGGTCTCGAACCTGTCCAAAACAATCTCTGTACCTGAACAATGGAAGATGAAAGTTCAGGGGGGGGGGAGAGAGAGAAATAGAAAAGCAAGCAAGCACCAGTGGGGTCCCCAAAAGGATGTCTATTTTCTAAATAACTAGTAACTCTACAACTTTGAATTTCTTACAACCGTTTGGTCCAATTACATAAAATATACATGTAAATACAGTTTGTACAGATATGAAATCTGTTTTACCACATTCTAAACTCTGGCTACAATACCTTTACTAAAGTCTGTAAACACTGTTCATGGCATTCTATTAAAAATGAATATACACAATGCAAGAAAGTGTTAAGAATTCACAAAACCACAGTTAGTAGTAAAATAAGGAGGTGCTCCTAATGTACCAAACATCTGGTACAAAAAGCTGTACCCTTTTGACCCTGTTCAAAATTGATTTTTCACAACAGTGACTGATGGCCAAAGAAGGTTCTGTCATTTTTCTTTTGGAAGGCATGAAGAATCACGTGAAAATTTGATGTTTGATGTCACAAATGCTTTCACTGCTGTGAATGTCCATAAAAAGATACTGGGCTCAAAGTGGTTTGATTTTGAGCGTCACAGTCAGCACTTGTGTGAAGTCTCTCAAAAAACACACTCTTCCAGGCATTTGTGTCCACATTGTAGATGTCCTCTTCTTCTCTTCCCAGTGAATGTGACAGAACAGTATATGAACGGGCCAAACGACACTTGGACCATGCTAATGTCAACTCTAGTTTACTTTTGGATAGATTTTCTCGTAAAAGAAGTTCTGAGCCAGCAGGTAAAGCTCTCCGTCTTTTTCCCTGACGCTGTGAGCGCGTACAAACTGAAACTGTTCCAGCGCAAACTCGTAGAACTCGTTCTCCATCTTCCATATGTTGGACTGCTGCAGCTTTGAGATGGACTCTTTAGTGGGAGGTTTCTTCTCACTCGTTTTCCTCAGGTGAGATTTCTTGCCTGCAGTTTAAGTCAAAGACAAAATAAAACGCAGTTTTATATCCATCCACCAGGCTGTTTCTCACACAGAGCTATTGTTTTCCCCTTTTGTGTTACATGGAGAAAAGTAAGCAGAACTGTGTCTTTTTGTTGAACCATGACTAATTTTTGACAACGAAGTACCTGTGCGGTAGAGCTCGGTCGCTCCTCTGAAGAAGCGTGGCAGTGCTGCCTCGAGCATCATGATAAAATCCTCCAGCTCCTCGGTCACTCCCACAAGCAGATACTCATTCACTAAATTATACTTGGCCTGCTCGAGAGCCCACCTACTGCCAACATTCCTGCACAAACAGACACACCAGATCATTTCCAGCTCCTACATGCAGTCATTTTGAGAACAAATCTGTAAAGAGCAAATCAATCAATTTGTCTAATGCAGAAGAGCATTAAGTGAAAGACAGAGTAACAGGCTGCTCATGTTACCCACCAGCACTCAGAGTAATGGCCACAGAAGAACGGGATCTGTAACCAGAGCTTCTCAGGAGCACAATCAGAACCTCCTGATGACACACACTCATCAAACGTCTGAAACATAGTCACACATATTGCATCTTAGCATCAATACAGTGACAAAATTCTTAGTTATGTTGAATGAACAGTTTAAAACAGTAATACCTTTTTGTCTCCCTGCTTTCTCCGTCTGAGACCTGGTCGATAATCGTCTCCAAATCGGAGAAAATAGTAGTACGACACCAGCCTCTCGATGGGGTCCCGTACAATGTTGATGTAAACCGGCTTCCCCTTGACTCCAAACCTATTGAGGAAAACATATTATATTATTCTTTGTCAATTCTGTTCTATTCCACCTATATACTACAACTATACTATACTATTTGTCTATTTCTGTTTATTTATATATTTACATATACATGTGTGTATTTTATTCACATATACTTGTTAAGTTTTTGACATTTTTTTAAAGAAGTCTCTTCTGCTCACTGCATTTATTTGATCCAAAATACAGCAAATGCAGTATTATTGTGAAATATTTGTACTATTTAAAATAACTGCTTTCTATTTGAATATATTTTAAAATGTAATTTATTCCTGTGATCAAAGCTAAATTTTCAGCATTATTACTCCAGTCTTCAGTGTCACATGATCCCTCAGAAATTATTCTATTATGCTGATTTGCTATTCAATAACATTTATTATTATAATTATTAGCAATACTTAAAACAATTGAGTATATTTTTTTCAAGATTCTTTGATGAATAGAAAGTGATGATAAAGACATTTGTTACAAAAGATTTCCATTTTAGAAAAATGCTGCTCTTCTGAACTTTCAATTCTTCAAAGAAACCTGAACAAAATATATATACCCAGCTGTTTTCAACATAATAATAATAATAATAATAATATTACTCTCTGATTATATTATATTTCACTATATTATACTATATTATATTATATTATTATATATTTTGAGTCCACTCCAGAAGACACCTGTAAAAAATGCTTATTTGTTGCCTTTTTTCTACATTCTTAATTTTCTAATATACGTTTTCTTCGTTACAATTATATTATATCATCACCGAAATTTAATACAAATTTCAGAATTTTTAATATGATGTTTCTTTTGCTTTAATAACAGCAGCACATAAACTCCACAAATTTGTGCAAAATGATTATGATGATCATGTTTAGAACAACATAAAAAAAACAAACCAACTAAACCAAATAAAACAAATCAAAGCAAAATCTAAAAAGCTAAATAAAAGCAAAGCAAAACAAAAATCTACACAAAAAGTTATGCAAAGCAAAGCAAACGAAAATTGCATTTGTTGTGTAATGTGCTTTATGTGCAGTTCAAACGTTTGGGGTCAGTAAGGCTTTTTTTTGTTTGTTTTATAACAGCAGCACATAAACTCCACAAATTTGTGCAAAAATTATGATGATGATCATGTGTAAAACAAAAAAACAAACCAAACAATGCTAAACAAAGTAAAGCAAAACAAAACAAAAAGCTAAACAAAAAAGTGAAGCAAAGCAAAACAAAAAAATAGCATTTGTTGTGTAACGTGCTTTATGTACAGTGCAGGTTTTTTTTTTTTAAGAACAGCAGCACATAAACTCCACAAATTTGTGCAAAATGATTGATGATCATCATGTGTAAAACAAAATAAAACAAAACCAAAACAAAGCAAAGCAAAACAAAACAACAACAACAACAAAACACATTTGTTGTAATGTGCTTTATGTACAGTACAGGTCAAATTTAGTCAATGTTTTGTTTTTTATTTTTTTTTTTTAAGAACAACAGCATAAACTCCACAAATTTGTGCAAAAATGATTCTGATGATCATGTGTAAAACAAAAACAAAACAAAAACACAAAGCAAAGTAAAGAAAAACAAAAACAAAACACAACAAACCAAAACCAAACCAAACTAAAATCACATTTGTTGTCATGTGCTTTATGTACAGTACAGTTGAAACGTTTGGGGTCAGTACGTTTTTTTTGTTTTTTTTTCTTAATGAATGCTAGACGTTTATAATGTTACAACAATTTCTGAAAGATCATGTGACACCGAAGACTAAAAATACTAACTACAGCTAGCAGAATAAATAATGGCTGCTGAAAATACAGCTTTGTTGTCACAGAAATAAATAACAAAATTTAATACAAATTTCTGAATTTCAATACGATGTTCCTTTTGCTTTAATAACAGCAGCACATAAATCTGTGCAAAAATTATAATGCTCATTGACAACCAAAAACCAAATCCAACAAAACAAAAAATTCAATCTGATTTCAGACTCCAAATCCACAGAGAAAAAATAAAAACATGTTCCACTTTCAACCACTAGAGTGCAGCACTTAAATGTATCTTCTCACATCAGTGCATTAAGTAGCTGGCTGATGGATGTCCCATTTTTCAGGAACAGACAACAACAAATGTACTATTTGATAAGGTCTTGTGTGCCTTAAGAGCACATATAATCATATTAACTACGGTGAAGTTTAGTGCTATTGCTTCCAGTGACTGTAGTGATGATTTTGTATCAATACAGCAAAACTCACTTTGTGAAGTCCAGGTAGGCGACATGGCCATGGTAGAAACCCGGTTTCATTTCTCGCCAGGATGTCACGTTCCTTACAAACCTCATCTGTAAGCACAAGATAACACATTCGATTTGTACCTGTACACAGTATACAAACCTCTAAATTTATTTTCCTGCATGTGTGATATACCCCCATCATTCAAGCATCAGCGATATCCAAATCTTAAATAACAATCTCGCACTAATGTACTGCATCTGTCACGGGCTGCTAAACAACCCAGCCAAGTGACTACTTAATGCAAACACATTTCAGCAATGTTTTCTCCAAACATCCTCCCCATAGTCCCACAGCTGTACTCCACTGGGAGGGAAAGGTTGTACCATCTGCACAAACGAAAAGCTGTGTCGAAAGCTAGACTGGATATTACCTTGGCAAAAATCACCCATAAATAACACCTTCCCTCCCCCCTGCTCCGAGGTATATTATTTTGCGGATGGCAATGACGTGAATACAAATGTAAACATACGCTCATGATCGCAGACTGACAGAGCCACACGCTGTGTTGAATAATGTTCACAAGTGTGAGGTCAAAATGATGCGTGAACACTATTTTTTTGTAAGGAAGCACCTTCAACACAAAACTTGTCAAAACTCAAGATTGATTTGTATAGCTGACAACACGTTTCCCTATATAACAATACACATGATGAATAGAGAATTCTTTCTTTACTGCTGTCAACAAGATCTGCGCTTCATTCTTTTCCCCCCTTGTTCTTCTGTTTATCTATTGGTTCAGCTTGTTCTGCGCTGCTTGTCACACAAAGGCACAGCAGCAGTGTGGATATTGACAGTAGGTTATGAATTATGGAGGTGGAGCCAGAGACGAGACTGCTTGTTAGAGACAATGCGCGACAGAAACGCAGGGCCGCTGTGCTAACATCACCTGGCCTGTCAGAGTGAAAATTGAGCAAAAGACCAATCACAATGTCATCAGTACAAGCACACTACACTTCTGCACTTGGTCCAATGTACACAAGATGAGTGTGTCTGTAAAATATACCCAATAGCTGGCATATACAGTATCTGGCTATTTAATCATCGCATGTTAAGTTCACTTTTACATGCTGTTTGAACATTAATGTGCGTTGGCAGTGTATGTACACATCTACCCTATAATGATAAAAATCCATGCAGTGGTTTTTAATTAATCTGTAAAAAATAATATCCCCTTTTTCAAATCGAGCCATTCTGAGATGCCTGTCGTTGTGGCATCACACCCACAGAGGCCGCTCCCACGATAGTTGATTGACATGAGCGTCTTACCTCAGATCAGTTGTAACAGTCCAACCTCCATGATTTGATGCCGGAGCAGGGATGTAAGTTAGACAAGAATTGAGCGATTGAGGTGTTGTGTTGCTGGATGTAATAATGAACATAGTGGTCGTCATTTACTCCCGACATCTGAGCAGCTGAAGATGCAGTGGATTACGTTTGTTTATAAAGGGAATGTGCCTCCTGATCTACATATATCCGTCTATGTTCGTACGAATCATTCGTAATCCAGCAGAAGTGAGTATAAGGGTTTTTTTTTAATGCATCTTTGCAATCGCCTTTCCTAATAATGTGCTAGTTAGCAAGTTTAGCGGCTAAACTCGGCTAAATGCGGCTAAAGTAAACAGGCTCGTCACTCCACAGAGAGAAAAGAGGGGCGGGGCGAGCAGAGCTCATTTGCATTTAAAGCAGCCTCGACCAGAATGGGATGATTTTTGCACAGCTGACTTTGGTAAAAAGGGTGTTGCTTTACACTACCATTGAGAATGTTTAACCAAAGTATATTATAGACTTTTCATTAACACCCGAAATAATCATATCAACTTGTGGAGAATGGGCATCCGATGACCCCTTATTATTATATAAGTATATAAGTATTTTTTAAAAAGTGAGAAGTACGTTTTAAAACTCTGATCATCTGCAAGTATATTTAAAGGGTTAGTCCACCAAAAAATTTAAATTCTGTCATTAATTACTCGCCCTTATGTCGTTCCAAACTCGTAAGACCTTCGTTCATCTTTGGAACACAAATTAGGATATTTTTAATAAAATCTGAAACCTTTCCGACCCTGCATAAACAGCAACGCAACCGAAATGTTCAAATGACCCAGTAAAAGGTACTTTTTAGGGATGGGACAATAAATCAATTCGTGGATTGACTGTGAGATCTTCCGAATGAAGATCTGCATTCTTTTTCGCCATTCTTTTTGGAATTGATTCTGAGCTTAGATTTGAACAGCAGATGGCGTTCTAATCTAGTTTTTATCCACACACTCAAATGCTCATGAAGAAGAGTGCTGAAGAGAACTTGTACGTTCGGCCAAAGAGTCATGTAATTTCACCTCGGCTCAGAATGCTTTTATGACACGAGATTATTGTAAACACAGCCCACTGTGAACACCCTTGTAATTCGCTTCAACCTTTTCAAATTGTATAAATGATTAAGTATAAATTGTATAATGTATAAATTGTTGCATTGCTATCTATACGGGGTCAGAAAGCTCTCAGATTTCATCAAAAGTATCTTAATTTATGTTCCAAAGTTGAACGAAAGTCTTACGGGTTTAGAACGACATGAGGGTGAGTAATTAATGACAGAATTTTTTATTTTGGGTGAATTATTGCTTTAAAATACATCTGATATTTAAATTCAAAATTACATAAATAAAAGATGGAATTTAAACCTAGAATAACTGCATTCAGGTTATACACTACAGTTCTACAGTTTGAGCTCAGTAAGATTTTTCAAAGAAATAATGCTTGTATTAAGCATTTAATCAAAAGTGATTTAAAATACTTTTACATTGTTACAAAAATATACATTTCAAATGATGTTCTTTTGAACTTTGTATTCATCATAAGAGATGCATCACTGTTTCCACACACACAAAAAAACAGCAGTAAAACAGTTTTTAACACAGATAATAAATAATAAATGTTTACTGAGCACCAAATCTGCATATTAGAATGATTTCTGAAGAAGCATGTGACACTGAAAACTGGAGTAATGGCTGCTAAAATTTCAGCAGTTATTTTAAATTATAATAATATTTCAGAATATTGTTTTTACTGTAGTTTTAATCAGATAATTGTATCCCACAATGTAATACCCCATGAACATCTATTTTCAGTGTGGCAATATTTCAATGACATTTAGAGTGCTTTCACATATAGTAGACTTCAAATGAACAAAAACTAGTTATGGATTTGAAAAAGGGACTCCGCTGAACCATAAAAGGACACTGGCTCCTGTAGGGAGGTCTGAATTAATACAGTTGACCCTTGGACCATTTGGAGTGCTCAAATGAACTAGGTTTAAAAAAAAAAAAAAAATGTCCTTAATCACATATGAGTGGACTTGCAAAGCTTAAAGGAGAAGTCCACTTCCAGAACAACAATTTACAGATAATGTACTCACCCCCTTGTCATCCAAGATGTTCATGTCTTTCTTTCTTCAGCTCTAAAGTAATTATGTTTTTTTTGAGGAAAACATTTCAGGCTTTTTCTCCATATAATGGACTGCTATGGTGCCCCGATTTTGAACTTCCAAATGCAGTTTAAATGCAGCTTCAAACGATCCCAAATGCGGTTATAAACGATCCAATAAAAACAATCTAATTTTCATAAAAATAATACAATTTACATAATTTTTAATGTCAAACGCTTGTCTTGTCTTGCTCTTCCCTACCTCTGTTTTTTTCCGGGTGATGACAGTTAGGGTACGTTGAAAAACTACCATTTCACGTTCTCCCTCAACTTCAAATTTGTCCTATATCACTGTTTTACCTTATTTGTTAAGGGTGTTTGATCTCCTTTGCATGGTCACTTTGTAAAGACTGGGTCGGTACTTCTGCAGCGATGTAGGATGATTTTTAAATGATTTTTGAAGTTGAGGGAAAAAATACAATTGGAGTTTTTCAACATACCCTAACTGTCTTGAGCCAGAATACACAGTTCAGGCAAAGCAAGACAAAACGAGCATTTGAGATTAAAAAAGTATTTAAATTGTATTTTTGTAATGCAAATAACCGATCATTTTGCTAGATAAGACCCTTCTTCCTCAGCGGGGATTGTTTACGACCACATTTGGGATCTTTAAAGCCGCATTTAAACTGCATTTTGGAAGTTCAAAATTGGGGCACCATAGCAGTCCATTATATAGAGAAAAATCCTGAAATGTTTTCCTCAAAAAACAATTTCTTTACGACTGAAGAAAGAAAGACATGAACATGGGCTGAGTACATTATCTGTAAATTGTTGTTCTGGAAGTGGACTTCTTTAAGAATGCTGTACACATACAGTAAATGGACTAAAATGTTAAAGTCTGTGTAAAGGCAATTCAGAGAATTGTTTCTAAACACAAAATAAATGTTAGAAATGTATTGCTGAAAACACATTACAAAAACTGATCTGTCAGTGGTTCACAACTCCAGTCCTCAGGGCCCACTGCTCTGCATATTTTGTATGTTTCTGAATCTGACACACTTCAGTTCATGGATCTTTCTCTTAACGAGCTGATGATCTGAATCAGGTGCGTTAAATGAGGGAGACAAACAAAATGTGCAGAGCAGTGGGCCCCGGGGACTGGAGTTGAGAACCACTGATCTATGTAGTACTGAATTGTGGAGTTAGACCATTAAACAGTTTTTTTTGGCAGGACTGAAATGATGCACTGGAGCCACTGAGCATGGGCCCTCCCCTAACACTGTAATAACTAGAGTGTAGAACCATCCGTGGTTCACCTTAATTTGACATTTTTCTGTTGTGTGATAAATTCAGAACAAATATTTAACATTGCTTTACACAGACAAACAATTTTATAATATTTACAGAAATGGCTAAAAATTATTTTATTGTAACGTAATGGACATGTTACCTGGTCCTGCAGGGACATGACCGGATTATTCTTGGTGGTGTTGATGTGGAGAACATGGAACCGGTTCTTTCCGCACAAGTCATATGCAATGTTGGTGAAGGAGGTGCTGGCAGTCTTGGGGACACGGTTATAGATGATGATCAGATCTTCAATCTCAGGCAATGCAGGAGAGTCCCGCAGGCCGTCCCGTGTCTGTCTCTGCTCCACCTCTCGCACCTCGTGTCTGGCCATGGTGCGCTCTGCAAAAGAGAGACGCTCAGGTTAACATCTTCAAGCGCTTTTATCTTTTCTTTTTTATTTGCATAAACCCTAAAATTATATAAATACTATTACAGACTTGAATACTACAGTAGAATTTCTACAGATTTAAAGGTATAGTTCACCAAAAAATGAAAAATCTGTCATCATCTACTTACTTTCATGTCATTCAAACCTGAATGACTTAATTTCTGTATATTGGTAAACAAACAGTTTTCCTTTCCCATTGACTTTTTACTGTATGGTTACCAACATTCTCCAGAATATCTTTTTATGTTCCACAGAAGATTGATGATTTGAAAACTATGACAGGATTTTAATTTTTGGGTGGGCTATCCCTTTAAATACTGTTCAACTAAAGTGATCTACGGTATATGGACACAGATCTTGAATATGTCACGGTAGATAAAACAAAGAAAGTATTGAAAACATCTCATTATGCCATGTTATTCCACACATTTAGAAATAAATTGAGTTCATCTGACCTTAGATTGTAATGAACACAACATTATAGCTGCAGAATGTATTTTCTATTTTAAAATTCTCTTATAATGATCAAAGTTTAATTGTAGGGAGAACTTTCTGCAATTTCTAAGTACATGAAGTACATAACAAGAGGATTACATGAATCCATCCATCCATCTGCAAATTTAATGCAGATAGCTGATGGAAAAAGTAGTTGTAGAGTAGTTTAAGTCTTTTCAAAGAGAGAAGGAGAGAGACGCTATAGCCAATAAATCTGGGGCAACTAAAGATCTGTGAAGGTTCCCAACAGGCCCTTCAGCCACCTGTTGGTTTAGGCGACAGAAAACAGGAGCAGGATGAAAAAGCCTGAATAATGGAGCGAGAGGAGAAAACAAAGCAAGCAGTTTCAGCCGTAGCGTGTGTTCTCCTTTATGTACACACACACACACACACACACACTCAACACAATAACTTCACCACCAGTAGTAAGATGTCAAGAGAATTCTGCACCATAAAATCCCTCAGTTTTCAGTTTCAGTGTACTTTAACAGCAAGACAAATAATTGTACATTTATACAGCCAAAGAAAGTTCTTGGATTTCAACAAAACGATCTTAATGTGTGTTTCAAAGATGAACGAAGGTCTTATGGGTTTGGAACGACATGAGGGTGAGTAATTAATGACAGAATTTTCATTTTCGGGTAAACTATCCTTTTAATATTCAGATAAAATTAAATATTTACAAGTTTGGATTTATAGTTTTATCTTTGGCAGCTGTTTCTAATTTTAAAAATCTCAAAATTTAAGAACATTGCACCTGAAGCTGAATGTGTGTCTCGAGTGAGCACAGTGGGTCACCAACAAGACTGAATGTGCTACATTTAGACTTATCAGTCTGTTCCTTTCTGACCAAACTGTTAACTTATGTGCGGTCTGAGCTGGTCACTCTCTGCTGTCTAAAGCAAGCACTGCTCACAATTTTTCAGTGTCTTCAAGGTGCTTTAAAAAGACAGCAGTGTCTCATGAGGAACCAACACTGAACAAAACAAGCTTTCCCTTGCGGATCATGTGGAGCCAAGAGAGTTCAGAATGAAAACACCAAACGGTACAGATAAAATTATCTATACAGAACAATACAGCCAATTACTCATCTCTTTCCAATTCAATTTCCAAATGAAATGAATTCCACAATATTACCATGCATCACTGAACAAAAAAAAAGGAACTACAGTTGACATACACCTTGCAGAATCTACAAAATGTTAATTATTTTACCAAAATAAAAGGGATCATACAAAATGGATGTTTTTTTTTAATTTAGTACATTATCCTGAATACAATATTTCACTAAGACATTTACATATAGTCCACAAGAGAAAATAATAGTTCAGTTTATAAAAATGACCCCTTTCAAAAGTTTACATACACTTGATTCTTAATACTGTTGTTACCTGAATGATCCACAGCTGTGCTCTTTTGTTTAGTCATAGTTGTTCATGAGTCCCTTGTTTGTCCTGAGCAGTTAAACTGCCTGCTGTTCTTCAGAAAAACGCTTCACATTTTGTTTTTGTGTTTTTGCGTTTTTGTGTATTTGAACCCTTTCTAACAATGACTATTATTTTGAGATCCATCTTTTCACACTGGGCATTCCAGTCATATTGTGCATAATAGTAGATCTGCTGTTTTTACACAATGATAAACAACAGACTTTCATTACACAAAGCCACTTAAATTTGACTAAAATAGTATCATCTCTTCTCGAGTGTAAACAAACTAAATAACAATGTGGGATTTTACGCTCTGTGCGCTAATAATGGAAAAGCACAGTGATCCTGAAAACAAAAGCCAAGCTGAAAAATAATGAAATCTCTCCCCAGTCATCACGCTGTATCATGCGCTCATTTTCCACACGGCAATTACACAAAACTCAGTTTGCTAATAGACTCATCAGTCTTCAACAGTGCACGCCTACCAGTGCATAAAATAAGCCACTTAAAATATTGATCAAGTCTTAACAAGCTTCCATGCATCAGCTGTACTGCTCTAAAGCATCCTCCACCGCAGAGGACCTTAACCACACTCAGCCTGACATCTCATCTACATCACATGTACTTAGGCTGACATCCCATCTAACTAGGACACTATCCCAAATCAACATAGCTGTCTACACTGTGATTGACACAAAGCACCAAAACTAGAATGCTCCCCTAACACATATCCTCACCAGCAATGACACTACATTTTGTCAGTTGCTTGCTTGGTTTTTAGTATTATAGTATTATACCAAAGCCCATCCCACACTGAAAGCAGCTAATAACATAAAAATGTTAAACAATAAAATAATATATCTTAAAAATGTTTATTTATGTGCTTATGTAAGTTAAGTAGACCACCGTTCAAAAGCCTAAGGTCAGTAAGATGTTAATTGAAATAAATTATTAATTGTATTCAGGAAAGAATGCACTGACTTCATACAAAAATGAAAGTAAATACATTTATAATTTTACAACAGACTTGAAAGATTGGATAAAAAAAAAAAATAAAAAAAAAAAGGTAATTGCGAATTCTCACAATTCTGACTTTTTTTTTTTCTCAAAAAATTTGATATAAACTCACAATTCTGAGAAATGAAGTCAGAATTACCGGATACTATAAATCACAATTGCGAGTTATAAAGTCAGAATTGCAAGATAAAAACTTGTAATTGACTTTTTCCAGAATTGCAAGATATAAATGAGTTAACACCTCACAAATGCGAGTATAAGTCAGAATTGCAAGATAAACTCGCAATTCAGACTCTTACAAATGAGTTTACATCTCGCAATTCTGACTTTTTTTTTTCTCAGAATTGTGAGACAAACTCGGAATGCTGAGAAATGAAGCCAGAATTGGGAGATATAAACTCACAATGTCAATTCTGACTCTCTTGACAATTCTGAGTTTATATCTCGCAATTGTGACATTTTCTCAGAATTGCGAGTTTATATTTCATAATTCAGACTTTATAACATTGAGAATTGGGAGATATAAACTTGCAATTCTGAGAACATATCAGTTTTTTTTCTCCTCAGAACTGCACTTTATAACTTGCATTTGCGAATTTAAATCCCATAATTCTGAAGAAAAAAGTCAGAATTGCAAGGAAAAAAAAAAAAAAAAATAAGAATTGCGAGATAAATTCACAATTGTGAAAAAAATGTCAATCGCGAGATACAAACTTGCATTTGCGAGACAAAAAGTCAGAATTGTGAGTTTATATCTTGCAATTCTGATGTTATAACTCGCCACTGTGAGTTTATATCTTGTAATTCTGACTTAATTTCTCAAAATTTTGAGTTTCTGGCAGTTCTGAGAAAAAAAAAGTCAGAACTCTGAGTTTATATCTTGCAATTTTGACTTTAACTCACAATTGTATTACAAAGTTAGAATTGTGAGACAAACTCGCAATTCTCAGAAATAAAGCCAGAATTGTGAGATATAAACCCACAATTGCAAGTTATAAAGTCAGATTTGCAAGATTTAAACAATGTCAATTCTGACTTTTTTGACAATTCTGACAATTCTGAGTTTATATCTCACAATTGAATTAAACTCGCAAATGCGAGTTATAAAGTGCAGTTCTGAGGGGGGAAAAAACCTGAGATGTTCTTAGAACTGTGAATTTATATTTCATAATTCAGACTTTATAACATTGAGAACTGGGAGATATAAACTCGTAATTCTGAGAACATATCAGGTTTTTTTTTCCCCTCAGAACTGGACTTTATAACTCGCATTTGTGAGTTTAAATCCCACAATTCTGAGGAAAAAAGTCAGAATTGCAAGAAAAAAAAAGTAAGAATTGCGAGATAAACTCACAATTGTGAAAAAAATGTCAGAATCGTGAGATACAAACTTGCATTTGCGAGACAAAAAGTCAGAATTGTGAGTTTATATCTTGCAATTCTGATTTTATAACTCGCTACTGTGAGTTTATATCTTGTAATTCTGACTTCATTTCTCAGAATTTTGAGCTTGTCGCAGTTCTGAGAAAAAAAAAGTCAGAACTGTGAGTTTATATCTTGCAATTCTGACTTTAACTCACAATTGTGTTACAAAGTTAGAATTGTGAGACAAACTCGCAATTCTCAGAAATAAAGCCAGAATTGCGAGATATAAACTCACAATTGTGAGTTAGAAAGTTAGAATTTCAAGATATAAACTCACAATTCTGACTTTGTTTCTCAGAATTGCATGTTTATACCTCGTCATTGTGACAGTTTCTCAGAATTGCAAGTTTATATCTCATAATTCTGACTTTATAACACGCAATAGCTAGTTATTAATTCAGAATTGGGAGATACAAACAATTCTGAAAACATACCAGTCTTTTTTTCCCTCAGAATTGGACTTTATAACTCACAGTTGCGAGTTTATATCCTACAATATAGTAAGAAATAATAATAGAAACATTTAGTTTTGTCATCCCATTTGTGACCCTGAACCACAAAACCAGTCTTAAATAGCACGGTTATATTTGTAGCAACAGCCAAAAATACATAGTATGGGTCAAAATTATTGATTTTTCTTTTTTTGCCAAAAATCAAGTACAGATCATGTTCCATTAAGATATTTTGTAAATTTTCTACTGTACCTATATATAAAAACTTAATTTCTGATTTGTAATATACATTGCTAAGAACTTACTTTGGACAACTTTAAAGGCGATTTTCTCAATATTTTGAATTTTTTGTTTTTTTTTTTTTTGCACCCACAGATTCCAGATATATATACTCAGCCAATTATTGTCCTATCCTAACAAACAAACCTAAGGCATCACCGATAAAAGGTTGGGAGCATAACAGGCAAGAAGTGATGAAGCCTGAAACCTGAGCTGTGGTGTTTGTCCTCTGCAGGCACTAACAGAAGGCTGAAACGTCTCATAATGGAGAGGGATGGGGACGGCTCAGTTGTGTCACTGCACACAGCGTCCATTACAGCTCCACAGCCTTTCAACTCCCTCCAGCTTCTTTACATAATCACAACATGAATGCATTTCTCACACTCATGCATCATAGTTTTCATCTAGCTGATGGAGGGGAAACGCTCAACTTTTTCCAACAATGAAAGAAAGGGAGAGCCAGCAGGCATGATTGCATTGCTCATCTTAATGAGTAAAACAACCTGCTCTTTCCTGACACACAAATGCCTCTGCAGGTGATTAAGCCTTTGATGATGTTAAGAGGAGGATGCATAATTACAAGTGAAGGTGTTTGAGACGTTTTTGCTTTTGTAATTCAACCAAGGTCTGATGGGA
The DNA here is from genome assembly GCA_012976165.1 of Labeo catla. Taxonomy (NCBI): domain Eukaryota; kingdom Metazoa; phylum Chordata; class Actinopteri; order Cypriniformes; family Cyprinidae; genus Labeo; species Labeo catla. The sequence goes on from VONZ01000075.1 coordinate 1,738,154, forward strand.
GTTCATTAAAGCATCTCTTATTCTCTCTGGTTTCTGTTCTGCACAGTAGAGGGCAGCATCCTGCTGCCAGGTAGCCAAATCAGAAGGGGTTCTGGGAGGGGTTTCCCTCATGGGCAGGCTCAGCAGGTTTCCAGGAGATGTTTCATCAACAAATTAGATGTTAGACAAAACTGAGCAACTGCTGTCCACATCTTTATATCAGTACATAATTTAATGAGAAGACAGAATTTTTGTATAAAATAATGTTCTACTGGTCCTGTTATTAGAGACAGTTGTGGCCTAATGGTTAGAGAGTCGGACTTGTAACCCGAAGGTTGCAGGTTCGAGTCTAAAGCCCAGCAGGAATTGTAGATGGGGGCTGTGTGTTCACTACTGTGTGTGTATGTGTTTACTTGAATGGGTTAAATGCAGAGCACATATTCCAATTATGGGTCACCATACTTGGCCACACGTCACGTCCTTTTCTTTTCCTCCTTTCCTTTCCATTATTAGTGTAAATTATTAATGTAAGCCATAGCAAGTGCAGCTTACATCTCCCTCACACAGCATGTTATATATGCATGTTAAATTTTAGGACGTAGCGTGGCCTAGTGATTAAAAATGTAGACATAAAGGTTAAGTTGTAGGTTCCAGCCCTGCAAGCTTCAAGATAGACTTGCTGCAATAGTCAGTGTTGACGGTGATACCGGTGTCAGTCCGCAACACCAGTTTCGTCATGTGCCCACTGTGGCACATCCCCATCGTCTTTTTGATTTTTTAATAGTAATAAAAATCAGTTAGTTCAGTTAGAGAACAGTCAATGCAATTAAAACTGAATGCAGCTGCAACGCAGCCATATCATGTGAAGAGAGTGAGTCGAGCTGACTGACAAGAAGAGAAAGGTGAGAAAGACAAGACGATGGCAAAAGTTTTGCAAAAGCACCCGTTTTAAAAATATTTTGTGGAATATATAGATCGAAGTTTCATATTTATTTGGTTTCACATTATTTGCTGATTTTATTTATTTAAACTAATTTATTTTGAAATTTTATATTACATCAAGGTGTAGGCCACGCCTCCAAGCTTATTTGTTTTGCTAATAAACATTCTACATTTCTTATTTATTTGGTTCCACAGTGTTTACTGATTTGCAGTTTTGTACATTTAAACTTTAAGTTATTTGTTATTTTATATTAGGCATATAACATGGTGTGTTTTTATTTGTTTTGTTAATAAAAGTTTGTTACGTTATGTTAATGTTGCTAATTTAAAAATGAAAGTAAAATACTCACGCCACATTCACAAGCTATTTAAAACTGAAGGAAAGTGAGGAAAAGAGGGAAAACTCAAACAACTAAAAACAAACAACTGCTTGATGCCGAAGTGCAACTAATTTGAAAGTGAAAGTAAAATGTGCACAATGTTTTTACAAGCTATTTAAACGCGAACGCAAGTGAGGAAAAGAGGGAAAACTTGAACTAAAAACAAACTGCTTGACGCCAAATTACAGCTAATTTGAAAGTGAAAGTAAAATGCGCACAACACTTTTACAAGCTATTTAATACTGAAGGAAAGTGAGGAAAAGAGGGAAAACTCAAACTAAAAACAAACTGCTTGATGCTGAAGTGCAACTAATTTGAAAGTCAAAGTAAAATGCACACAGTGATTTTACAAGCTATTTAAAAGCAAAGGCAAGTGAGGAAAGAGGGAAAACTTGAACTAAAACAAACTGCTTGACGCCAAATTGCAGCTAATTTGAAAGTGAAAGTAAAATGCGACAACACTTTTACAAGCTATTTAAAACTGAAGGAAAGTGAGGAAAGAGGAAACTCAAACAAACTAAATACAAACAACTGCTTGATGCTGAATTGCAGCTAATTTGAAAGTAAAGTAGCCTAAAATGCCCAAAACAAAGCTATTTAAAACTGAAGGAAAGTGAGGAAAAGAGGGAAAAACAAACTAAAAACAAACAACTGCTTGACGCCAAATTGCCACTAATGTAAAAGTGAAAGTAAAATGTGCACAATGATTTTAGAAGCTATTTAAAACCAAAGGAAAGTGAGGAAAAGAGGGAAAACTCAAAGTAAAAACAAACAACTGCTTGATGCCAAATTGCAGCTAATTTGAAAGTGAAAGTAAAATGCACACAATGCTTTTAAAAGCTATTTAAAACCGAAGGAAAGTGAGGAAAAGAGGGAAAACTTAAACGAACTAAAAACAAACAATTGCACGGGAAAACTCAAACGAACTAAAAACAAACAGTTGCTAGATGCTGAATTGCTGCTAATAAAACATTAGAACCCATTAACTTCCATTCTATGGACAACTAATTAAAAACAAAAAAAAAACCCAGAGGACTTTCTTTTTCTACAGCATCTAATCTTCAAGGAATGAAAAGATGTTACAAGTTAAGAAAGAGACCAGAGTAGTCATACTTGGTGGAAGACAGGAAAAAAGATCTGTAAACTTCATATTTTGAAATCTACCCTTTCTCCAATACCTGTACGCCCTCTCACAATAATAGTGGCTGAAGATCCTTTCTATCCCTCTGCCAGCTATGCCCTATTCCATTCCTTTTTATTTATTATCCTAATCCAGTGCCTTTCCTCTAAAGAAAAAGCTCCAGAGGAGCCATAAGCTTATATGTAGTTAACAGATGCAGCTAAAAAGGTGCCACTATCAGGAATTTAGTTACTGGAATTCGAGCCTTTGTTGTTATTCTCATGAGGCAGTACCAAACCGCCACGTAGAAGTTCATCTCAGTACCACAAGCAGCAGGAAGAGCACTCGTGCGCTTGGAATAAGAGGCGTGTGATCAGCAGAGCAGATCTCTCATCTTTGAGCGATGACAGCAGTCTTTAAATGTGTATAAGCACGTCTGCACATGTGAGGATAGTCTCTCTGTCGGGTTTTGAAGCTCATTCAAGCAACTTTCCTGCTTGAAACTGAAAAACAAACCTGTATTAAGTTATTTTACTGTGACTAAATCTGCTCTTTTCAGACTGACAAAATATACAGTCAGGAAATATGGAAGATGACTGTAGGAGTGTGACTTAAAGGTGCAGTATGTTATACTGACAACTAGCAGATGAAATCAGCACTACAGTTTCAATTTAAAGTATTGGAGAGAGTTGTCTCTCCCGCTCAGTCCTCCTCAAACTCAAAGCTTACACGGGATTGAGGACACGCCAACAGGAACGAGACACAATAGACAATGGAAGTCGATGAGCCTTACACTGTAAATTGGGTTAGGTAGAATCTGCAATCTCTAACATCATTTGCTGGCTTCCATGGCTAGAGTATGCTGTGTTTTTGCTAAGTGGCAACCTAAGCTGTCAAAATACTATTGGGAAAATTGACAGTGGGCGGAATCATCCCGACACAGAAAGCAGATTTTAAAGTAGAATAACTGGCTAATTCTCTGAGAAATAAATATGTAAACTTCTAAATATCCACAAACATATATTGTATTATGGTATTTTTTACACTTTTACATTTAAACCGAAAAACTTGCAAATGTTTTAAAAGCTTTGAAGCCTACCATTTTTGCGATGTGGAAAACGGAATCGTGGATTTCAGTTATAAAAATGGAATTTACTGTGTAATGCGGAATGTTCTGGAATTTGCCAAATTTTTGGATGAATGAATGAAAAGCAAATCAAATCAAATAAATTAAATCCAAATGCAATATGGACTAGTGTCTGTGAATATTAAGCCACCAAAAAATACTATTTAAATATGAATACAAATTAGGGCTGGGCGATATGGCTGAAAACTGTATCACGATGTCAGTGTTTCATATCGGTCGATATCGATAATTATTGATATTTTTTATGACCCATTTAAAATAAGGACCAGGAGAAAAATAGATTACATTTAAACATTTTTATTTTAAACTTAACCTTCCTCTGATCATAATCCCCTCAGTTATTTACAATTTCCTCGCTCGCTGCGGCACTTATTTTCTGCTTATGAAGAGGAATCCAGCAGACCAGCACGAAACAACGATATGGCGCAACCAAACTGATACTGTTACATGATTGGCTGTTAGCTTGTCACTCCCTACGTTGCTAGGTTACCAGAGAGCGAGTGCCTTTGTTAATGCAACCAAACTTGCTTCGCAACCTCTGTTTTCTTCCGACGAAGAATAAAAAATATTGAACGTTTTATCAAACACATTTTTTATTGATATCGATCACGTGTCTATCGCGATACATATCGTTATCGTTTTATCGCCCAGCCCTAATACAAATATATGTTATGAGTGTCTCTGTGTGAATGAATGGCGCCGAAGCTCACAGGTGTTTTACAGTTTCTTTTGAAAAAAAAAAAGAAACTATTGTCATATTATATAGGCTACAAACAGGAGCTTAAAAGGTCTTTACAGCAACCAGTCAAAAAAAAAAAAAAAGTTTGTTTAAACTTTGAAACTGTCACAGAAATATATTACTTAGTGTAGGCCTAATGATACTACTACTACTACTACTACTACTACTAAAATTATTATTAAAACATTATTTTTTAAGGAATATTTACCAGAAAAATACAGTATTTAAAAAAGAAAGAAAATAATAATTTAATTTATTAGAAAATGTATTATAAAATCATAAATCTTTATACAACAGACCATTAAAATGGAATCTAAAAATGGAAAACACAGAAATTGGCAAAAATTTCAGAAAAAAAAAAAATAAATAAATAAATTATTTCATAGGGCCTTAACGTATTTTTGTTAAAATAAATTGCTGTTAGATTGCTGTTAAAAGTTTTACGATTTTAATTAATTAAACATTTATAACATTTTTTATAACATTTTCCATTTAGTGATTAAATTTTTCCATTTAACCATTAAAACTGAGTCTAGAAAATTTAAAACGCAATCCAGAAAAATTAAAATGGAAAAATAACGGAATTTGGTCAAAAATAAAACGGATTTCATAGGGTCTTAAAATTGTAATTTGTGTTTAATAAACTTTTAATAAATTGCTGTTAAATTGTATAAGCTTCATGATTGAAATTCGATGAAATTCAATTAAATTGACGTTTTTGATTAACTTTTTTTTTTTTTTCATTTAACCATTAAAGGAGAGTCTAGAAAAATTAAAAGCGTAATCAAAGAAAAATTAAAACAAAACATAAAACGGCATTAAAATTTTAATTTTTGTTGAACTTTGAATAAATCGCTGTTAAATTGTATAAGCTTCATGATTTCAATTAAATTGACATGTTTTTGATTCTTTTTTTTTCCATTTAACCATTAAAGCAGAGTCTAGAAAAATTAAAACGTAATCAAGAAAAATTAAAAATTAAATGTAAAGAAAGTAAAATGGAAACTTGAAGGAAAAAAATAAAACAGATTTCATAGGGTCTTAAAATCATTATTTTTGTTAAGCTTTTAATAAATTGCTGTTAAATTGTGTACGTTTTATGATTTCAATTAATTAGACGTTTTTGATTAACTTTTTTTTTTTTTCATTTAACCATTAAATCAGAGTCTAGAAAAATTACAACGCTCAAATTACAACGTAATCAAGAAAAGATCAAGATTTCATAAGGTCTTCAAATTGTAATTTTTGTTACAATTTTAATAAACTGCTGTTAAACTGTGTAAACTTCACAGAAAATAAGAGGTATAAAATGAATTTTGATGGTGTATTTCTCTGATCGATTGGCATCAATTTAGATGAAACCTCATAAACCTGAAGGAAAGGGTTTGTACAGTTTGCTACTGAAACTGTACCAGAAACATCTATTGATCTGGCTTGAGTTGAGCAACGAATGATGCAACTACAAACAGGATTCTGGAAACCCTGCTGTGGCGCCCACCGATAAACTTAGACCTAGGCCTCCACCAAAAAAACCTGGAGAAGCAGAGCATTTCACAGGAAGTCACCAGAGTCAAGCAGAACAGAAGTTTTACAGGAAACATATGTCGCAGGTCAAACCTTCACAGGCTCATTTTTTAACCTTTTAACCAACCAAACAACAGGGTGCCAGCTGGTAGTATCTCAGCGGTAATCAAGCTGATGTAATTCAAGGCAGGCAGGAGTGTCGACATTATCGGAACATAAAACAAAGCTGAGATTAATGGCCGATAGGACGCTAGGAAGGGGGCAGATGGGGAGAGGAAGGTGAGATGGATTGATCCCAATAACCTCTGCTGATTTAATTAGATACAAGCATATTTATCACCCATCTGTCATCGAGGAGGAGCATGGAGGACAGGAGCCGAGAGGCAGTACATTATCTCAGCGCACCTGGCTCAGTAAACACCCGGCTGTCTCACGGGCCAATATCATTGACAGGCGGCTCACCCTCTCCTGATTAAAGCTCCAAATTTATTGTATGACACTTCACCGTCTCAGCTCTAACACACACTCTCTCACTTTCTTTGTGTTCCTCTACCTCTAACAGCTTTTTAGTGGATGTTGAAAAATATGGACAAACATGGCAATTAGTGGGGTCGTTATTTAAGCAGTCAGCATTTTACAGCTGGCCTGAAAACAAAAAAAACCCAAAAAAAAAAAACAAGCAAATATGTCTGATCTCAAATTTAAAAACAGCTGTCTGCTGTAATTGTCTTGACATAATGAGAAAGATTTAGTTCTCTTGAAAGGAGTTGTTAAGTAAAGTGACAGCTATGAGAACAATAATGCACATGGGACAGAACGGTAAGAGAGAAGATTTTTATACTAAGAGCAAAAACAATATTGATGCAGGCTGGATTTTTGATACTAAAATTGTGACTTTGGTACAATATCAATCTCTTCATTCATTATATCATACCATAACTTCTAAATATTTTAAGTCCACTGAATTTGAAAGTTATTATTGGTCTTGCATAACTTATTATTATTATTATTATTATTACTGTTATTATTATTATTACTGTTATTATTATTATTACAGTTAATAATAATAATAATAATAGCCAAATAAATAAAGTTACACATAGTAAAACACAATATGTGTGATTGTATAGTATCATATCATACATCATAACTTCTAAATATTTAAAATGCATATTTCCCTAAAGTCCACTGAATTTGAAAGTTATTATTGGTTTTGCATAATTATTGTATAATAATTATTGTATAATAATAATAATAATAGCCAAATAAATAAATAAACAAAGTTACACATAGTAAAAAAAAAAAAAATATGCGTGATTGTACAATATTATATTATATATCATAACTTATACATTTTTTAAATACATAACAATATTTCCCTAAAGTCCTACACTAAATTTGAACGTTATTATTAGCTATGCATAACTTTTATTGCCTTATTATAATTATTATTATTACAGTTAATAATAATAATAATAATAATAACAATAACAACAACAACAACAACAACAACAACAACAATAACAATAACAATAACAACAACAACAACAATAATAATAATAATGGTATTATTAATTAATACTAACAATAATATTACATAAAAGCTTATTTTAAAAAATATGTACGGTTGTATAGTAAACAAAAATCATAACTTCTAAATTTTTAAATACATAATATTTCTGGTACTACCAAGGTACTTTTTTTCTGCATGATGCAAAGTTCTACACTGAATTTGAAAGTTATTATTGGCTCTGCATTACTTATTATTATTACAGTTAATAATAATAATAATAATAATAGTAATAATAATTCTTAGCAGTAGTAGTAGTAGTAAAAAAGCAGTAAAAAAAAAAAAAAAGTAAAAAATATGTATGGTTAAATAGTAAATAATTATCATAACTTCTAAATATTTTATATACTTAATATTTCTGGGTACTTTTTTCTGAACTTGAAAGTTAGTATTGGCCCTCTATTACTAATATAAACAAAAAACAAAACAAAAAAAAAAAGAACACAGACAGGCAGTCAGACAGACAATCACTTTAAATATTTTATCATAACTTCTAAATATTTTGAATATATAACAATATTTCTGGTACCAAGGTACCTTTTCTTTCCACATGCTGCAAGGTCCTGCACAGAGTTTGAAAGTTATTATTGGCTCTGCATGGCAGTTTAGTTTCCCTCACATTTAATTAGCGTAATGATCTGAAACCATGGTTTGGCTCAGACAAAAGTCCTTGTCCTCCAAGTTTTGGCCTTTAATCTTTAATACACCACTCTGTCTTTCTCTTGTCCAAGGTGAACTTTAACTTGTGTTTTCATGGTCCTATCCATAACTGTAACTGCAGCAGAGCTTGATGGCATCATTTAATCTTGGGACTCACTAATAATCAAGATGTGATTGAAAACCATGACAAAATTCTTTAAAATGCCCATTAAACAAGAAACGAGCACTCGCCAATCTCTCACTTTCATTACAGCCCAATGCCTTTACAACGATTCCCTAAGTACAGACGATAAACATTGCAGATGACACCCATAATGACAGCCACTGCCCGCACAGGACACTTTACATCCACCGCAGATGACATAAAGAGAGAAACAAGGCAGTTATCTGAGGGATGAAAGAGTCTGTGAAGGTCAGAATCAGTTGAATGGTGTGAAACTGACTAGAGACCAGTTCTGACATCATGACAGCTCAGCTTAGCTGAGAGAAAAAAAGGTGCCTGTGGACCCTTAACCAAACAACCTTTGATTCCATGTGGCATGAGGGCAAAATCTAGCATATTTTTGGCACTGACTCAGAGCTTTTAAAAATATAACTTTGACCTTAAACTTCACACAAGTACATGGAGCTGCAGTGATCCCAAGACATGTGTTTGCTAAGGCAATTACGGTATGTCTTGTACATAGAAAATATCCGTCTATCCTGTCACTTTAAAATAGTGAATAGCATTTCTTTGCACAAAAATATGATCATTTATAATATTTGTTGTGGTACTCCTGTGAACGCACATTGAAGACTGACACGGAAGAGAAGAAATTGTTGAATAAAGTTATTTTTGTTTTCTTTGCGCACAAAAAGTATTCTTGAAGCTTCATAAAATTACAGTTGAACCACTGATGTTACATGGACTATTTCAACGAGGTCTTTGCAACCTTTCTGGGCCTTGAATGTGTCAGTTGATTTGCAGTCTGTGCAGGGTCAGAAACCTCCTGGATTTCATCAAAAATATCTTAAAGGAGAAGTCCACTTCCAAAACAACAATTTACAAATAATTTACTCACCCCCTTATCATCCAAGATGTTCATGTCTTTCTGTCTTCAGTCATAAAGAAATAATGGTTTTTGAGGAAAACATTTCAGGATTTTTCTTCATATAATGGACTTCAATTGTGCCCCTGATTTTAAACTTCCGAAATGTAGTTTAAATGCAGCATCAAAGGGCTCTAAACGATCCCAGCCGAGGAAGAAGGGTCTTATCTAGCGAAACGATCGGTCATTTTTTTTCGAAAAATAAAAAAAATTGTATACTTTTTAAGCACAGAAGCTCACATAGCACAGGCTCTCGGATGCGCCTCCACATGTCGTTCTTGAACGATTCGTTCATTTTGAACGAATCTTTAATGTGACTCGCAAAGAACGAGTCGACTCGGGGAGTGATTCGTTCAGTCACGCAATGCGCAATATCCTATTAGGTTCTGTACTGGAATTAGTTCACCTGTTTCGAGTCTTCAGGTTTTTCGAGTCGTTCGTTCATCTTATGGGGCTGTCACGTGACGCTGACTTTGCTAAAATTAACTAAATGACTGGAAAAAAAGATTTGTTCATTAGTCTGTAAAATTATCCAAACTTCCTATCACTACTACAAATCAGATCTAAGTTCATCGTCTGTGTACTCCGGCTAAAAAAGGTAGAGTATGGCGAAAAATTTCTCCTACAACTTCAGAATCGTCCGACACGTTGTACCTTTTTGTTTGTAAACAGTGTTTGACTTACTTGCACTTTCTTAGTCTTTGCGTGTTTGCTTTGTAAACACTGGGTCTGTAGATCCACCTACGTTCCGCGTGACCTTTCCACATGATTCAATAGTAGGTCGTGAACGCACATGCCAGAACCTGTTCTACACAAGCTTTTGTGTTTAAAAAGTATACAAATTTTTATTTTTTGAGAAAATGACTGATCGTTTCGCTAGATAAGACCCTTCTTCCTCGGCTGGGATCGTTTAGAGCCCTTTGAAGCTGCATTTAAACTACATTTTGGAAGTTCAAAACCAGGGGCACAACTGAAGTCCATTATATGAAGAAAAATCCTGAAATGTTTTCCTCAAAAAAACAATTTCTTTACGACTGAAGACAGAAAGACATGGACATCTTGGATGACAAGGGGGTGAGTAAAATATTTGTAAACTGTTGTTTTGGAAGCGGAGTTCTCCTTTAATTTGTCTTCTGTAGATGAACGAAGGCCTTACGGGTTTGGAACAACAATTAATGACAGAAATTTCATTTTAGGGTGAACTATACCTTTAATCAGCAAGTTAGTCATTGATCATTTAAAAATAGTGGCTTACTAAAGTCAATTTCTCGTGAATCTGACCACACTGGTTATGCTGTATGTTTTGTATGTGCACTTGAAAGAGACAACTCAACAGAAAGATGTGTTTGCTTCCCATTATATGACATGTTCATGATTTGGGGAAAACATAATTCTTTCTCCCATGTCGCTGTATTCAGCAACTCTGAGTGGCAGCAAATAGTGTCACTTAGTAATGACCCAAAATAAAGCACTTACTGCAGAAATGTGCTATAAACAACCCAGAACAACCTTAGTATTGTGCCAGTGAGTTCTGCATGGGCAAGCACAACACACAATCATATATTCTTAGACGTGGTGTAAGCTCTCCTTTAAAAGTAAAAATAGGCAAAGCTTTGTTTGAGGAGTGGGAGGTATAATAAGGTTGCATCCTCATTTCATCATTCAGTCAACAGAAGAGGATTTAACAGAGAAAAAAGAAGACATAGGGAGAAGACTGAAGCCTCAAGACACTAGAAAAAGAAAAAAACCTGAAGCTTTCAGCAAGTGAACTGCTGTTGAACCCATTTAATGTTAATGCAACGCTGTTTTCCTGTTTTTTATAAAAAGCTGTTTATTTATTCAAGATGCAACACTGGAAAAGTCTGACCCACAACTGAACTGAAAGCTTTTTCATTTCTGAGTGTTCCCCTGACGTTTAGCAGACAAACAAATGGCGGACATCACAAATCAGAGCTCATCCTCCGTGAAATTCTGCTACCTTATAATAGGAATTTAAAGCCTCTGTCTTTCATTTTGCCTCTGGAAACAGTGAAGCAAACAGACGTAACACTAAGAGCAGTGAATATTCACATGATGCATGTGAAAGATAAAGATAAGAGGCTTTATTATGTTGGCTTAATAAAATCCATCCACCCAAGCCTTTTCTCTAACACTTAATAATGTGTTCTTTTTATAAAAAAGAAAGAAAAAAAAAAATTCACCAAAAAATTAAAATAAGCCCATGATTTACCTCAAGCCATCCTAGGTGTATGACTTTCTTCTTTCAGACGAATACAATCAGAGTTATATTAAAAAAATGTCCTGGCTCTTCCAAGCTTTATAATGGCAGTGAATGGGTGTTGAGATTTTCAAGTCCAATAAAGTGCATCCACCCATCATAAAATGTGCTCCACATGGCTCCGGAGGTTAATTAAGGCCTTCTGAAGTGAATCAATGTGCGGTTGTGTAAGAAAAATATCCACCTTTAAAATGTTATAAACCACAATCTCTAGCTTTCTCCAGCTGTCGTACATGGGTACACGAGAGAGTTATGTTCCAGTGGATGATGTAGGACATAGCAGGGCTCTATGCTTACTTTTATTTTTAGGAGCACTTGTGGGAAAAAAAAAAAAATTAGGAGCAGTCAAAAAATTTTAGGAGCACCTTCTTATCAGTAATCAAAATATCTGATCAAAAATTAACCTTCCCATTACAAGGTGATATTTGACTCAAAGTGATTTACAGGGGAATTTTGTTTTTGCCTTTGTAATGGCATTTTTCTAACTTAATTAAAAGTATGTCATCATTTATGTCAGATTAAAAAATATATTTTTTAATAAGCTTTTTCAAATGTCAAATTAAAGCAACAGAATAACAAGCAGAATAAAAAGTTACCAATCATATGAAATCAGTATTAACAAAATTAATTTGTACTAAAAAGGTGGCACAGAAATGGCTATAAGTGTATTTTCAGATGTTTAATGAGGCTCAGAGGTGGCATGAGTGCAATTAAATTCTTGTTAAGATTCATGTTTTAAATATAAAAATGTAAATATAGAAATATTAAATGATTTAAATAACTTAAAACACACTTTAAAAATTAAACATACTGTCAGCAGCTGGCGGCAAGTCACTGATTTTGTTACTAAATCATTCATTAATTTGATTCATTCAAATGGCTGATTCATTCAAGAATGAAGGAACTGACTGTCTTTATGAATGGGTTATTGATTCATTGACTCACTAGATTCATTTAAAAACCCACGTACATTCATAAATGATTTTAAACATTCACTCAAATGTTTCAAACTTTTTTCATCGACAAAAAGGAGCAAAATCAGGCAATACTATTTTAGTCATATATCATCACCACAGAAAAAAAAAATTATACTGTAACAGATTTTTTTTTATTCCATATATATATGGTTAACACATGCAGCACGCGTGAGATCGCAGATCGCAGCACGCAGATTAGAAGGATCCACAAAGGCTTCTAAGGGTTTGTTAATAATGTGATATTGTTGTAATAAAGGTGCAGCAGTCAACCTCAATAGCAGTGCAGAACCCGGACAGTTAAAAGAAGTGCACAAGCTCACAACAGAGGAAGCATTATGAATCAAGCTTACTTGACTACAACAGTTTATATATCAATGACATAACAAATAGAAATAACCTAAAATAATGTATAGTTATCGACGTCTTTCTGCGTCTTATGTGTAAAGTTCATGAGGCCGTTGGTGCCCTCTGCAGACACTTGATAAAATGCATAACCTATATTAGCTCTACTGTTTATAATACATTATGTATTTTATCAGTTTTGTTCAATAAAACCATATGATTACTTGCTTTTGATATGTTATTTGAACGAATTATTATTGCCTCATCGCTATTATATATGCATTTTAAGTCATTTTAAAGGCTACTGTTCACTTAGGTCTATTTTTAGCACTGTAAAAAATGTTTTGTAATTATCCAATCACTCGATTATTCTGACGATTAATCGACAGATTACTAAAATAATCATTAGTGACACCCTATCATACAGCCCACCCCTACCTAGGATGGCATTAGGGTGAGTAAATCATAGGGTATTTTTCATTTTTGGGTGAAATATCCCTTTAATGCATTAGGCATCATAAACAAAAAAAATCGGAACATCTGAATCGTTACCCAGCCCTATAAATAACTATTGTTTGTGCTTACAATACATTAACCAAATATGACCAAATGTTAAGTTATACCTGATTCGTTTAAAATTTAAATTAACAACTTGAACCTAGTGACTAATGTTATATAAAAAAACTACAATAACACATTATTGGAGATGCAAGCATAAACTACAATAAAAAATAAAATAACAAAATAACAACAGTACTAATATCAGCATGCTTGATTGAACCTTATTTTTACGTAAATGTTACCATTTTCTCTATTACTGCTAAAAAAAAGCAATGACAGTCTAAATGGTGCAGAAAATTTCAGAGAAGGATGCCGCATTGGCAGGTGCCACCTGTGATGCGACGCAAGCCACCTGCTTCAGAGACCTCACAAAGCCTTTCAGACAAAACAAACAAAAAGTTGGCACTATGCGTTTACAGCAAAGCAAGAAAACAAAAAGCTTGTAATTTAAAACTATAACACGACATTTCCAACTACAGTTTGTTTGAGGCTGAACATGAAACATCTGCACGCCACAACACAATAGCCAATCAAAATACTACAGCTGTGAGAAACAGGGTCGTAGACCAATGAGAGTGTATTAAGGCCGGGCCGACTTGGTGTCACAGCTCAGAAATAGAAACCAAGTGATCTGTAAAATGTCCCACAACAGTCATGGAAGGTTAGAAAATAGTTTCTAAAAATAGTTGATACTTTGGCACCTATTTCCTATTTTGAGCAGCATTTTGCCCTAGTGTGTCAAGAATATCTGACGAAATGTACTTTTCTGAATTGGCCTGCAGGCATGCCTTAAAACTTTCGTTAGCAATCTCTCCCATCATCCGACTCATCTTGCTAGAAGCTGGCTTCAGTAAATCCTCTTGTCCCAATTAAAGCACACTCGGTGCTTTGATGCCACTTGATCTCACTACCCCCTTAACCCCAGGGGTTTTCAGCACTAGGGGGCGATCACTGTCTCTTTCCTTTCAAATCAGCAGACAAGACAAGCTTTGGTTAATGCTTGTTCCCAATTAGCAAGCGTTACACTTCCCTATGTATGGTGAGGGCTCACGGTTTAATGAAATTATAGCAGTCGGATGAGACTCAGTGGGGAGCAGATTGAGACAGTGAGGCAGACTGGCCAAATCCTCAGTCTATTGTGCAGTGGCCTACATTTTACCTCCCTCGAACCATCCTTCTAAACCCCAACCATGAAACCATTCCGATTCCTGCAAATGAATCACACCATGCATTAATGTTATCTGCCACTAACCATACTGCCTTTTGCGTGCAATCAAATCTCTGCAGTACAACAGCACAGCATTATTCTAGCCAAAAACACCTACTTCTGCAGGAAGAGACAGTCTGATTGATGTGTAAAGTGACCAACTGCAGTTTGTTTCATTCTAATGCACATTTTTTTAAAAAGAAGTGTCTTATGCTCATCAAGGTTGCATTTGTAGTTAAAAAAACGGATTAGATGTTCAGTGAATGGACTGTAGGTGGTCCATCTATGGCAGAGACTACCACAGTATCAACTTGACCTTAACTAAACAGCTGTGTTGCAGCTCCAATACCTTCTTTACTTTGAGCACACATCAGGAGTGCTGCAGGGCCTTGTACTCGGCCCAGTTTGCTTCAGTCTGTGTCACCTTCTGCTGTCAGCGTTGGCCGCGGGCGTGTGGCTAACTCTGGAGAGGACAAAAAGTGCAGTGCCTCCATCAGCTGCCCGTTCAGTGACACTCAGTCGCTGACAGCTACTTCAGCCATGCGGATAGGCGAGCAGGAAGAGCGCTCTTATAGGGGATTTCCATCTGACTGAGCAGAGAGATGGATAAAGCTTCAGAAGAAAAAAAAGACAAGAGGAGGGAAAGGGACTGTGGTAGATGTGAAAGATAGAAGTGTGTATCTTATAATAATATATCTAAAGAGAGTCGTTTGTGAATCTTGATAACAGCTTCTAATTAGGGTTGGGTCGATGGACGATGGCATTGTCTATCGCCGATGGCCGATAGACATCACGATGCTGAGCCGGCATCGCGATCCTCCGGCCCGCCCCGCCCCCACCGCAGCAGCAACCCGCTCGCGAAAAACACACACTTAATCACACTATATAGCCAAATGAAATGCATGCTTTCAATTTCCGCAGCTTTACTTATTTTATTATTATTATTATTATTATTATTATTATTATTATGAGTAAATAATAACAAGCAAGTTGTTAGCGATGACAATACAAATTACAGTGAACTCCAAACAAATTACACGTATTAAAAGAAACCATTTCTTTTGCTAGCTAGCGGATAACTTGACCGCAAATCCTACACACCACTTCAGACGTGTCTCGTGGCTGTCCTCTTTCATTCGGTCTAAAGCCAAAGTATTGCCAGATAGGTGAATTTGCACCTTTTTTACCAACCAAGTTTGTCGACGCCATTATAACGACACAGATCACTGTGCCTATTCATGCCAGAGTCCCGCGGAAAAATTGACTGACAGGTGGTAATTTGTGTGTAACTTATCTTTATTTATTTATGGTTTGGTTATGGGTAAAACAAAGACCATGCGGGTCAGGTAGTGGAAACGGTAGGCTACAATTAATTAATTCGTTATGAATTAATTATTTAACAACAACCATCCCTCCTACGACGACGATGCCGTCGTCCATCGCGATGTTTCACATTAGACATCGTACGATGCCAAATTGGTCGACATCGCCCAACCCTACTTCTAATGTAAACTGATGTTAAAAGCTTTGATTTAAAAGCTCAAACAGAAGTCAAAATGTAAGAATAAAGATTGAGATTGAGAATAAAGTCAAAATATTATGAGAATAAAGTGGAAATATTTCAAGAATAAAGTAGAAATGTTACAAGAATAAAGTCGAAATGTTTCAAAAATGTCAAAATTAAGAGAATAAAGTCGAAATATTACAAAAAGTCTAAATGTTTCAAGAATAAAGCCAAAATTATGAGAATAGTCAAAATATTGATAAAGTTGAAATTACAATAAAGCTAAAATATTTTGAGAATAAAGTTGAAATGTTTCAAGAATAAAGTCGAAATTATGAGAATAAAGTCGAAATTACAAGAATAAAGTTTAAATATTTCGAGAATAAAGTCAAAATATTTTGAAAATAAAGCCAAAATATTTCTAGAATAAAGTCAAAATTCCAAGAATAAAGTTGAAATTACACAAATAAAGTAGAAATATTACGAGAATAAAGTCGAAACATTTCGAGAATAAAGACGAAATATTACGAGCATAAAGCCAAAATATTTTGAGAATGAAGTCAAAATTATGAGAATAAAGTCAATATATTATGAAAATAAAGATGAAATTATAAGAATAAAGTTTAAATATTTTGAGAATAGTCGAAATGTTTCAAGAATAAAGTCGAAATTATGAGAATAAAGTAGAAATTCAGAGAATAAAGTCTAAATATTTTGAGAATAAAGTCGAAACGTTTAGAGAATAAAGACGAAATAAGAATAAAGTTGAAATTATGAGAATAAAGTTTAAATATTTCGAGAATAAAGTCAAAATATTTTGAGAATAAAGTCGAAATGTTTCAAGAATAAAGTCGAAATTATGAGAATAATGTCTAAATATTTTGAGAATAAAGTCGAAATTACAAGAATAAAGTTTAAATATTTTGAATATAAAGTCAAAATATTTTGAATATAAAGTCAAAATATTTTGAGAATAAATTTGAAATTACACGAATTAAGTAGAAATTCCAAGAATAAAGTTTAAATATTTTGAGAATAAAGTCGAAATGTTTCAAGAATAAAGTCAAAATTATGAGAATAATGTTGAAATATTAAAAAAAAAAAAAAAAGTCAAAATTACAAGAATAGTTTAAATATTTTGAGAATAAAGTCATAATGTTTAGAGAATAAAGCAACAATATTTTGAGAATAAAGTAAAAATTCAGAGAATAAAGTTGAAATTACGTGAATAGTCGAAATATTGTGAGAATAAAGTCGAAAAGTTTCGAGAATAAAGACGAAATATTATGAGAATAAAGCCAAAATATTTTGAGAATAAAGTCAAAATTATGAGAATAAAGTCAAAATATTACGAAAATAAAGTTGAAATGTTTCGAGAATAAAGTCAAAATTACAAGAATAAAGTTGAAATTCCGAGAATAAAGTCTAAATATTTTGAGAATAAAGTCAAAATTATGAAAATAAAGATGGAATATTTCGAGAATAAAGTCCAAATATTTTGAGAATATAGTCAAAATTACGAGAATTAATTTGTAGCAATTACGAGATTAAAGTTATAATATTTTGAGAGTATACAGTAGTCAACACGAAGTGGATCAAAACCTCTCAAAGTTTTCCTAAAACCAAAACAATACCCGTTCTTGTCTTAGAACAACTTTGATGAACTTTTGATCCACTTCAAATGTTGACTACTGTATTCTAGCCTATTGAGCATACAAATGGCCCAGATTGGGAGCACCGGGAGATATTCCGAAGTGTCAGCTTTCAAAATCTGTCAATTTTATAGCAAAATACAAACAATATGTCTACAGATCGCTGTATTTGCCTCATGCGGCATGCAAATCAGTCATCTTTCCGACTGCAATGAGAAATCTGTTTTATTAAATTAGGCTATTTTTTTTTTTTCATTCCTTCTGATGTTCCTTCACATTCATATCATGCTGTAAACTTGAAATAAAGAGGAAAAACACGTGTATAATTTGTATTTCATAATAAGACTGACAGAATTTGAAAGCTGAGCTATTCTATTAAAAGCAACAAAGCACAACATTATTGTGATTACTGGGTGGCTGGCACGCTACAAATAATGAGTGGAAGACGTTAAATATTATGTTCAATCATTTACTGTATTATACAGAACCATGAATGAAACAGCTTGCGAATACTCACTTACATACCTCAGAAAAGACAACAACATAACTTTTGTTAAGGAGCTGTTTTATTGTTGTTTTTAATTAAATATCATTCACAGGAATGAAAAGTTGAATGCCACAGACATTTTTGCAGAGTAGGTGGTGGAATTTTAACAAAGAAAACAGTGTAATTTAAAGAAATGAATGTCTCACTGTAATCAAAAATACGACTGATTCACATGAATACGATCTGTGAATCTGTCCCGCCACATTAAAGAGCATGAAATACATTATTGCAAGACACATCATTTGTATTTCACTAAAAAAACTGACAGATTTTGAAAGCTGAGACTGTGTTTTATATTAAAAGTACCAAAAGCACAAAGCTTATTGCTATTATTGGGTGGCTAGCACACCACAAATAGGCCTAATGAATGCAATCAAAGACAAGAAATATTATTCCCAAGCATACTGCCCCTGCAAGTATAACATATGGTATAATTTCTGCTATAAATCCCACATATATTCACCTAAACTCCAGTGGCCTGGCAACTTCTTCTGGTGCTCCCAATCCGGGCCATTTGCATGCACAGGCTATACTCTCAAAATATTATAACTTTAATTGCTACAATTCAATTCTCAAAACAATTAGACTTAATTCTCAAAATATTATAACTTTAATTGTTACAATTAAATTCTCAAAACAATTAGACTTAATTTTTAAAATATTATGACTTTAATCTCGTAATTTAAGATTTTTTATTTCTTGACTTGGCACTAAAAACGCTGCTGTAACAGCGAAAACAGACAAAACATTTAAAAAAGAGTTTTGTTTTTATTTATAAAATATTAAAATTGAAATATAGATTTACAAAATAAATTAAAACATACATGTATAAAATTAAGTAAACAAATAAATGCAATAAAAATATTTCATTAAATAATCTATAACTATTTGCCTGCATTCTTACCAAAAAAAAAAAAAAAAACTGAAAAAAGAATGAACTAGCTACGTTGATCAAGCATGTTTTCTATGGATTTTGTAAGGCAGCACTTAAATGATCTGTAGATGGCTTCAAATATCATTCACTATTTTTACACATAATGCACACCACTATTTTCTCATTAAATATCATTAAGTCTCACAATTCAGCTTCATTAGCGCCGGGCTAATTATCTGACAAGACAAATTAGTTCTAATGACTGAAATGTTCAGAGAACAAAGGCATAATGCAACAAACATGATCTAAATGATTTTGACATTACAAAAATAATGCATGGCTTTGATCCACAGAAAAGAAACCGTGACTGTTCAGGGGAAACACAGACTTAATGTAACATTACTGACAGCTGGAGCTTTAATTGCTCTCAGTATTCACGTAGAAACAGACGTCAACATCTCCAACATTCAGCCTCAATGAGCAGTAGGTTAGCTTTGTTTGGGCCTGATTAATTGGATTTCATTTAATTATTCCACAAAAACTAAACTTTGTTCACATTCAAAAATATATTTTTCATTTTAAATGCATCTATTCAACAATTATTTGTTTGGAAAGAATGTTTTTACTTTAAAAAAAATAATAAGCACTATTCTTTTGCTAAATACCATGTCTGCACATTAAGAAATTAAAAACTGCATTAACAATATATATATTTTTAATCAAATATGTTTTATATTCAACACTTATTTTGCTAATTTAAGTCTAAGAAATTAAAGCATTCCACAAATAAACCTTTGTTGTTCAATATAATAATAAAATAATAATTTTATATTGAAAACTTCAAGTATTTAACACTATTCTTTTGCTGGTATTTCCTTTGCATGCTGCATGCTGATACTGCATGCTGCTACAAATGTCAATACAGATTAACTTCTATTGAGCTGGAACATTTGAACTCTGCAGTATAAACTATAGACACCTAAGACAACACAAAAGAGAAGTCTAATAAATGTTTTTGCAGATGCTTTCTGCATAGCGGTCGGCTCTGAGTTTTCGGGCTAAGACGGAGTGGCTGCACTCTTGGCCTGGCTTACACTGCTGACTCAGGGAACCAGAGAGTCTCTATGGGCCTTCAAACTGCTGACAGCACACTGGCCTAATTCTCTGTCTCACACTATCAGTGTGTGTGTGTGTGTGTGAGGGCATGAAGTATTACCCTCTTCAAAGATTATTCATTCCTTTCATGAGCCTGAGGTGGGTGAAGATTATAGTAGCACAGCTTTTGTAGCAACACATACAACAGCAACAAATAAATAATTGAAGCAGAGGTTTATATTATTGGATGCCTTTCTCTTCTTTTCTGATATATTCCAACTGTGAGCAAGATTTACAGGTTAAAGCTACACCAGGAACAGGACAACAGGAACAGTTCACCAAAAAAGTCATTTACTTATGCCAAGTATCCCTTTAATGGCCTGTTCATAATTAAAAAAGTTAATAATGTTTGTTAATGTATCACAGCTCCCTGGGTAAAATGAGAATTCCAGAATCTAGATTGGGGTCCCTGGATGGATCTGTACTAGAGGCACATAAAACTAAGAAAGCAGAAATTAGGCATCAGCCATCTCAAGAAACCACCAGGGATGTCCTTTTAATTACCAGACAGATGCCCAATCAATGACAGTTAATAATTTGAGCCACTAATGTGGGAAAATAGGGATTTCCATTGATTTCTTAAGCTCCTTCATTAAAACTATTGTAGTAATGAAAGCACTACCAGTCAAACGTTTTTGAACAGTAAGATTTTTAATGTTTTTTTTTTTTTTTAAAGAATACTCTTCTGCTCACCAAGCCTGCATTTATTTGATCCAAAATACAGCAAAAGCAGAAATACTGTAAAATTTTTATTACTTAAAATAAATGCTTTCTGTGAATATATTTTAAAATGTAATTTATTCGTGTGATCAAAGCTAAATTTTCAGCATCATCACTCCAGTCTTCAGTGTCACATGCAGTGTTGGGGAAAGTCACTTTTAAAAGTAATGCATTACAATTTTGTGTTACTCCCTGAAAAAGTAACTAATTACGTTACTTAGCTACTCTTTATGGAAAGTAATGTGTTACGTTACTTTTGCGTTACTTTTTAAATCTGGGCAAGGCTTGCTTCTTTGTTTTTAATATAAAACAATTCTAATGTAAAAACCCTTTTACACCAAAAGTGAAATAAATTCACCTCAGGCTGAAAGAAAAGTACATTTATGCAGGAAATCACAAAAAAATCAAAATAAATAAATAAATAAAAAATGAAGCACTAATGTTAGTTTTTCTAAAGTAATTTTTGCTTATTTGTATGGTTAAATTGCATCATCGCAGGTCAGCAGCAAAGACACTGGTTAATAAAATGGGATTAAATACATAAAGGATATTTGTTTTCTTTAACATTTAATTATTGCAGAGTTGCATCATATTCTGAGTTTGCATTTCACTGTTTTTATTCATTTTGAAGAAAACTGAATCTGTTTTTTGTGAGTGAGATGAATTAATGCATGTTCACATTTAGTCTAGAATACAGTAGCATCATATTTACTCACAATTTCCCGAAAGGAGACTTGTTAATCAATAAATGGGGAAAAAGTAACTGGCGTTACTTATTTGAAAAAGTAACTTTTTCTTAGAAATTCAAAAGTAATGCATTACTTTTCTAGTTATTTAAAAAAGTAGTATTATTACCTAACTCCCGTTACTTGTAATGCGTTACCCCCAACACTGGTCACATGATCCTTCAGAAATCATTCTAATATATGCTGATTTGCTGTTCGAGAAACATTTATTAGTAGTAGTAGTAGTAGTAGTAGTTGTAGTATTTATTATAAAAAAGTATTATTTTTTTTAATCAGGATTCTTTGACTAATAGAAATATCCAAAGATAAGCATTTATCTGAAGTGAAAGCTTTTGTAACACTAGTCTGTATAATATTTTTGGATAATAAATTATAGAAATTGATACTTTTATTTAGCAAGGGTGCTTTAAATGGATTAAAAGTGATGATAGAGACATTTATAATGTTACAAAAGATTTCTATTTCAGATAAATGCTGTTCTTCTGAACACTATTTAAAGAAACTTGAAAAAAAATCTACTCAGCTGTTTTCAACATAATAATAAATGCTTTTTGAGCAGCAAATGAGAACATTAGAATGATTTCTGAAGGATCATGTGACTGGAGTAATGATGCTAAAAATTCAGCTTTGAAATCACAGGATTAAATTACATTTAAAAATATATTCAAATAGAAAACCGTTATTTTAAATTGAAAGATATTTCAAAATATTACTGTAAAACATTTGACTGGTAGTGTACATTCAAGCAAAAGAAGATTTAAAGGGTTAGTTCTTTCTCCCAAAAATGAGAATTTTATGTCGTTCCAAACCTGTAAGACCTTCATTTATTTTCGGAACACAAATTAAGATATTTTTGATGAAATTTGAGAGCTTTCTGACCCTGCATAGACAGCAATGCAACTAAAACATTTTATTAGAGATGCACCGATTGCAAATTTCTTGGCCGATTCCGATTTCCGATTTTACAGTAAGTGTGACCTGCCGATTCCGATTTTTGCCAATTCCGATTTTTTTTTTTTTTTAAAGAACTGTAATGAAAGCATATCAGGGCTCGAAATTAACTTTTTTACTTGGTAGCGCTGGTGCTCCCAATTTCAAAAAGTTAGGAGCACCAAAAAAAATTTAGGAGCACCAAATGAATATTAAGGTTGTATTAAATACAACTACACAACCTATAGCCTACAGCCTAGATATGTTATGTAGACTAATTTTCGCACATTGGGGAGTCGCTCTCTAAACTTATATTAAAATTGCTTTTGAATGCGCGCGCGCATTTTACTTTCGGTTTCGTTTTAACGATGGCGCTGAACTCTCGGCGGTGCTGAGCGTAGCCTACATTCTACAATACAAGACATTAATTTAACAAAACAATTTAAAAGTGGTCTTCGACTATGGAGAACGGCTGGTCATCAAGGGCCATGATTTCCATAATTTTCCTCGTAATTGCTTTGGTCTTCTCACTGCTCATCCCAATAAAGGATAGTACAGGCTGCTGACTTGTGGCTGACAAGCTTTGGCTTGGACTCGGCGCACTAGCTTTAGCCACTTTCCCCTTCTCAAACTGGGCATATTCAGCTAAATGATAGTGTTTTAAGTGTCTTATTAGGTTTGTTGTTCCGGACGTTTTTGAGCTTGTTCCCCCACGATGTATTTTTGCTTTACAAACGTTACAAACTGCGATCTTTGGGTCATCTCCACTCACAGAAAAGAACTTCCACACCAACTACGTGTTAACACCAGACTGTGAGTGTGCGCGTAGCTGTGACGTAATTGCCTGCGCCGCCGCTGGCAATACAAGGATCGGCGGCAAGTGGTTAAAGCTAATCCAAATGGGTTGATACAACTAATAAATAATCATCTCTCTTATGGAAGCAATGAAAGAATATTTCCAGAATTAAAAGTTGATGGTATTGCAATTCATTCTTCCTCTTGTAATAATAAAAATATTAGACAAATTTTGCAATCAAAACATAAAATCTCACCTAGAGGAAAATTCTTTTGGAATGCAAAAATTTCTGATATTAATTGGAAAACGACCTGGTCAAATCCTTATAAATTTTGTATTTTGAATAAAGTTAAAGAGGTGCATTTCAAAATACTTCACAAAATTTACCCATGTAAATTAGCTCTTTCTAAATTCATGGACATTGACAACATTTGTAGTTTCTGTAATGCACATGAGGAAGATTTGTGTCATTTGTTTTATGATTGTGATTTGTCTCTTAAATTTTGGTCTGATGTTAGTGCCTTTCTATTTCTGCGAAGAAATGTCAACTATATGCTTTCTTTAAAAGATGTGATTTGTACTTATTCACACAAAAGTAAAATGATTGAGTATGTTGTTAACTTTTACATTTTACAAGGTAAATATTATATTCATAAACAGAAATTTGCGAAATGCATACCAATGTGTAATTTATTTTTATCAGAAATGGAGATTTTGAAAAAGTCTCTAATGCAAATTAATAATAAAAAGAATGTCATATTGTTAGATTTCATGGGAAAATTCTTTTCTGATATAGCTCCCCCGCTGCAACTGTTGAATATGTCCTAAGGAAAAAGGAAGAAAATGTTAACTATTTAGTTGTTTCAATGGTTTTTGCTTTATTTTATGTTTATATATAAATATTTTTTTTATTTGTTTATTTTATTTTTTTTTATTTTATCTTTTATTTATGTATTTTTTTTTAATCCATTTTGTTTCTCTCCCTTTAGAACTCTGTTTTACTGTATAAGATTGCTTAATATTTTGTATATCTGGATTTACTTGTTAATATGTTTGTAATGTTCAATCTTTTTTCTTGAATTAAAAAAAAAAAATAAAAAAAATGTTAAAAAAAAATAAATAAATAAAAAAAAATAAAAGGATCGGCGGACGTGAGCCTGACCGGCCGGTCACCGATCTGGGTCGATCATACGAAAAATCGGCCGATTCCGATCACTAGCCGGTCAATCGGTGCATCTCTACATTTTATGGCCCAGAAAGGACATCAATAAAATACCCCATGTGACAAAAGTGGTTTAAGATACCAGGGTGCCATTACTGCACACTGAAAAAATGCATTTTAAAAAATGCAAAAATCCATAAAGTACAACTCTATGGCTGACAAAGCCATTCTAGAAGTGTTGTTCTTATACGTCCTTGAAACTAACATACATAATAAAGAGCCTCCTGTGTTTAAATGAGATCTAGAGAACACTCAAGTGTCACTTATAGTTGGCCCATAATAGAGATCACAGAAATGCTCTAAACACTCCATTAGTCTTCTGAGTGAGGATGAGCACTGGCTCATGAAATAAAACGGGTCAGTGTGAGGGTGCTGTGTGCTATATAACAGGGCTAAAGAGGGCTATCTCATGACTCTCTGAGATAGTTCTCATCCCAGTCTGGCCCTGACGCACATGATTGAGAGATCAATGAAGGGTGAAGGTGAGGAGAGGCTGTTGATGGTAGAGATGGAGACATGGCTCTCTTCAGGCCAGCAGGTTGCAGGGACCCCTGGGACTAATTAGGAAGGTGGCATTTAGCTCCTGCGGCTGCGGCCAACCTGACATCCTCCCAGTTTATTGAGCCAAAGCCATCCTTCGTTCTTTTTTTTTTTTTTCCCCTCAGTATCTCAACAGCAGTAAAACATAAACAATATGAAAACAGCAGTATTACATTATGCATTGGTCACACTGTATCTGTTACGCACTCATGTTGAAGCCTGTTCGCTTGGGTAGCAATTTCCTTGAACATCTGCGTCTCAAAGCCCTGATAGCTAATAGATATGAAAAACCATTTCATTGGATATCTAGTTAACACAATTCTCTATGAGAACGCCTCAAGCTCGTCGATTACAGACCTCCGCCAAGATAACAAAACTCTTGCCCGGATTAATAAACAGGCTCATGAAATTGTACATTGTCAGCTCTGCCTGTTCTCAACCCTTCTTTCTAAAAACTAGAGATTTCTAATTTTCCTCAAATCAAGATTTTTCCACTTTCTGAAGAAAACGTGTCACCACCATAATGCTAGGCTGTGCTAGGTGCTTGGCAAGGCTTTGTAATACAGTTGCTATGGGGTGATTGTTAGGCAGCTTAGGCAGTTACTTCCCCCAGGAAGAGTTTACCCAGGGTCTTCATGATATCACTCAACCTATGATTCAGGATCTTCGTTTAATGTTAATTTACGGGATTTTTTTAGCCCACCAGATGAAAAACACAGTGGAGATATTTTGAAAAAAAAAAAAAATCAATACAGTTATCATTAAGGACATACAAGGCAATTATGTATTGATGGTAGGGGTGTAAGAAAATATCGATACACGTGAGTATCGCGATATTTTGTTTGGCGATACTGTATCGATTTTCAAAAACGAAATATCGATATTTAAAAATATATACAAGATTCATGCCAGATGCTTTGTTTTGAGTTTTTTAACTCCGACCGCTAGATGGCAGTCTTCTTATCGCTGAACTTAAACAGTGACAGGAAATATTAGCATAAAGGCACTGCCACTATTGTTATTGTTAATATAGTTGCTGCTAGTAATGGAGGATGAAAGAATATTTCCTGCTCTCGCCTCGGTGTACAAAGTTGAAGTGTGGCGTCATTTCGGCTTCACTGGCCACGGGGTGTTTCTGCTTTACGGAGGGGTGGCGGCTGCACGGTCTTCACACTGGGCGCGGCAGTCGCTCACTCTCAATTTCGACGTTTTCTCTTGTTTTGGGGGGCATTTTGTGCAGTTGGAGCTGTGCTCGCGTCGCGGTCTTGGCAATTCCACGCGGAACATAAATACAAACTGAAAACTTGCGAAATCCAAAACTTCTGAGAAGTTCTGAGAATGTTCACTACATGTATTTATTTTATTGTTTTACAACTATTTTGTTTTCTTTAGGATTCCTGCAAGCACTTTATTTTTCATTGATATTAAGCAGATGTAAGTTCAGATCAAAATGTTATGGCATTGTCCTCCGGTTTCACAGACCAGGCTTAAGCCTAGTCCCAGACTAAAACGTAAGTCTGAGCAGTTTCACCTGAAAGAAACTTTGAAAGGCACTGATTGATCTTAAAACATGCCAGTGCCTTTGCTGCAGTTGTAAACTTAAACTGTGAACCTTTAAAGCAGGGTCTAAAAATTTGTACGATCTGTTTATAAAAGCTTATATTTTATATATTTAATGACTAAAGAATCCTGCAAGCATTTTATTTTCCCCCTTTACTCGTTTACCTTTTGCTAAGGTTTGCATATGGTGGTGTGTTCTTATTACAGCTTTCCTTAAAGTATATCCTATTCTTAAAATAAGAAATATCCTAATATATTGCCTTGCTTATAGTATCGCAGTGTATCACAACATATCGTATCGCAACCCCTGTATCGTGATACGTATCGTATCGCCAGATTCTTGGCAATACACAGCCCTAATTGATGGTCTAATGAAATTGCCCCAAAATGTACAGAAACATGCAGCAAAACAAACAAAGAAACAAAACCAACTTGTGGAATATTAAATAATTTGCTCATTTTATGACAAGATGAAGTTCAGGTTGTAAGATGTCATGATGGTCATGAACAGATAAAGGAACAGTTCACCCAAAAATGAAAATTCTGTCATTAATTTCTTACCCAAAACCTGTAAGACCTTCTTTCATCTTTAGAACACAAATTAAGATACTTCTGATGAAATCCAAGAGCTTTGTGACCCTACATCACCCTACAGACAGCAATGCAACTACAACATTCAAGGCCCAGAAAGGTAGTAAGGACATTGATAAAATAGTCCATGTGACATCAGTGGTTCAACCGTAAAGCATCAAAGACTGACACAGAAAATATATTCTAAACCTGAGAATTTTTTTGAGCCATGAAAGAAAATACTGTTGTTTCGTGTTGGGAAAGGTACTAACTGAAGTCGTATTTCTACTTCAACATAGGACTGGATGGATAATGTGGTTCTGTTGTACGAGAAACTCCCTTTTAAAGCACGCTCTGGTCTTAGGCTACTGGATATGTTCTACAGCATTTAAAGGCCGGCGTGCTTTCTAAGCTACCAGCTCAGGCAATTCCAGACCTCTCAACGAACTAATTAAAAAGGCCAGTCTGTTATCAGACTCACACGGGACTCGCTGGAGGCAGTAGCAGAAAGAGGACTGGAGTCTATCATTAATAATTCTGCACATCTTTTCATAATACTCCACCCTGGAGCAACTTCAGCAACTGTCCTAAGAAGCACTACTAGGGATCTATTCTGTCTGCCACCATCAAACACTATGACCTCTTCCTATCATACAAACAACACTGCATACTTTCTTTTTTAAAGAAATTAAGGTTTTTGAGGAAAACGCTCCAGGATTTTTTTTTCCATATAGTGGAGGCCAATGGGTTGAAGGTTCAAACTGCAGTTTTAATGCAGCTTCAAAAGGCGATCCCAGGCAAGTAAAAAGGGTCTTATCTAGCAAAACAATTCATATACTAGCTATATATCTAGTTCAAATTTATATACTTTTTAACCACAAATGCACTAGGCATAACATAATGCACATGTGATGTAGGCGGAAGTACTGACCCAATCTTTACAAAGCGAACACACAAAAAGTCAAACACCCTTTACAAAAAAAATGAAAACAACGTCAGACGAATTTGAAATTGGAGGAGAAAATGAGAGTTTTTCTCCCTACCCTTCCTTTTTGAACCGAAGTACACAGACAAAGAATTAAATGCATGTGACTTTTTCAATGCAACTATGTACTGCTTGAAGACGTGCACGCGCATCGCAGTGCTAGTGCAAGATGAGCATTTGTGGTTAAAAAGTACATACAGTTTAATTTTTGTTTTAGAAAATCGTTTTGCTAGATAAGACCCTTATTCCTCAGCTTGGATCATGTAGAGCCCATAAAAGCTGAATCACTGAAGTCTACTATGTAGAGATAAATCCTGGAATGCTTTCCTCAAAAACCTAAATTTCTTTTTCGACCGAAGAAAGACAGACATGAACATCTTGAATGACATGGGGGTGAGTAAATTATCAGGAAATTTTTATTCCTTTAATCCTTTAATCATCATTTTTTAATTAAAAACGATACATATGTTAATATTACATTTGATGCTGCTCTCCTTTTGCTGTCCCATTTGAGAGTAGCTTAACTACACGTCCATCATAACACAGCATCTGAGTCTTTGGACAACAAACAATCCATACCTGCACCCACAACTTTCAATCTATTGGTGTAGGCTGCAGACTTGGAGGAACAAACTCACTCTGGTAGTGAGCTGGACCGGGATAGAGAGAAGTAGAAAGACGAGGCAAAGTGACTACAGGCATTTGATGGAGCCATCTGGCTGGACAGCTCCATCTTTCTGAGTGTTCTCATCTCTTATTGAATGCAGAAATCTCCATTTGAACTCACTGGAGACTCTCGAAGCACAGGGTCTGACAGACAAATTACAGTCCGATGATGGCTTACAGGGAAATAAAAAAAGATTTTATGGTATATTTTAATTGTAGCTTTACGTTCCGCAACTGGTGAGTGAGTCTAGCCTTTACCATATGTGACTTTATAAAATGTGATAAACGTCTAAGGGGCGATTATACAACGTTTTCAGCCAAAAACTGGAAACTTTATGCATTTTGCCTGAACGCTTACACGACAATGGTGTTTTGCAGACTGAAAACGGGTTTTAAAGTGCAAGTTTTTCAAAACGCTACAGTTATTTCCAAGAGTAAACACCCAATACTGGATTCTTTGAAAACGGCGATGTCATGTGCGTGCACAGTTTGTGTTAGGTACGTTGACATGTGCAGTAGGTGTCGATTTACTTCCCTACAGGTACTGTTTACTAACAAGGTGACAGGGTCAACTACTGGCCTGGCATACGTAATTGAGTGTTGTCGTGTATACGTGAAACGTTTTAAAAACGCAAGGGAAAAACTTTTCAGTTTTTGACTACATCGTTGTCCTGTAAACATAGCCTAACATTAGCTTCTTTCTCACAGTAATACCAGTAAATTGCTATAAAATTACAGAAACCACTTTATTCAACCTGGTCTCACGACAAAAACGTACCTGTGGGAATGTTTTTGTGAGACGCGAAATACGTAAGAAGAAGTACATACTAATGCATTTTCCCACAGAAATGTCCACTGAGTAGCACTTAAAGCATGTAAAATAGTAATTAAAGGAAAAGTCCACTTCCAGAAAAACTATTTACGAATAATGTACTCACCCTCTTGTCATCCAAGATGTTCATGTCTTTCTTTCTTCATAAAGAAATTATGTTTTTTGAGGAAAACATTTCAGGATTTTTATTCATATAATGGACTGATATGGTGCCCCGAGTTTGAACTTCCAAAATGCAGTTTAAATGCGGTTGTAAATGATCCCAGCCGAGGAAGAAGGGTCTTATCTATCGAAACGATCGGTTATTTACATAAAATTAATAAAATTTATATACTTTTTAAATGTCAAACGCTCACCTGGTCTTACTCTACCTGAACTCTATGTATTCTAGCTCAGGATGATTTTGAAATGATTGCTGAAGTTAGGGCTAGGGAGAGGGTGAAAATACAGTCAGAGTTTTTCGACATACCCTAACTGTCTTGAGCTAAAATACACCGAGTTCAGGGAGAGTAAGACCAGACGAGCGTTTAACATTATAAAGTATATAAATTGCATTATTTTTATAAAAATATGAGATGGTTTCGATAGATAAGACCCTTCTTCCTTGGCTGGGGTCATTTACAATCACATTTGGGATTGTTTTATGGTGGTTTTAAACTGCATTTTGGAAGTTCAAACTCGGGGCACCATATCAGTCCATTATATGGAGAAAAATCCTGAAACGTTTTCCTCAAAAACCACAATTTCTTTACGACTGAAGAAAGAAAGACATGAACATCTTGGATGACAAGGGGGTGAGCACATTATCTGTAAATTGTTGTTCTGGAAGTGGACTTCTCCTTTAACATATATATGGAATACTTTATGTACCATATGTATGCAGTTCTGACTTAAAATGTTGGTTGAGTGGTGCTATAACTAATGCTCCATGACGTTTTGAAATAACATACCATCTGCACTACACCTAAACCTACCTGATGGTATGAACAATAGCGAATGTGACACAAAAATGCAATCACAAGCATGTTGTGTTAGCTTGTTTTCTGATCTCTCATCTTTCAGCTCTTTATCATGAGTCATGTTTTTCACAGGATTCGCACCCAAGCATTCCACATCGTAAGTCCAATTCCCTGCCGGCTGAGCTACTGAGCAAGCTTGTCACGTCTGAAAAGCGAAACATATGGGGCTGTAATCATAACTGTGTATGAAAACGATTACAAGTGTTTACTGCCTCTAGTGGACATTTCTGTTGGAAACTGCAGCGATATGTACTTATTGGTAAGTATTTTGCATCTCCTGAAAATGTTCCCACACGTACGTTATCGTCATGAGACCAGGTAGACTTTATTGGTAAATACAAAAATGTGCTATTCACACAGGCAACGATGTTCTTTTTTTTTTTTTTACCGGTAAAGCAACATTCACACATCACTTTCAAAATACCGGTACATTCTGTGACATTATTAACCAGAAATGACCTCTAAAACGGCTGTGCCTGCCAGTGTTGTGTTTGTAAACATGGAGGGCTACATGCGGTCAGTGTTTTTGCTGATGTTTTCATTGATGTGCTAAACGTTCACATTCATGCAACTGCTTTTATACAATATAAAAAGGACAACACACTGTCAGCCAAAAATCTTTTTGAGAAGTGTCTCCTAATTCAACCCCCTTTAAGCCAGTGATGCTTAAAATATTTTAATATTAACTAAAATCTAGATAAAATACTTAATTAAATGACTAGTCCATCGACAACAATCCTGTCCATCCCTACTGCAGATTTGTGTCCCAGTGGGTAACAGCTTCCCTCCCCGCCAGCTCATCTCACTTCTGTTTCTGTCTGTCTGCCAATGATAAGCGTGCTAGTGGTGCCAAAAGTGTTGGAGGCATGGATTTTATGTTAATAGCATTGCTCAGTATAGGTCAAGTTAATCAAGTCAGAGAAATCATAAAATAGAATGCAACCAACTGCATCCTCACGATTAATTTTTTCTTCTTCTTCTTGCTAAAAATGTAACACACATTCAAGGCAAGATTTGCATTGATTTTCAACATTGATAATAATACTATTCATATTAAGACTAATAATATTAATCATTGTAATTATATTAAAGACTGATTACATTAAAAACAGCTTTTTTTTATTAAGTACATGTAATTACATTAATTAGGACAGCCACTTATCTACTGTACAAGACTGTGTATAAAACATAAAACACAAAATTGTTGACAGGTTACCAATACCTTCTTAGTGATCACTGAAGTTTTATCAGCTAGGCTGTGGGTATTTAATGCAAACAGCATCTCCCTCTCTCTTTTTCCAAATTTACACAGCCCATACACCTCTTTTTCTAGGCCACTGCAATCAATCCTAAGTCACGTACCAGTGTCAGAGCGCATAGAGCAAATCCGAATTACCCAGGACATCAGCTGATTGGAACTGTGCTTCTGTCTAGACAGCAACTCACCAAATCAATTGGACAGTAAACAGCCCAAATTAAAGACCATCACCTCAGCATTAACCCCCAGCAAAACACAAACTGTGCTTCAAACCCAGCCAAACTGGCAAAGACCCAATCTGGATCTGTGGAGCACAGCCCCCCTGTCTGACTAGGGCAGCAATG
Organism: Labeo catla; assembly: GCA_012976165.1. Taxonomy (NCBI): domain Eukaryota; kingdom Metazoa; phylum Chordata; class Actinopteri; order Cypriniformes; family Cyprinidae; genus Labeo; species Labeo catla. Next base: position 1,770,588 of record VONZ01000075.1, read on the forward strand.
GCTAATTGGCCTATTGATTTCTTGACAGGCGACGAGCTTCCTGGCACTGCTACCGGCTCATGCATCATCTGAAGTGGACAGAAAAAGGCATGATGGGACACTACAGCAGGAATCTTCATCCCAACTCACGCCAAAACATTAGCCCTATGGGAGCTAATTCACATTTTACTGAAATAAAAGACATTAAAGAAATGGGTCATCCAAAAATGATACATCGGTCATCATTTATTCACTCGCGTCCAAACCGGTCACTTTCCTGACCAGTTTTGTTTCTTCTATAAAACAGAAAAGAAGAAATTTAAAAGAATGAATTAGACATGTAATTCCAAGTAATTACAATGAATGGACTCTGGAGATTTTAAATACCAAAAAGAACCCAAAAGCACAATAAAAACCTCATGAAATGGATGCGGATGACTTGTGTAGTGAAATCAGATTGATTTTTTTCTTGCCAAATTATTTACTATTTAGAGGAGACCTATTGTGCCCCTTTTTACAATATGTAATGTAAGTCCAGAATGTGTCATTTTGAGTGGAAGCAGAAACACTGTTTTCGGTGTAAACAGCTTCACTGATTATAACGGGAGTGTTTTTTAAAGTTGTCACCGACGTTGCTACATACTTAAGTTATGTGTAATGTAACATTTGTGTATTGTAGTCATGTTTGTATGTGTTCCAAATTCCATTGGTCCATCAGTCTGTCACTCTTCATCCCGGACGAGCCCCCATAAATGTTACATCCCTTTAAGGGGTCATCGGATGCCCATTTTCTACAAGTTGATATGATTCTTTAGGGTCTTTATGAAAAGTCTATAACATGCATTGGTTAAAATTTCTCAATGGTAGTGTAAAAAACACTATCTTGCTTATCTTGCCAAAATCAGCTCTGCAAAAATCATCCTGTTCTGGTCGATGTTGCTTTAAATGTTAATAAGCTCTGCTCGCCCCGCCCCCCTCTTCTCTCTGTGGAGTGACGAGCCTGTTTACTTTAGCCGCATTTAGCCTCATTTAGCCGCGTTTAGCCACGAAACTGGCTACCTAGCATGTTATTAGGGAAGGCGATTCATAAAAAAAAAAAACCTTATACTGATTTCTGCTGTAGTTGAAGCTGGATCATGGATGTTCAAACAACATGTAAAAGTGAATTTGCATCCAATGAATCCTTTATGTTTTTAAACTTATTTGGGCTTGGGGTAAATGGGAAAATAACATTCGGTTAAGATGTGTGTATGCATGCATACAAGAATGTTGGCAGGCAAATGAAGAGAAGGAATTGTATAACTCAAACTATTGTACTAAGACATAATACTCAACCTAGACTGAAGTTATGTTCTTTAGTAATGTATATGTTTTTGGCTCAATTTCTGTAGCTGCTTTTTGAATACCAGAGAAAATGTAAGCATTATAATTAGTAACTTGCAATGTTTCTATTAAATTGTTTCCATGTCAAAGAGCAGGTCGTATGGGTTTTCGCAAAATATGTAATATGTAATGTAGCTATCCTTTATTGTAAACAGTCTGCAAAGTTGTTCATCAAAAGAAGTGCATGATAAACAAAGACATTGTCTTTATAAAAACAAAAAAAAAAAAAACAGTTGACTCAGAGCTACCCTGACGTGTTATTATATTTTCGAATCTTCTGCCTGTTACCGATATACATCACTAGGTAGCATATTTGCATAAACAAACTGCCCACAAACACTTTCGCTAGTTAGTGTGTTTACATCGTTGCGAAAAGACACTGTGTTCTGCGCTGTGAAAGCAAGTTTGTTTGGGTTTTCATTGCCGAAAGATGATGATGTGAAGAATCAGTGGTATAAATTAATTTTTTCCACGATACCACAGCAATACAATTCAAACCTTTTGTTGTGCTCGTCATTTTAACGAGGACTGCTTCTCTAATCTTAGCTTTCATCTTCGCTGGCTTCTAATCTTCTTTGTTTGGACTAACAAGTGTCTCCGAACCACAACCTGTAAGTACAATTGATACGTTATGTGTACATTTTCAACGGAGTGCTCAAAATAGCAAGTTGTTTGTGTCATGATGTATACCTAGTGCAGCTTTAGGTTTTCAGGTAAATTACTGTCTTACTAAAATAGTTCTGATAATTCACTGTGAACCCACTATTTCCTAAGAATGTGTCGATGAATGTAGACTGTCATTGTTCGAATTACTTTGTGTAATAATAAAGAATGTAGACACATTTTGGTTTACAAACTGTGTTGTTTCATCAGTTAGTCACGTTAGCACTCGGCTAACGTATCCACCGTTATTGTTTTGTTATGCGTTTACAGTTTAGCAACTAAACTTTAGCTGTGGGCACGATTCGCTTGCATAAGTGTTCAAATGTTTTTATGTAATTATTTTAAGAATAGATTGAAGCACTATATTATTGTTTTGGTGCATGCTTTGTCAATGGTAGACAGGTTGCCAGGTTTTCACAACAAAACCCACCCAACTGCTACTCATAATGTTACTGCTACTAAAAATCACATTTCGAGGGGTAAAATTCCCGTTAAAGGGTGTAAATACATATTTTTTTGTCAGGGTTCCCCTGGTAAATTCACATTCCAAGGGCTAAATATGATGTTATTAGGATTGCTCCAATCGCATACTTGGCAACACTGATGCCAGCGCTTGCTAACTTGCTCGAGTACTCCTCGCTGTGCCAATCACAACAGGCTTGGCCAGCTGACCAATCAGAGTAGAGTAGGCTTATGGAAGGGAGGGGTTTACAGACCTTATGCTTAGAACTGATCGAACAAATCCTTTCGAAAACACTGAGTATTTAAACCTGTTGTAGGGGACTCCAACACAATATTAAGACACTTTAAAATACCATATGACCTGCTCTTCAAATACAAATTCAGTCAAACATTAGGGTGCTTTTAGCCTTATGCTGGTGTTGGTTCACTTTCCGGCAATGAAACTCAATAAGTAAATAAATAAATTAGCATGATAATATCATGTATCTGCGATCTCACAGGGTGACGACAGAACGTTATGACAATTGAGAATATTGCCCAACACTACAGGGAATAACAAATTTACTAAATTATACAAATGTATAAAGCTATGACACAGTACACAAGCCGTATAAATCACTTACGACAGTTCTTTAGATGCTTTTGCACCCACTCTGGAGCTTGAAAGCTTGAAAGCGACCTGTACATCCTTCAAAATTTGTTTCACGGGTTCAAGTAACATGGATTTGGAACAACATGAGGGTAAATCTTGGATGAACTACCGCAAGAAAGAAATGGATGAGGAAAAAACTGACCAGAGAAGTCTACCTCATACTGAAAATAACCAGCAAGATATTCTAGACCGCGATGATGTCCAAAATGGAGTGCAATGTAAATGTTTAAAGAACTTGAGCCTGTAAAGGGTGAGAATTCACACAGGGCGAAATGGATCTCTCAACCTGACAGAATGACTGAAGGCCGCGGTCAACCGTAGTGTTGATAGGCTCTGTGAAACACGCTCGCCCCCAGAGTCACAGAGCACTCCTGCAAATGAAGCGGATGAAAGAACCGTTCATAGCACTGAATTTACATAAAGAAAACGGTGGCAACTTCATAGTTTTTTTTTTTTTTTAATCCAAGGCACACAAACTCCTCTCAACAAAGATTATTACATCAACCTTGCATAATTACGTTCAGCTCCAATAAAACAAATTTCAGTGTCTGCAGTCAATTTTACTCTTCCTCATAAATCATGCATGAGGGTCGATTTTAATGTGCTGCACATCATCCAACTCTATTTCTGTGGAAATTGCAGTTCCAAGCATCAAAAGTTTTCGGCAGTTCATTGTGGGCTCCTGCGTGCAATAAATGATAAATATTGAGGCAAATTCAACTGACACCTAAGATTAATCTCTCCATGACAGGAGAGAAAATGTATGTGCCTCTGCCATTTCTTTCTGACTGTCCATCATGCACTATTCCCAACAGACTGGGACGCTCACTCTCTCTCTCTCTCTTTCCCATCTACTTCCCTTCCCTTAAGGAACTTTGTGAGCCAATTTCCTTTCCCTCGTCTTTTTCCATTCTAGCTCTCTTTGCTGTGACAAACGTGCAGCTTCGAGAAAATCGGATGCTGCAGTTGTTAAAAAAGAAGCTACATCTTGGACCTTTGCTTTATGTTTCAGTATCTATCAGTTGTTAATCTGACATAACCTCCCTGTGACTGCACCAGGAAAACGGTCGCATTTGTCGGTAACATTCTTCATTATGACCTACAAATCTAAAGCGTGAGCGTATCAAGTCAGTCTGGTGTGTGAAGAATCACAGCATTAGGTGAATGTTCTACAGACACATCTCTGAATCACAGGCTATTTTCAGCTCTCTGTCACTCTTACTTCCTCTATTCACCTTGCCACTTTCTGCCTTGAGATGCCACATTAGAAATGCAGTGCAAACCTGGCCACCCACGGTCAAGTTTTAACATACAAATCAAAGCAGGTCTGTCCACCTATTTGAATCCTATTGGACAAAAGTCATTGTTTAAAGGAACAGTTTACCCTAAAACCGGAATTATAATCAATCACACACTCTCATGTTAACTGAAGCCTTAATTAACTGAAATAAAACTGAAAACATCTTATGGAGTATATAATAGTTATGCTGGGTTACGTCTAATGTGCATTTGGGAATGCAACATGTGCAGCATCTTTCCAAGCTTATAAACAAGCACTTAAAAACCAGCTGTTGTCAACAGAAGAGAAGCTTTAAGGGTTTTTCTGGCAGTTTCCCAGCAAAATAAAAGCTTGACGTTTGAAAGTGAATTGTATTTTAAAATAGAACTACAAGGGCTGGGTTTTGACACACATTTAACTTTTTTTTTTTTTTTATTATTCTGATGCACAAGCTTGCGACTTTTTTCGGTTTCTGATTTGATTTGATTCAATATTGAATGTTTTGGATATATCTCAGGTACAGTACATGACAAACTAATTCTGTAAAATATACAGTTGGTATATAATATTAAAGGGATACTTCAACCAAAAATGAAAAATTAGCCCATTATTTACTCACCCTCCAGGCATCTTAGGTGTATATGACTTCCTTCTTTCAGACGAATGCAATCAAAGTTATATTAAAAAATTATCCTGGCTCTCTCAAGCCCTATCATGGAAATCTGCGGGTGTCTCTCTTCAACAGTCCAAAACAAGTCCAATAAAGTGTATCCATGATAAAAAAAAAAGTTCCTCACACAACTCTGGAGGGGGTGAGTAAAGGCCTCCTGTAGCGAATCGATGCATTTTTGTGAAAAAAAAAAAATCCAGATTTTAAACATAAAAATCACTTTAATCTAGCTTGCGCCAACTGGTCGTACAAGGTAGCAGGTCCGGGCGGATGATGTAAGACGTCGACATTGCGCATGTGCTGCTCAGAAGTGACGAACATGAATGCTCCATGGAGGTAGGTAAACAGCACCAGGCACGAATCAGAAGTTCAAAACGAGGATTTGTAAAGAAAAATGTCACAGGATTTTGATATAAACCAAGATGAGACTGGTTATTCATTGCTAAAGTAAGGAAAGTTTGCTTTCTTTGCTCCTGTAAACAAAGGTTAGTTTGTGCGAGACTCATCAGCGTATGCACAACGCTGACGTCCTACGTCATCCGCCCGGAGCTGCTCCCGTGTACAACCAGTTGGAACAAGCTAGATTAAAGTGATTTTTACATTTTAAATACGGATATTTTTCTTACAAAAATGCAGGAGGCCTTTATTCACCCTCTGGAGCTGTGTGGGGCACTTTATTGGACTTGTTTTGGACTGATGAAGAGATCATTTTTAATATAACTCCGAAAGATATAACTCTGAAAGAAGGAAGTTATATACACATAGGATGCCTAGAGGGTGAGTAAATAATAGGCTAATTTTAATTTTTGGGTGAACTATCCCTTTAAGTGATTTGTATACAAACCCTTAAATTACACTCAATTAAGTTTTTAAATAAATAAAGTTACAATTACATAATATTTCTGCTCGATTTTTTTAAAAACATTTAAACAATTTAAATTGAACATTGAAGAACTGTAATGTGTTATATGGTGCATATATTAAGCAAAATGCTCCTCTCTAGAGTTCATTTATTGTTTGTTATTGTTATTGTTCATGTTATTGTTTTTACATGACATTGTTTACAAGCTCTTATATTGACATCTTTGTGTGGCTTGAACGATTACATTAAACAGGATTTCGGCAAGTTGTACTTTCTTTTAACATACCTTCGGATATTTATTAATGTTTATTTGTGCTGAAACTGATATTAAAGTGGTGGAGATGCTTCGCGCAGCGGCTTCTATTATACAGAGACGCTGCAGCAATCTGTCCACATTAAAAATTGTTTGAATTCTGTAATAAATCTGACACTTTGTTTCATATCAAAAGTAAAGCACAAAGCTTATTATGATTTATTGGATGGGAGGCGTGCTACAATGTTCTGTTTATTAACTGAAAACAGGCTAGACTAATTGATTCGTGAAATTGAAGAATCAATATTGTTTTGTAAAAAAGTAGAGATGCATCAATCGCCCAGCCAGGAACTGGAATAACTGAAAAAAAAAACACTTTTTTGTATGCTGTCAATTATAGCTCTTAGAAAGAAAATCAGAATCAGCAAAAATCAGTATCAGCAGGTCACTCAAAAAACAAAAAAAAAACAAAAAAAACAAAAAAAACAAATTGGAATCGGCCAAGAAAATTGCAATCGGTGCATCACTATAAAACAGAGAATCTATTAAAATAGTTTTTTTTTCCTCTCTCTCTCTCTGCCATGAGATAATTTTAAACATTAAAATACTAATATAGCAGTATTTTTATTGTTGGGTCAAATTGTGCAACCCTACAAACTAGCACAGCAAATCATGGAGCCCTTACACGTATTTATTACTTATTTTCTTATTTCATACTCTTGTGATTCTAAGGGATCACAAAAGATGTCGTCTATAGCAGAACATTCCGGCTGATTTTCACAAAAGTGAAAGAAAATGGTAACCATAACTGTCAAGCAAGATTTAAGGGAAAATTTTCAAAGAAAAACTTAAATGTCACTCTATCCTCCAGCAAAGCTATTATATGACTGCAATAGTGCATGAATCATAAGAACTACATTTATTGCATCATGTTCCACAGCAGAAAGCAAGTCATTTTGTTTTGGAAAAAAAAAAAAAATGTAACTCTGATCAAAAAAAAGTCAATTTTCATTTCTGGAATAACTATCCCAGTATGACCTTGGATGAACTATCCCAGGTCAAAACTTATCCTCTTTTGTTCTGCATCAGAACGTACATTATTAAAACTAAAATAATTTCTTAAACACGTGCGTGTGATCATTAACCAACATTAGAGAACAGTGAACATACAAATGTCTTTTTAAATTAATAATATATTAACCTTAAGGTTTAGGAATGACTGAACTATCCCTTTAAATATGGTGCTTGTGCACGACATGAGTACAGAATAATGTACTAAAATAGGAGCAGTGACCCTAGGGTTCACATTAGATGAATCAGACACCACACACATCATTAGTGTAAAAGAGTCTTTAGGACAGCTCCCATTACACAGAAACACAAACACATTGAACGCCGACTGTTTTCTTTCTCACTCGCTCCGAGCATAATTTAAAGCAAAACACAGACAACTCTATCTGTTTGCATTCCATATAGACATAACCTATATAATATATACACAGAGGACTAAAGCAAGCTACATCTGTATAGCGACAAAGAAACTATTGTTTTCACAAATCGGAACCACAATGCCCCATGACAATTCCACCAAATTACTCAGCTTGAGTGTTACAGAGAGCCATTCATGATTAATTCATTAACGTCCCAAAAATTCCACATTCCAAGAGCCACTAATGACCTTTGAAAGGTCTTATTTCAAACCTACATGGAAAAAACAATGTGCACTGATGCATATAATAAGATGGAATAAATGCAAGAGAGGAAGCTATAAATGAAAGCTTTGCACACAAACACATGCACAAAAAGAGGGACCATAATCCTATTTATATATATAATAAATGTATATATATTTGTATGTTGTATGCTGTATGTTTGTAGGACAGGTTCTTGGAAAGTGCTCCATCTTTCAGCTTCCAACTCAGTCTGTTTTAAATACCAACAATAACATCTGAAGTGGCATGAAATGTCGGCAAATGTTCCCTCCTTTTTTTCTGTTCAACTGTGAGGACCCTGTTAAAGGGGATAGTTCAACCATAATTGAAATTCTTTCATTGTGAAGTTAAAATGACTTCAATTGTAAACAACACTGAGGCGTTTCTCAAAATATCTTGTTTTATGTTTCACAGAAGAGAGAAAAGTCAAACAGGTTTGAAACGAGAAGAAGGTTGATAAATAATGACAGAATTTATTTTTGGGTGAACTATCCTTACAACAAGGTCCTCACAGTTGGACAGAAATAAAGTGAGCAACAAAGCCAAAGAGGACAGTGGAAGGGAGGAAGAGGGGGAATGTCTATACGCAGTGAAGTGAAGACAAACAGTAAAGTGCACAGTCATGAAGCCCGACAAAGTGACTTGACATAAATATTCAGCTACTCCACCAGATACTAACTGCAGACCGCAGTTAACAAGAGAGAGATTCATACAGGTTTGGAACAATATGAGGCTGAGTAATTCTGAAGTCATTTTTGGGGTGAACTGTCCTTTTAATGTTCTTTTGCGTGAGGACTTCATGACAAAAATGAGGTCAGAAACAGCCATGTCTGAATCAGAGATCAGAGAGACGTGATATTCTTGTGGGCACAGACGTCAAACAAAGAGGTCAACACACCGGTCTACTCCTGTATCTAACAGTAGACCATTCAATCACAATCATGGAGCCCAGTTCAATCAAGCTGTTCACCATCAGTGAACAATCCTATCGTGGACCACAGCAGTCGAATGAACAGAGACATGGAACAGTTGATTTTGCCTTTTCTATTTCTGCTGCAGCACATAAATGCTGTTATTTTGACCTTTTTTTAAAAAAAAAAAATAAATGAATAAATAAAATTTAAAAAATTAAAAAAAGGTATCACAGTTCCCACAAATATTAAAATAACAAGAAATGCTTCTTGAGCAGCAAATACTAGAAATATATTAGAAAGATTTCTGAAGGATTGTGTAACAATAAAGACAGAAGTAATGGCTGTATGACTGAAATAAAACACATTTTAAAATACACACTACCCGTCAAAAGTTTTTGAACAGTAAGATTTTTAATGTTTTTCTTTTTTTTTTTTAAAGAAGTCTCTTCTGCTGACCAAGCCTAATATAAAACAGCAAAAACATTAAAATACAGAAATATTTTTACTATTTAAAATAACTGTTCTCTATTTGAATATGTTTTATGTGATCAAATCTACAAATTTAGCATCATTACTCTTTAATACAATTATTAATTATAGAAATTAATAATTTTATTTAGCAAGGATGCTTTAAATTGATCAAATGTGATGATAAAGACATTTATAATGTTACAAAAGTTTTCTATTTCAGATAAATGCTGTTATTTGAACTTTCTATTTAAAGAAACCTGGAAAAAAAAAAAATCTACTCAGCTATTTTCAGCATAATAATAACAACAATAAATGTTTTTGAGCAGCAAATCAGAGCATTAAAATGATTTCTGAAAGATCATGTGACTGGAGTAATCATGCTAAAAAAAAATCAGCTTTGAAATCACAGGAATAAATTTTTTTATTAAAATAGAAATTTTAAATGGTAAAAATATTTGTATCAAATAAATGCAGGCTTGGTGAACAGAAGAGACTTAAAAATAATAATAATAATAATAATAATAATAATCTTACTGTTCAAAAACTTTTGACTTTTAGTCTATTCAAATACAAAACAGCTATTTTAAGTATATTAAATTATATTTAAGAATATTTTATTATTTAACATTACAGTTTACATTATTTTTGATCAAATAAATGCAGCTTCAATGACCTTTTGTAGTGTAAAATACAACATATGAAGCAAATGGCCATAAACAATCACGCCTGTAGACATTTTTCCCCCTCATTTGTCACACAAAGATCTGCGCTAGAAAATATGTCCCGATGGATGTGATTAACAGCACAAAACTAAAGCCACTGGCAGTTCTTGTTCGGCAGCAGTCTGATGGACCATTGGCACATAGGAGACTGCGGCAACGAACATAGACTTCAAAGAGTTCTGTACGTACACTAGGTCCCTCTGTTCTGACACAGCAAGAAAAGAAATCAAAAGAAAAGAAAAAAATAATAAAATCAAAGAAAGAGAAATTTACCTCACAAAAAAAACACTATGTACTCCACAGGACAAAATATTCCCTTTTGCTTAAAACCCATTTACTTAAATTCTCCCTTTGAAACAAACACACAAACATAAACACTAATTGCGAGGTAATCATCAGGTAACTGCAGCAAAAGGTTTTACTTCCTACATGCAAAATGTAAAACAATGAAAACTAATGAAGAAAATAAGTTTCAGGTATATTTAAGACTAATGCCTGAAGGAAAAGTACTCTAGGGAAAGGCCCACTGAAGGTAATGCATCCTGCCAACCATGCAGATTTTCCAGCTCATGCCCATTCCTACTCTGTGTATAACTTTACAACCTCTAGCTCATGAACAACTGCACTCTCTCTCTAAGACAGCTGGGAATTAAGCGTCACCCCAGTACACTAAATTTTGATTACATACACTATTATTATTCTTCAAAAGAATAAAAATGGAGACACAACTGCTTGATAGCCATTTTCCATTAATATCAGGATAATAATAGTATTTGACTGTAAAAACCTTGCAGCAAAACCAAGAAAAAAAGAAATATTTGGTAATACTGCCAAATTGATAGTGATGTGAACAGAAGTAAAATGTTGCTTGTTAAAGTGCCCCAATTACGGATTATGAAAGATTCATATTTTGGTTTTGGGAGTCCCCAACAACAAGTAAAGCATTTATTTTTTACCTTATTTGTTCAGTAACTCCCAAATGATTTGCTCAACGATTTATTTCCTCCTTTGCGTGATGCAAATCTGATGACCCAGTCTGTTGTGATTGGTCTACTGCGTGCAGCGAATGTTGGAAACAGAACACCCATCACCATTACATTAAAGTGCTCCTATTATTCCTTTTCAAATATGACCTTTCATGCAGTGTGTCATGTAGCTGTATGTGAACATAAACTATATGCACGATAAATAAAGTTACTGTCTATCAAAAAAACAAAAAAAAAAACAAGAGTCGCCTGAACGAGTCGTCAGGAACGAAGTAACACATTTGCATAATGTCCGCCCACGTTCTACGTCACAAACAACTTGCGGCCCACAAACAGTAAAATTTCCATGTGGTTTACATCATATCAAGAAGATGCTGTATCCTACACTGTGAGAGTAAATTTGTTTTATATTCACTTCCAAAAGATGAATCTACAAAGAATGTACTTTCTAGCGATCGTTCAAAATACGTAGTTGTGTATGTTATGTTGTGTAACAACCCTGCACATGTCTTGCTAACCGGCTAACTCACGCTTCTGTAGTTCTTTTGTTCAACTGTGGGCCCACTGTAGTCAAAAAATTTGTGATTGATGCAGCTTGACTGTCTGTCTGTCTGTCTCATTAAATGGAGTAATGATAAATGATGGCACACGAAGCGGCTTTCACACCGAATCTGGAAAGCGCTGCGCTATGAAACCCATTCATTTCAATTGCCTGCCCCACACGAGGACGGCTTGTTTCTGCGTCGACCAGAGCGCACCACTGACGCGCACACCGTGCTCAAAGTTCAAATGAGTTGAACTTTTGCCGCTACACTCTGAAGGGCTTCACTGAACCCAGCACAGCGCTTTCCGCGTTCGGTGTGAAAACCGCTTAATGCATTATACAATGTTGAAGTTTACAATGCAGAGGTGTACCCGGTTCGCTTACATAAGCAAATTGCGAACACTTTCCACGGTAGTCTGTGTTAACTTGTCGATCAGCCACTTTAGCCGCTTCATCGTCAGACGCCGCCTCGAATTGGTATGGCAAAATCGATGCCATCTTTTCTACGTATTGACAAGTCTCCAGGGCTGTCATTCAGTTATGGCAATGGGCATTTCGTTTTCCGACACACGCTGTACGCGGTAAACCAATCATAAAGGACTGCGCCATCTGACCAATCACAGCAGTGAGGGCTCAAGGAAAGGAGGGGTTTAGAGAGACTGATTCTTCAAACTGCTTTGCAGAAGTCGTTGCGAAATGAGGTAAAATTAAATATATTTTTTGAGAAAACTAAAGTGTTTTTTGACCTTTCATACACGTAAACCTGTTTTAGGAGACTCATTAAACAATACTAGCAACCTTTAAAATGGCATAATAGGAGCACTTTAAACACTCAAACAGCCATAGGCATTAGCCCAACGCAGAAATGTATTGATAAAGCACTGCAGTTTGTACACAAATGTATTGCTCTATTCTTTATCGTAACTTTAAGTAATAACAACAACAAACATGCACTATACATCAACACATTCCTAGACTATTGCGAGCAAACAGATATTGCTGTTAGCTGGTTAGCCCAGTGGTTCTCAATCCTGAGCTACAAGCTGGGGCTAAATGAACAACACACACAACTGGAAATACAGATTTTGCATGCTATTGCACTGGGTTAGCCAGAGAGCTACAAGCTGTGCTAAATGAACAACACACACAACTAAATACAGATTTTGCATGCTACAGAGTACATGAGAGCAACAATTTTTAAAGGATTACTCCACATTCAGAATAAAAATTTCCTGATAATTTACTCACCCCCATGTCAAAGATGTTCATGTCTTTCTTTCATCAGTTCCAATGAAATGAGTTTGAGGAAAACATTCCAGGATTTTTCTTTATATAGTGAAGTTCAATGGTGCTCAACGGATTGAAGGTTAAAAGTGCAGTTTCAATGCAGCTTTCAGGAGCTCTAAATGATCCCAGCTGAGTAGTATGTTGAAAAACTTCGAAATCGTCCTACATCGCTGTTTTACCTTTTTTGTAAAGGGTGTTTGACTCTTCTTGCACGTTCACTTTGTTAACACTGGGTTGGTACTTCTGCACCGACGTAGGACGATTTTGAAGTTGGAGGAGAAAATGAGATGGGAGTTTTTTGACATACCCTTACTGTATCCTAAAGGATTTACCCTCAAGCTTTCCCAGGTCACGCAACAAGTGGGCAAGCAATATGCTAATGTTTCATGTTGATGTCAACATTAAAAACAGCTTGGGATTCATTTTAAGAATGACTCATTTAAATGATTCAATTTTTAATTTTGAGAGACAGTAACTTGATACACAGTGCACTTCAGATGTAACATTTTGCAGGATGTTTTCATTCACTTAGAGCTGTGTTACACACTGCATGAAAGGTACGTTTAAAAAAAATCCATAATAGGGGCACTAAACATTCCTTTTGTCATTAATTGTAATAATCCGGTAAGGTTTTTGTATGCACAAGAACTCAGACAACAGCCAGTGCTTTACACACAAATCTGACCTCACCATCATCCAGTCCCTCCAAGATTTCATGAAGAAACAAAAAACTAAGACAGACTTAATTCCAGAAGAACTGTGGCAAAGTTTCCAAGACGCTTCAGCACTATTTCAGCAAAGAGATCCATTGTTATAAAGAAGACTTCTAGGCACTAGAGACTTTATTTCAAGTCAAAACCATTACCCTGTATCATATCCATGCCAAAATCAATAACACAACAAATGATTTGTCCTAATTACAAATGAAGCCAGTTGAGAAACAAGGATGCTATAACACATTTCACTACTTCTGAGTAAACATTCCTTAGAAGAAATTGTGAGTGCAGGTGCACGTAGCACTGCTTTGACGTTCCTTTCATCACATCTGAATGCGGCCCAGCAGCTAGTTAACTTGTCCTCTCTTACCTTGACGCTGAATCTAAGTGAACATAGGGAAATGTTCATACAGTATTAGCAGACAAGCAGAGCAGGCGGGAAGATACAGAGGTCACAAAAGCTCTGTCAGAACCCATAAAAATCACAGAAGAGCCATCGGGATACACAATTCTGATTCACTAGAGCCTTGTTCCTAATTACCTGCTCTAAAGAAGCAAGCAAGGCCTTCAAATCTACCTACACAGCACTGCATTTTTCAATGAGCTTTCAAAAGGCTCAAATCTGTAGACAAAGCTCAGGTCAAGAACTGGTGGCTGAACTTACATTTCAGAACACTTAAACTAAAGATCATCTCCATGGAAACCACTTAAAGTTCATCTTTATTGGCGCATAACTCTGCTCTTGAGTCAAGGTCTAAAAAATAACAGTACTTACATTTAATTCTTATAGTGACTTTAGCTGCTTCCAAAACTGTTTTTTTTTTTTACTATAGGGTTCGCACCCCTAAAAATTGTCATCAGTTACCCCATATTGTTCCAAAACTCAATTTCTCCATTTCTGAAAAACAAATGAAGATATTTAAATGACACCTTAGAGATTTCTCTCCTGTCAAAAGTCAATTCCACCAAAACATTCATGCTTCAAAAAGTTTGCAAAGAGCTCATAAAAGAAATCCATATAATTTGAGTAATTTAATCAAGTGCTTTATATCACGAACACATTTAATTTAGTCTTTTATCAAAATATAAACACTAATTAGCATGCACACATCAAATATACGTAGTAAACGGAAGCTCAAACATGCTTACTTGACACATGAGAACGGTGTGATTTGCAGCAAGCACATGCACATGAGTTTCCATTTACCGATCAATGTTTATGTGTGAATTCACACCTAATTTAAGTCTGTTCATCACATAAACGATCATGTCTCTTCAGAAGATTTGATTAAACAGCTTGATTCATATTAATTACTTTTACAATGTTACAATGTTTCGATAAGAGGACAGAAATCTCTCAGGTTTGTGTTTTAAAGATAAAAATGGTGAACTATCCCTTTAAGTATGAGACTTATGGAAATCTGGCTCCAGTCAAACTTTATTATGATTATTTAAAGATGTGCTAGCCATTTTGATTTTGTAATCTTTACACTTAAATAAAAATAAATAATTTTGCTCAACTGACTCACAATGTTCAATATTCAAAACCCATAGTAGTAGTAGCAGTAGTAGTAATACTAATAATAATTTGATATACTGCAATTAAAAGAACTGTATGATTTATCCTCGTTTTAATATGCCTGTTGTCACAGAGCTTTTTAGATGGATTCCAAGGCTTTTTATGTTGAGTACAATCTGCGATCTTTGACCCAGTTTCTTTGCTCATTTCCATGGCTGCGATACTCTATTTTCCACTTTCTGGCAACCCCGGGGGTCAAAATACTATTGGGTAAAATTGCAGTGGGCGGAATCACACAGACTAAAACAAAAACAGGCACTCTGACACGGAATGCACATTTTCAAAGTAGAATGGCTGGCTGTACAGTGTAAAAAACATTCTGGCAGCTGTGGTTGCCAAAATTTTACAGTAAAAATATATTGTAGCAACATTTTAGGTTTTATGGATTTAACTTAAATGTACATTTAAATTTTATTAACTGATATAATGTTAATATATCAACCTATGGAAGTACTGAAATCTGTTTTGTTCCTTTGTAATAAACTGACAACTACTAAAAGCAAGTGGTGGTGAGAAAGTCACATGATGAACCAAAGCTCATCACAAGCAGCTTTGAACACTAACATATACAGAAGGTGCACAGTGTCATTCACACAAACACTAAACACCATCATGGTAACACACATGAAACAATGAAATAATTAAATAAACATTCATTTAAAAACATTAGATGTAACATAAAATTGTAATGTTTTTTGGAACTACATGTGAACTTAACATGTTCCCTATATATCTGCAAATGTACTATGGTATTTTTATGCACTGGTATAATGAAGAAAAAAAAAAAAAGGACATACAGCACCTTTAAGGACCAGTTCTTACTTGTTCTTACTTATTAACTTGTGCTTATTATCATGCATATTACTAGTATATTGACTGTTTATTAGTACCTATAAAGCACATATTATTGCCTTATTCTGCATGACCTTATTCTAGATCTCTTAATCCTACTCAACCCTAAACTTAACAACTACCTTATTAACTATTAATAAGCAGCAAATAGGGGTTTATTGAGGCAAAACATTTAGTTAATAATAATGAATATGTGTTTCCCAATCTAAAGTGTTACCAACACACTGACATTGCTAATAACCGTTAATAGAGAAAAATGATCCGCCCGCATGACACCACATGATTAACTGCTCACGTGTGAGCGCGCTCTATAAAGAACTGTAAATGTAAAACATACCTCTAGGTGCTATTCACACAGAATCTTTTGCACAGCTTTTGCGTTGACAAAGATGTGATGCAGAAAGTGGAATGGGAACAAAAACGCAAGGTTATAAGAATTAAGTTGAAGTTTTGTTCAACTTGAGCACGGTGTTTTTTTGAGTGCTCTTCCATGCACAAGATGCTGCAAGAGACACAAGCACAACAGCAATACATATTCATTAAAAGCATGCTTACATAGAGGAAAAAAAAAAAAATATGGAAAGGCAGCATAGTAGCACCTGTTTCTGCAATATGTGACTTCATGAATCTTTAAAGGGAAGTTATTTAAAGGATTAGTTTACTTCCAGAACAAAAATTTACAGATAATTTACTCACCCCTTTGTCAAAGATATTCATGTCTTTCTTTCTTCAGTTGTAAAGAGGAAAACATTTCAGGATTTCTCTCCATATAGTGGACTTCAATGGTGCCCCTAAGTTTGAACTTCCAATATGCAGTTTAAATGCAGCTTCAATTTGCATAAAAAGTATGCAAATTGTCAAATTGTTTCGAAAATGACCGATTGTTTTGCTAGATAAGACCCTTCTTCTTCGGCTGGGATCGTTTAGAGTAGGGGTGGGGAACCTTGATTCTGGAGGGCTGGTGTTCCCTACATAGTTTAGCTCCAACCCTAAAAAAAAAATAAATAAATAATAGCAACCTGTATCCTGAAGACCTTGATTAGCTTATTCAGGTGTGTTTGATTAGGTTTGGAGCTAAACTCTGCAGGGACACCTTCGCTCGAGGGTCAACGTTCCCCACCCCTGCATTTAAACCGCATTTTGGAAGTTTAAACTTGGGGGCACCATTTAGGTCCACTATATAGAGTTAATTCATTAAATGTTTTCCTTAAGAAACATAATTTCTTATCGACTGAAGAAAGACAGACATGAACATACTGGATGACAAGGGGGTGAGAAAATTATCTGTACATTTTTGCTCTGGAAGTGAACTACTTATTTAATTTGATTTACATTTACAACATGCTGCTAACCTTGTACGCTGCACTTTAACTGTGGATAAAGTTAAATGTTACTGTAATCATGTTTTAGCTACATTTATAAGATATTAGTCAATGTTATATATATATATATATATATATATATATATATATATATACACACACATACATACATACATACATACACACACACACACACACACACACATAAATAAATAAACTAAATCTAAGAACATCCATATCGCCCAGCCCTAATTAAAATACACCAAAACTGTCACTCTCTCAAAATGAAACAAGATTCATAGGTCACAGATCATTCATATTACAGTAAAATGGGTGAAGTGATATTCAAGACATTTGCCCTTTATTTAAAGAGAGAGAGAGTGAGAAATAGGACAAGAACTGATAAGGAGGAGAGTAGGGGAGCAGGATCAAGAAATGTCACAAGCCGGACTCATACTCATATTACCAGCATGAGCATCTGTTGAAGCTCTGGCACATATCACATTTGGTTACTTCAAAGTATTGAAAAACAAGACTTGGTTTTATCAATAAGACACTAGAGCAAAAGTATAACTGAGAGGGTTAAGGACCCTGATAATTCTCTAGTGCTTGTGTCAAACTTCCCTCCTGGAGGGCCACTGTCCTACAGAGTTGCGCTTCAACCATCTCCAAAACACCTGCCTGTAAATTTCTAGTAATCCTGAAGAGGTGGTTGAGGTGTGTTTAATACACCTCTAAACTCTGCAAGACAGTGGCCCTCCAGAACCAAAGTCTGACACCCCAGTGCTTTGTTGATAACAGAAACTTCTCAGATGCTTGTAGATGGATGAGATGATCAACACAAACAAACAAACAAACAAACAAACAAGGCAGCATGCAAGTTCTTCTATTAGTGGCTTATTTGAGGAAGAGCATGACCTGAACCGGTTATTATTTCAATCTGTTATCAGACTGTGATACAGGAGTGTGAGTGAGAATACCATGCTAATGGATGCTGTACAGTGTGACACCTTGGCAGTGTTGAGGACCTCATAGAGGCTGTGTGAAAAACTAATTGCACAGGTCTCTCATGAAGGAAGACACTGCAGGGTTTATAGACTTTGCCAGAACACTTTCCAGTCCAACACCTGCAGAACTACTCATTATTTCCTGATTTGATAAAAATATCTGTATCACTTCTCAGTTGTGCCCCAAATGACGCACTACATAGGACTTGAAATTGATCCTGATAATTATCAATATCGACTGATATGAAAAATTCTAACTGTAATTATCTCTTTGGCCATATCACCCAGCCCTAGGTATAAATAAGTAACTGGGGGACTCTATTGTCAAATTACTTTGTGAACTATATACATAACCATATACATAACTCCGTACAATGTTTTACTACACAAAAACAACATACGCCACCAAAGAGGGACTACTCCACTTTAATAATCTTTTATGTCTCACCTCTAATTGGTGAGAAAAAAAATATTTAGCAAAACCAAGCCGCCTGGACCAATTATCTTCACGGTTTGCCACAAAAAAAAAACAGTTGTAACAAGCTGGATTAAAATATGTTTTTACACATTTATCCTAGGGCTGGGCAATATGGCCAAAAAACCCCCCAAAAAAAACAAAAAAAACAAAATCACAATTTTTTTTTTCGTATCAGTTAACATCAATAATTACACGATAAATTGTAGCAACCTAATTTTTATATGGTGAAATTTAATTATTCTGACTGTTTGAGGTTTCTTTGTTTGTTTTTGATTAACCATTGCTCTTCCATAGTATCATCCATAGATCATGATAATAACAGTTAAAACCACAAATACAGCACCTCAATACCATGGTAAAAACGTAACCTGGTTCCTAGCTATCTATATTACAAACAGTAGTCCAAATACATTTAGCATAAATGCATAAACGCTATAGCTTAAATCACAAAAAAATACTGTAATTATATTCCATTTCTCCTCCTTCAATACTTAATTAATAATATAATAAAATTAGACAAATATACCCACATTTTCTGACACAATACAACTGCGCAGTTAGTGCTACTACAGTAAATCTAAGCTAAATGTTGGCGATTTGTAGATTAAATTATATCAACATTTATCGAACTGTTGTTCATCGAGGAAATTCATATCGCGCGATAATGGTCGCCCAGCCCTAATTTATCCTACATATTAGTGTTGGGTGATATGCTCAATTTTCAGATCGACCTATCGTCAGCGCGTGAGAATGCCAAAACACGATATTATCGTGCTAATGGACCTTTATCTCACTTCCTATATCCGGTAAGCGAAGCAGTGTATCCCCACTTCCGGTCCCATCGCAGCGCAATGAAAACTAATGGGAGAATCCTGTCTATCCTTTCTTTCGCCGGTGTTACTGCAGTATGTTTGGCTGCTTTTATTCTAAACAATGACACACTGCCTCAGTTTTCACGATTTCCTGACACAACACAGATGAGATGTGTGGGATGAATTAAGGTCCTTCTAAAATATTACGCGGGAGCACTTTCGCGTGGAGTATGCATTTCGAAACTGAGGATGTTTACGACTACATCTCATATAACCTGCTGAAATGTTCCTATTAATATATTTATCTTCCAAATGTGCATTCTGAATAATAAAAAAGTAACCTGCTGCAGTCAATTTCATCTTCTCATTAACAATGTCTTTCTCATCATATTTTATAACTGTTTACATTAAAATACATTTTAAATACACACCCTAACTAAATTAACCATGGATTTACTATAGTTAATGTAGTAACCATGTTATATTTTTATTTTTTCCGAGGACTGATTTCCAATGGTATTGCCATAGTTTTACTACACATACCATGGTTAATTTTCGTAAGAGCGGTATTAAAATAGATGAATGAATGCGTGGGCGTTGCCTTAAAGAAATGACAATGTTTAACATTTCAGCTAATTAATCTAGACATTATAACGCGTTGACAGCGTGATTTCAGTATTATTTAAGCATTTTGGCATAAACGTGAATTACATAGTGAAATGACTGTGAATGAAAAATGACAGAATAAAGACTAAAATTTAATACAAATAAATAAATAAATAAATAAATATGTTGATTCTGATTTTATTCATCAGGTCTCACACACACTGCACGCACTGACGCAGTGTGGTGAAATCACGCATGTTTATGAGCCATGGGTTTCTCAGATCGGTACGTTGGATTAAAACTACAATTTCCGTTGCGTTTGGAAAATTATGTGCACAGTAATCATCAGAATATTTCTTCGCCTGTCTCTGAAAATGTCCGGATTTTGAAATCAACCTGCAGATGCTCATACATCATATTGAATAATATACATAACCGGAAGAATCGATACACTGCTTCGACAAGCGCTTCCGGTGTTCAATTCCGATGCGATAAAGGTCCATTTATTTAATTATTCACTTACTTAGTTCCATTGTCGGCCTTCAAATAAACCAACACAAGCATACGGCTAAAAGCAGCTTACTGTTTCAATATGACTTAATTTGTGTTTAACATGATAACAATTTAATAGAAACATTGTAAGTTACTAATGCGTACATTTCCTTAGTTATTCTAAAAGCAGCTACAGAAAAAGACCTCGATGTATTCATCACCGTGTGATGAATACATTTCTTACCCCTTATTTACACTGCACACGTCTGCGGCGCGAAGGGGGCTGTCCCATCCCAAAACAAGTAACTGTGACCCCTTTTCCATCTTCTCCCCTCCTTGCTGAACGGGATCGATTTCAAAAGTGAAAGTAAAACCGGAAAAACAGCGCGCATAGAGCGAGCGTCAGCAACTGCACGCAATTACAGCTTACGTGATTTGACTGTGATTTGTGCCTTTGTGTTTATACCAGCATCTTCGCGGCAAGTTTCTAAAGCGCCCCAGAAGCGTCTCTCTGCACTGTATCGCTAAAGTTAGGCGCCTAGTCTGTTTTTGACGGATAATAATAATAATAAGCGTCTTGCTTTTGTCAAAGGCATCAGCAACAGGCGATATCTCCGACTATCGACGCCACACGATACTATCGTCTGTCGGGACAGCCTTACTACATACATGACAGAATTACGATGCAGTTCATGCATTTGACTTAGATTTGTGTTTGTCTGTATCATTATTTCTAATCAATTGCTATATTTCACACATTGGTGGTCCAGTAGTCAATCCTGATCACCTTACCCATTTGTGGCCTCCAAATTTTAGCAAAAAATTGAAATATAGATTAAAGTTATTCATAGGGCAGAGTTTAAGATGAAGAGCATGAGGCTCTAACTTTGATCTCAGCAGGTAGAGATGAAGCCGTCCACATAAGCTGGAGGAGACGAAAGTCACATCAAAGTCACAAGACTCATCATCAGGTTTCTCTAATGCAATCCTTCAGAATATGAGACTTTCACAGTTACTATAGATAGATAAAAAAAAAAGAAAATACTGTCAAAAAGCCATCAATAGTTTTACTTGGATTACACAAACACTTGAGAAGAGTGAAGATAGTCGACACATTTTTCGTTTTGTGCCAAGGCGGCATTCAGGTGTGAGATTCTGATGAATAATTTATGACAATCCTTCTGCCATAATGATTCAGCACAACAACTTTCACCCTCTCCCCGCTGAGTGTAGAAGTTACAGTGAGCAGCACCAGCCAAAGTGAGAAATTCTTCACAGACTGACTCTGGCAAAGTGTTTATTTTATCTATAAGATCTATGTTCAGTCTTTATCTTTGAGATCATCTTTCTCACCACCAGATCAATACCTTCACACCATGCGACGCCGCCTCTCACAACAGACAGCTGTTACGCAGTGGCTGTCGTATCGGCTTTTCTGTGGGACTGCGAATATGATATGTTTGTTAAAATGGCTGAGCTTCATATTCAAGTCCTGTTAATGTTCAAAAGTGAAAAGTCTGAATTGAGCACCACTATCATCACAAATGTAACTTCTTTTTGCAATGACTTGCACTGTTCACTGCTGACAAAGAGGGGTGTGAATTGTAATTGTAATGTAACAATGCAAAAAAAAAAACAACTATATAACTGACTAATGTTAGCTAATCAAAATAAACAGGCTTAACAACTTTAAAAAGGGAGAAAAGGCTTGTGTATTATTGAACACCTGTTCATATCAACAAATTTTCGGCACAAAAATTTGATGCGACTTTCACACGCGTCAAAAAAAGAGAGAAGAAAATGGAAATATAGAAGTATTTCTTCAGAAAAGCAGAAATACTTCAGTTATGTTTCTGTTTCTGACACCCTTTTTTGTCATTCAGAAATCAAACAGCTGTTTAGATTTTTGTATTCATTATGTTTAATCAGCAAAAAAATAAAAAATAAAATTAAAAAAAAAAAAAAACACCAAATACAACGATACCGAGACAAAAGAGCTTGTTCTGGATTTTTAACACAATAGTCTGTTCATAAGTGTCACCTGTTGACAGTTTTATACTGTATAATACATCACTACATCGCCGTTTTACCTTTTTTTTGTAAAGGGTGTTTGACCTTCTTTGCATTTTCACTTTAAACACTGGGTCGGTACTTCTGCAGCTATTTAGATTTTGAAGTTGGAAGAGAAAATGAGATGGGAGTTCTTCAACATACCGTAACTGTCTTCAACCAGAAAAAAAACAGAGTTCACACACAGCTAGACAAGATGGGCGTTTGAGGTTAAAAAAACATATCAACTGTAAAAATTTTTAGAAAATAACTTGTTTCACCAAATAAAACCCTTATTCCTCCAGCCTTTCAAGCATGATTACATAATGTCTGAAGTTGCTGGAATCCTGGAATGTTTTCCTCTAAAACCTTAATTTCTTTTCGACTGAAGAAAGTAAGACATGAACATCGTTGATGACATGGGGGTGAGTAAATTATCAGGATTTTTTTTTTATTATGGAAGTGAACCAACACTCTCCTGTTCAAATTAAAGGGATCATATCATGAGAAATCAAATTTACATCATCGCATTCTAGACCCACTGGCATTTAGCCGCTTAACAGCTGACACTTGTCTACATCGAACAGGAGCATCGCATCTTGTCCAAAGCAAATAAAACCCAGTGTTTCCCCTACCATTATATTTGGGGGGCGGCCCGCCCCCCCAACGGCAGCCGCCGCCCCCCTTTAAGGTCATCTAAACTTTATTTTCTATATAGCGCCAGATCACAACAGACGTCATTTAAGTTTACCTTTCCTATAGAACAGGTCTATACCTTGTTCTTTTATTTAAAAAACGAAATATCCTTATGTTATTTATCTTATTTACACTGTCTCTAACGTTACGTGGTCACGCGTCTACAATTTCTCCTCCGCTAAAACGCGGACGGGATCGCGGAGTCCATTCATAAAAACAGAATTTACTCTATAGCGCGGGATGCCGCAGAATTCGTCAATTTTTGGTTTAATAATTCAAAAGTAGGTCTCTCACTTAATTCGAATCGCGATATAGACTAGTGTCTGTGAATATTAAAACGCAACAAGACGGTTTAAATATGATTCCTCCATGTTCCGCTTGGCTCTGTATGAATGAATGGCGGAGACGCGGCTTTGTTTACTACACAAATAATGAAGCACACGTGACTCGCGGTTATTTTCGGCCTCTGCCTCTCATTATATGACGACATAAACGCATGAACTTAATCTCCAGAACTGCTGTGAGAGTCACTTCATGTAAATTTTACCGTTTCATTTGAGAAAATTAGCATCATACCGTAGTATATACACAAAAACTAACCGGCAAACTGTCAAAATAAAAGTACGGTTTAACATGTAACAGAAATGTTTTAGTCTTGTATTACTTTTGTACAGTATAATGTAGGTGTTTAAATATTCCTATTTCTGGCAAATTTAATTAAACCGTTAAATGCAGAAATTATAATAATAACAGAAATAACAGAAAAACTCTTGTTTGGCAACAAATAAAAAGGTTTAATTTAATTAATTTAATTTCATTAAAAATAAATATTTAATGCCTGTATTTGATTATCAGAAAATTAAAACACAAGAATTTCTGAAAAAAAAAAAAAGAAAAAGATTGTAGGGCCCTATTGTTCAAAATGTTGAAATTGAGATTTTTTTGCTTATTTTTTCACTGAAATAAATGTTTTTGTTATTACACAGAGAGTAATGTACCGTACCGTTTGTAAACCACGCCACCCCCCCCCCAAACCTGGAATACTAGGGGAATCACTGAAACCCATTATATGCGCTTTGACGCATCCAGTGCAAACAGCTCGTTTTTGTCTCTATACAGATTTTTAGAAGAACCCCAGTGTCAGGAACAAGTGGATGGTTTGTTTTTAAAAGTGTCTCAGATCTGAGAATTATATGTTTGTTCAGAGCATCTGACTACGGACTGTTTTGTAAATGAGGCACAGCATATTGGAAAGTTTGCAAAGACAATTTAGTTGAAAGATGAAGCAACCAACTGTTTTGGATTGGACAGCAACAATAAGCAAATTTCATAATGCTTTGTCTGTAAATGACACTTTTATATGGATATGTTTTCAAAACACAATGCAACAGCGAAAGCCGGTAACTTTTTTTTGTTGTTATTGTTTAGTTTTTTTGGAATAAAATAAATAAAACTCCATGAAATGTTTACCAAGACGAATTTGTTGTGGACTGAACAGCCCTTATAAAAACAAATTCATCCGTCGCTTTACAAGTTATGAGGCAATTTAAGTTTAATTTATACGAAAAATTAGACTCTCAAAAACTATTTGCAAAAATGCACAATTTGCTCAAAACAACAAAATCATGACTTCCCGGAAAATTGGAACAAAATGAAAATGGAAGGTGTAGCCACTGGTAAAGCAACTGTGGCTCTTTTATTAATGTAATAAATTACTTGTGGTTTAGAGCATGCAAACAAAACGCTCTGATGAACTTCATTTTTGCTAGCGATCAGCAGCAGATGCCTTATGTCTGGAAGCAAAAGCTTTCTGGAAGGTAACAATCAATCATCTGAGTAAATTATTCAGGTCACATGATTCTTTGATGTGCTTCACAGTTTTTGCACAAACCAAAAAAAACAAAACAAAAAAAAAAAATAATAATTATACAAATTGTTTAAAAGCTGGTAGGAAGACCAGCTTGGTAATATACCTTATATTTATGATATAATACACCTTATATATTTATGATAACTTATTTGCATCTTGGTCTTTCCACTGAGCATTTATATGATATAGCCAAAAAATATTGGCATTATAATAGGTGGATCGAAATGATGAAAAAAAAATGCTTCTAGAATGATCTTTTTGGTCAAGATTTTCTCAGAAACCAAAGTGAATTAAACCTACAAATTATCCAAGACATTTAAAATTCAAACTGTCAATTTTCCTATTCAGCCCATGTCATGTTACTAACTTGACAATATTGGGCCTAAAAACCACCATCCTGAAGCAAATCCAAATGAGAGGTTTAGCGTTGCTACTCAAAACCTCCAATTGTCCATTACTACTAGTGTATGGTCCACTTGCTCTCCCCCAACAACAGAAGTGTGATCAGTGGACCGTGTGAGGCTGCAGACGTGAGAGGCCGGCTGGAGTGGAGGCTGGGGTGATGTGTGGGTAGTGATCGAGAAGTGGATGTTTGCAAGAACATACTCACACATTAGAAAAGCCTCTGGCATGGGGGCACCAGGACGGCTGAGCGAGATGAGAATGGAAATGAATGATCTCAGACGTGCGCTATTCTTGGGTCAGTACTGCTGCTATTAATATTCAGCTATTCTCATTTAGCGATATTAAGGATAATTAATTTCAGCCCTGAAAAAGACTCAGAATTTCCTTATGGGAGCCACTGATAAGTGGATTGCAGCTGCGAAAAGGTTTAAAAGATTGTATTAATGAAATTGTGTGCAGCAGGAAAACATACGCAGTGCAAGAATGAAACAATCTTTAGGTTGCAGGTGAAACCCCTGGTGTTGTGAAGCAGTGGTCTGGTGTGCATGATACTACATCCAGGCAGGCTGGATTATTTGTCACTTGATTAATCTAAAAGCAACACTTCTAGGAAAAGATTAATAGAGAAACACAGAGGGAGGGACAATTAAACAGAGGAATACAAAAACACAAAGGGACTGAATATATTCAGTCCAAGTCATTAGGAAAATAGTACTTGAATAATACAATGAATACAAATACAAAATAGGGCATGAGAAATACATAAATTTCTATACATTTACAAGCACAAGGTCATAAAAAGTCCGTCATAATCTATTACCCGTTATTTTAATTTTATTAAATTATATTTTATTATAATAACACATTTAACTGCTTTTATTTTTGTTCACATTTTCATTTTTAATTATGAACCTACAGGAAGATATAGGCTTATGTGTTTATTTTGAAGAGAACAGATGAACAGATGAGACTAAATAAATTTTCATGTTCAACACCACACCCTGCAGTGACAGCGATTTTAATATATTCTCATTTTTATGAACCAATATCCATTCGTAAATCCCAATCGATCTTTTGGTCTATGCGGTTTGTTCTCGGCTGAGGAACGAACAGTACATAGCACGGCTCCCATCCAATAAATCGCAAGCTGTGTGTTACTTTTATTAGGAAACAAAGTCTCAGATTTCAAATTCTGTTCATTTCATTAGGAAATTCAAGCAATAAATACCGTTTTGGCGCTCTTTAATGTGCCGTGATAGATCGTTGTAGCTTCTTTGTACTCGTCTGTGCGTAATCAAACACATAGCAAAACATTCGTGACAGTTTAGTTTTTGTTCTGGATCCGTTGCTCTGCTGCCACACTGGAGCGCACTCGCCACCAACTGGACAGGAGTGGGAGTTACAGTTACAAGTTACAATAGATCAGCCTCAGAGCAATCCGTCAAAGTGACAGACAGCCTTCAGATTTTTCCGTCAATGTGACCCTGAACCACAAAACCAGTCTTAAGCAGCACGGGTGTATTTGTAGCAATAGCCAACAGTAAATTGTATGGGTCAAAATGATTGATTTTTAATTTCTGCCAAAAATCATTAGGATATTAAGTAAAGATCATGTTCCATGAAGATATTTTGTAAATTTTCTACCATAAATATATCAAAACTTAATTTTTGATTAGTAATATGCATTACTAAGAAAGACGACTTTAAAAAGACAACTTTAAAGGTGATTTTCTCAATATTTAGATTTTTTTTTTGCACCCTCAGATTCCAGATTTTCAAATAGTTGCATCTCGGACAAATATTGTCCTATCCTAACAAACCAAGCTTATTTATTCAGCTTTTAGACGATGTATAAATCTTATTTTCAAAAAAAAAAATTTACCTTTATGACTGATTTTGTTGTCCAAAGTCACATGAATTTTTCATATATATATATATATATATATATATATATATATATGTGTGTGTGTGTGTGTGTGTGTGTGTGTGTGTGTGTGTACTGGGTATATTTATTATGTATATAGAAAGACACACATATAGCATATAAATGTATATTACATGTAAATATTTTTACTGATATAATTAATATTATATATAAATATATTTAATATGTAAACATAACATTTTTCTTAAATATATCCATGAATGTGTGTGTATTTATATACATAATAAATATACACAGTACAGACACATATTATGTAAACAAAAACTTTTATTTTGGATGCGATTAATCCCAATTAATTGTTGCACAGCACTACTTCCAATATTTCCCCAACTGTTTTACATTCACTTAAGACGTAACTAAGTGGGTTTACATGAACACTCATCAGAAAATTTTACATTTTTGTGTGTATTTGTCAGTTTAAGTGTGACAAGACGCAATAAAAAAATAACTGAATGCAGTACTTGTACGCTGTCTGAGAGGTGCTTTTTTGTGCGCTCACAAAACAGACCAAGTTGAGTTCTCTTTCGCATCATCAAACTTTTTGTAATTTATCATGTGTCTGCTCAGTTGGATCTTGGCAAAATGAATAACAACATTACTGAAAGCTTAAATAAAGCAGACTATTGTCTCTTATGTATTGAGTTACAGATGATCATTTGGATCTCATTACATTTAATCAAAGGAATTTTTCAACATGGATTCCATTTAACCACACAATTGCACATTTTCAGATGATAAAATGTCAGGTCAACAGAGTGGAGATTCATATCATCCTCACAATCACACTGTGAAACTTAAAGGGATAGTTCACCCAAAAATTAAAATTCTGTCATAACCCTCATGTCGTTCCAAACCTGTAAGACCTTTGTTCGTCTTCGAAACACAAATTAAGATATTTTTTATGAAATCCAAGACCTTCCTGACTCTGCATAGACAGGATCACATCTACCATGTTCAAGGGCCAGTAAGGTAGTAAGGACATCAATAAAATAGTCCATGTGACATCAGTGGTTCAACCATAATTTTATAAAACAATGAGAATACTCAGAAAGCTCTTGGATTTCTTAAAAAAAAAAAATATCGTAATTTGTGTTCCAAAGAAGAACGAAGGTCTTAAGGGTTTGGAACGACATTTGCTTCACTAATAATATTTTTGTACCATAGTTGTAAAGCAATTTGGAGAACCATAAAAATACTATGGTAGACTTTGGCCAACCTGTAGAAATTGGTACTACCAACACTAAGAAAAATTTGACAGCAAGCAAAAAAACTAGAGTCTGCTCTGAAAACTGTCACAGATGTGACAGCTCAGCTGAATATAATGAGAGCCATTAAGTTCTGAAGAGCATAGTGCAAACACATTGTGACTCTAGGTAGTTTACAGTTGCCAAGCAACTTCACAGTTTGATGCATTATTAAAGAACTCAACACATCTTTTGGTTTTACCCCAAGTTTAAAACACTGTTGTGCTCAAATATGAAAAATCAAGTACACTAGAAGAATGATACCCATTCCACAAAATGGTATTTTCCCTTGCAATGGCCCAGACATGTTTTTCCTCAGAGCTGCAGTCTTTGTGATAAGGCTGAGGGGAAGTCTCTGTGGAACAATAGACTAGAGTTCACAATAAAATGAGAGGCAGCTGTCAATCATCCAATCCCTTTTTCCCTCTCTAGCCTCAGTAAACACAGCTTTGCCAAGGAGACCCGCAGGTTGAGCAGGGAATCCACTACAGAACAAGAGGCATTCCGCTCTTCGGATAAAGGGGAGGAGCAGAGAGGGAAGCGAGTTGGAAAATCTATTCAGCTGTTCCCACACTGGGCTCTATGGGTTTCCTGCTTTCAGATTTAGTCTCCAAGTGGCTACAACCCACTTCTTTCAAAAAGGATTTCTATTCAGGAGGAGGAGGGGGTTGTGGCAGCCACATCTTGGGAGACAGCAAAATACAAAAAATTGGAAAGTGACCTTTAATTCTACACATTACATCCATGCCAAAAAATGCAAAAATGAATATTCATTCTAAGCAATCTACTCTTCCAAGGTCTCAGAAGATACTGAAGATGATTTGAAGATGACCACTGCTCTACAAACAGAGGACACTGAAAGGGTTAGAGTTTACCCAAAAATTCAATTACTCGCCCGCAATGTTATTCTAAACCCATAAGACTTTCATTCATCTTTGAAATACAAATGAAGATATTTTTAATTAAACCTGAGAGATTTCCCTCCACTGAAAGTCCGATTAAACAAAACTTTGATGCTTCAAAAAGTACCAAAAAAGACACTGGTTCATGTGGAAGCTGTTCAAAAAACACCAATGCAAATACGCCATCCACCAATTAATTTTTTAGCGGATAAATCTGAAACTGATAACACAATAAAAGACTGCAGTGCAACAAAGTGCTAGAACTAAGTACTCTTTGCAAGAATCTGGTTTAATTTCTACTAGGGCTGGGCGATATGGCAAAAAAATTAAATCTTGATTTTTTTCAGAATGTTTGACCGCTAGTTTTTTTTTTTTTTTTTTACTATTTTTAACTAGTCAACCTTAAAATGTAACTATAACATGATTCAAGTAACTTTTTCTTTATTAAGCCTCTAGTTAAAGAAAATTATATTCCAAATGCACCAAAGTTGTCAACATGATGTAAATGTTAAACAAATCACTTGTTCTTATACATATTACATGTTCAGAAATAATACAAGGACAAAAAAAAATAACAAAAGAATAATAATAATAATCTCAAAAGTCAAGGTAATTAAAATTCAAAATGATTTATAACACCAGCAGACTATTGTTAACTACAAATGTTTAGTAAAAACAATGAACAGCAGCTTTCAGCCTGTCACCATGATGGCAAACATGAAATATCAGGCATACAGTAGCAGTTCTTCACATTTTTTTTTTTTTTTTATCCGATTGCGCTGCTTTTCCATTGTTTATTATATGTAAACATGGACATGTTTGACTGTTGCACATGCGTCTCTTGCAGAGTCTCATGCATGAAATGGTATTCTAAAATGCGGTGCTCAAGTTAAATGAAGTTCACTTCCACCTTCTTGCATGTTTTTCCTATAGAGACAGAGCGACACGCATCATAATCTGAAAACCATGCCCACCCTTGGAAGCTGCCTCCTTGTCACATACATGTGACCCTGGACCACAAAACCAGTCTTAAGTTGCTGGAGTGTATTTGTAGCAATAGCCAAAAATACATTGTATGGGTCAAAATGATTGATTTTTCTTTTATGGCAAAAATCATTAGGAAATTAAGTAAAGATCATGTTCCATGAAGATATTTTGTAAAATTCCTACTGTAAATATATGAAAACTTAATTTTTGATTAGTAATATACATTAAGAACTTTAAAGGCACTTTTCTCAGTATTTAGATTTTTTACATCCTCAGATTCCAGATTTCCAAATAGTTTTATCTCGACCAAATATTGACCTATCCTAACAAACCATGCATCAATGGAAAGCTTATTTATTGAGCTTTTAGATGATGTATAAATCTCAATTTTGAAAAATTGACCCTTATGACTGGTTTTGTGATCCAGGGTCACATATTATAACAAAAAACAGAACAATGTCTAAAAGCTGCTATGTGAAAAGGTGTACAGTAAACAAGCTATAAAAAAAACTCAGACCTACATTTTTATCAGCTGCCGACCCAAAAAATGAGCGTTTAAGGACACAAATAGTTGTGAATGTCAGGGTATTTTATGTTGAGCCATTCAGTTGGTTTTCTCCAGCAAAAGGAAGGTAAGGAAAAGGAGCACTGACATACACCAATAAAATTTCGTTTCTCAATACATCTCCTCCTCTCAGGTTTACATAGGATGGTGAAATAATTCTTTGACATGGTTAAAAATAATGATTGTTTCCTGATGCGATTAAGTTTCCCTCCAGTGGGCGTAGTTCTCTGCGTAATATGAAATTCTATACTACTGAGTCTAAATAAATTCAAAATAAAACACTAAAAGTACAATTCAGCCATTTTAAACCAATTTGTTGCCAATATAGTTAATTCTGTTGTTTTCACACTGTATCATAGAAAATATTACTTCATGGCTGACAAATATCATCCATCATATTTGTCATATTGGCCATAACATCAAAATAACTACTGTATTGGCCAAAATGTACAGCCCTAAAAGAAAGAAAAACTAAACTTGTAGAGAAATGTGCAAAGGAAACTTTCTTCAGTGGAAAGTAGGACATAACGGAAGGCAAAATCAATAACAAACTAAAACCCGTTCAGTCTATGTCTCTATAAAATACAAAATGTTATTCCATCATAAACACATTCCTAAGTGTGACAAGCTCTAGATCCACAGATACAGAAAATTGAAGGGGGTCTATTAACTTGCAATTTTCCCACACTGCCCAATTTCTACATAATACTCTATGTGATAACGGTTCGTAAAGTTTTAAATATAGCTAGAACATTTATTATAACTCTGATTGCACTCTTCTGAAAGAAGAAAGTCATATACACCTGGGATGGCTTGAGGGTGTGTAATTTTCATTTTTGGGTGAACCATCCCTTTAAACAGGCCTTTAAAGATCCTCTTCCTTTGCAATCACACAGCTAAATAAAAACATTATCGAGATGTTCATAATTCAAATAAGATTTCATTAAAAAAAATAAAAAAAAATATTTAGGCCATGTCAAATCCACTCTTTTAAAGCAGCACTTCAGCTTTTTTGTTTGAGTCAAGTGGGTCACTTGCCAATATGTTGACTGTAGAGACAAACTGCAACCCGACTGGGGAATAAATTTAGAAACTAATGTGACAAAGAGATGTACACCCTCTC
Organism: Labeo catla; assembly: GCA_012976165.1. Classification (NCBI taxonomy): domain Eukaryota; kingdom Metazoa; phylum Chordata; class Actinopteri; order Cypriniformes; family Cyprinidae; genus Labeo; species Labeo catla. The sequence goes on from VONZ01000075.1 coordinate 1,803,077, forward strand.
ACTGACAGGATCACGGATTCATTATAAGTGATATCAGGTTCAGGTAGGCACTTACAGAAACGTAATTGCTTGTGTGTAGGTGAACAAAGTGCAGGTAACTTCTCGACCAATTTAGCAGTTCCCATGGCAATGGAGTGCCAGTGGGTTGCAGGATAATCTTTGGGAAATGGAGTTGACCCCTGTATGTATTATATTTCTTGGAAGATGCCTGTAAGCAGTAAGTGAAAAGCTGTATATAACAGATTTCCTGTGGTAGAAAACACACAAACCTTACATCACGACTGCTGTATAGAGATCCTGCCATGGTGGGTAATTGGACATCATGAAAAGAGAAATGGAACACTCAAGTACCCTAAAGCCCTGTGAAAAACTATCAAAAAGAATAGCCAACAAACTGGTCTATTTACACCAAGAGCAAAAATGAACATGTGAAATGTGAACTGTAACATCAAGCACCTCATTATATTAATATATTCTAACATTTTACAGATAACTGCATCATAACAGAGTACATAATTTAACTTCTAAATAGCAAGCAATTGCAACTGTTGCATCACTTCCCATAAAACCACACAGAATCACACCTCTTGAATCCAAAGACAAAGACATTGCAACTGTCTGTACACATGACAGAAAAGCAAGCTAGACGAAAAAAAAAAAAATTGCACTGTCATCACTTAGACCTGTTCTGCATCTAGTCAGACAACACGGGGGCCATTTTCAATTCTCCAAGCATGACATGAATACTAGGAAAACAGCTGAGAGGTGCTGCCGTGATGACAAACAGAATAAATCACTCCATTTAAAAGTCATCAGAGCGAGGTCTCCAATTTAGAGAGCTCTGCTATCAGCCACTCACCCCTAGGCACATGGACAGCAAGTCTGTCCACTTCAGTCCTGAAAGTGATTCCAGTAGCTGACATGGGAATGAATCACCTGCTAACAAGGACATCCAATCTTTATGCCTGTTAAAAGTTAACTACCAACACTGCAGAAAGAGACATTTTGATAAAATGCCAGTTGTGATAAGTGAAAAGCACTTTCTATCAGCAATACAACATTCTATAAGTAAAGTGGCTTGATAAAAGGAACGAAAGAAAATATTCTTAAAAGTTCAAGTGAGCATATTCTGCACCACTATCACCATCACCACACATAACTGCAAAAGTAAGGAAAAAGAACTAATTCTGAAATTACATATTATAGCTGTGCATTTATTAAAGGGATAGTTTAAAGAATGTCTGTTATGCTCACCAAGGCTTTGTTTGATCAAATGGACAGAATTGTTTTACATTTATTTTTTTTTTTACTCAGCCTCATGTCATTCCAAACCCAAAAGACCTTTGTTCATCTTTAGAACACAAATTAAGATATTTTTGATGAAATCCAAGAGCTTTTTGACCCTGCATAGACAGCAACGCAACTGACACGTTCAAGGCCCAGAAAGGTAGTAAGGACGCTGTTAAAATATTTCATGTGACATCAGTGGTTCAAGCATAATTTTATGAAGCTACAATAATATTTTTGTGTGCAAAGAAAACAAAAATAAAAGTTGCTATTTTTGTTTTCTTTGCACACAAAAATATTATTAGTGTTGTCACAACACCAAAATTTTGATTTCGACGTGATACCTGACTAAAATATCTTGATACTACTACTGAATCAATACTATGACAAAAACATTGAACAACAGGAAAAGTAATTGAATAACAGATGATGCAAATTGAGGTTATAGTTATTTTATCTGTTAAAAAAAGCATTTGATCCCCCTTTAACATTTTTTTTTAAAAATAAATAAATTTAAATCACATGCCAGTGCCACTTCACAGGACTATGGTGCGCAACTTTGCAACATTGTCAGTGCTCCCAAATTTTGTTATTTTTCCTTTTAAATTTCTGGATTACGTTTTTTCTTTTAATGGTTAAATTAAAAAAATATATGGTAACACTTTATTTTAAGGTGTTATTCTCACTATTAACCAGTTGCTTATTAGCATACATATTACTAACATATTGGCTGTTTACTAGTATCTATAAACCACATATTATTGCTCTATTCTGCATGACCATATTTTAAAAACCCTTAAACCATCCCATACTTAATCGTAAAAACTACCTTACTAACTATTAATAAGCAGCAAATTAGCAGTTTGTTGGGGGAAAAGTCATAGTTAATAGTGAATATGTTCCCTATTCTGATGTGTTACCAAAAATAGTAATCAAAAAGCACGTCTAATTAATTGACATTGTGAAACTGAAACAATTTAACAGCAGTTTATTAAAAGATAAACAAATATTTTAATTAAGGCCCCAGGAAATACATTTATTTCTCTTAAATTCAGGTTTATTTTTATCAAATTCTGTGAATGTGTTTTCCATTTTTTGGGGGGGATTCCATTTTAAAGTTTTATTAAATTTTAATAATCAAAGGCATGTCTAATTAATTTATAAAGGTTAATTAGATTTTATAAATATTTATTGTTTCTTTCTTTTTTTTCTCCAGAAATACTATATTTTACAATTTTCTGATAAATAAGTTCTGGTAAATATTTTTCTGATAAATATTCCTTAAATATTTTTTAATAATATTTTATTAGTAGTAGCAGCACTATTATTACATTAATATTTCTGTCAAGTAAAACCAAACTTTTTATTTTGAGAGGTTAGCGAAGACCTGTAGGTTTTTGTTTTTATATGGTATGATGATAGTTTCTCTCAAATAAAACTCATTAACAAAAAAAATGCTCATCATGCAGGATTCATATTTAAATAGCATTTCCGTGGCTTTATAAATCACAGATACTAGTCCATATCACATTTTGATTCAAGTGTACTGACCTACTTTTAATTTATTCATCAGGGACATAAATAAACAGTGTTTTACTCAAAAAATACGGCTTTTATTAAAATGCATTTTTAAAGTACCAGTACTAGTAAAATGCTGAATCGTACCATTTTTAAAAGCAGGGGATCGCGATTTTAGTACCGGTATATTGTTCAACACTAGACACTTCCCGTGTCAGCTGAACCACTTTTGTCACATGGACTATTTTAACAATGTCCTTACTACCTTTCTGGGCCTTGAATTTTGTAGTTGCATTGCTGTCTACGCAGGGTCACAAAGCTCTTACATTTCATCCAAAATATCTTAATTTGCGTTCTGAAGATGAACGAAAGTCTTACAGGTTTGGAAAGACATGAGGGTGAGTAATTAATGACAGAATTTTCATGTTGGGATAAATGATCCCTTTAATATTTCGGAAAAAAAGTTGAAAAGAACAGCTTTTATTATAAAGTATCTTTTGCAACATATGTCTTTACTGTCAATTTAATGCAGTCTTGCTGAATAAAAGTATTCATTTCTTTCAATATCATCTATATTATACAACATGCCTGCTACTCCATGCCCCCAAATGCATTTCTAATAATCTGGTGAACTATTTGCACAGCATCTCAAAGTGATTATGCTCCATATCATTGGCATCAAATTGATTTCAGATATTCAGTCTTTCTGCTCTTTCATCTCCTTGCCGACAGGACAACATTAGGAGATTTTTTTACGACGTGCAACGTGCGCTCTTTAAAGCGGAGCTATTCTTGTCACACTGCATGCAGGCTGCTGCATATTTCTCTTTGTGAGCTGCACAGCTGGTAGTGGAATGAGAATAAACTGATGTTGTATAATCTACGGCATAAGAAAAAAAACCCCAATAAGAGGCCTGTTGGCAGTGGCTGAACACCAGATTTATAGCTTGACAGTGATGCTTGTAACTTAGTGGAGTGGGAGGCAAAGCTAAGGGTTTTCCATCTTCTAATGAACCATGTCATGTGAGACAACCTAATAAGCATAGTGCAGAGTCTATAAATTCAAAGCCTGCATAGGGCAAATCAGATTTCACTCCTCTGTCAGCCCAGGCATCCTAAGCCTCAACAAACGTCCATCACAGGGTTAGAACGGCACTGTGCTTTCAATTTAATTAACTCTCCACTTCATGGACTTATGATTAATATTTCCTCATCCATAATGCAAAAACTGGGCTCAATGCTAAATATGACAACATCATTTGCACTGGTAACGGAGAGTGGCATGTTTATTCATTTATTTTAAAGGTGCCACTATATGTAAACACTGCCTGTCATGCTATTGGCTTTCATGGGATTCCATTAGGCATATATATATTTGTGCACTGTTCGTTTTCAGTGCAAATGAACAGATCATTCTATTACAAATGCAATATTCAGATGTTTCTGAATGTTACAACCCTTTGGGATTATTTATTAGAAATATATAACATATAGTGTCTATCTATCCATCTATCTATCTAGTGTTGTCCAAAATATCGATATTTCGATAAATATCGATACTGAAATATCTGAACGGTACCAATACTAATTTCCAGAAGTATCGATATACCGATACTAGCCGAGCTGTCACTTTCATTTCTCTCCAAGGCCAGTTGACAAACACTGCACGTGACCGCAGTGCCTGTCTCGTCTCATTCGCTCTGGTTAAATAGCGTAAGGGGCCGTTCACATATCGCGTCTAAAAACGCGTGGAAAACGCTAGGCGCACCGATTTCTCCTTCTTTCCAAAGCGCTCTGTAGCTTGCGCTTCCGTGGCGTCTGCCGTTGCTAAGCAACCATGACGCGCACTCTCAATGAAGACGCGGAAGTTTCAAAGGACAAACGGATTTGTAACACTAAAAATCGCTTGCTGTAGCTCTGTTACTACATTTAATGTAAATCAACTTGTGCTTATTTAACTATATTCAAAAAATTATTACTTAAATTCTGCAATTTGTCTTGATGTCGATCCAGTGAACAACTGAGCATTGTTTTCGCGTGTGATGCACGCACGTTTGCATGCGTGGATCGGTGATTATCTGTGAGTCCGGCATTAAAATCTGTTCATCAAATAATTTTAATGTATTAACCAGCATTTATGAACGATGAGCAATGCATTAGTTACTGTATATTTTAATCTTTGATAACGGTAGGTAATAAAAAGACAACGGATCATGTTAGCTCTGGTCCAATGAAAAAATATTAACAGATAGAACTTTGGATTTTAATTAGTTTAATTTAGTTTAGTTTAAATTAACTTTTAACTAAGATTAATAAATGTTTTGGAAGTATTTTTCATTGTTTATTCATGTTAACTAATGTTAACAAATATCTATTACCATTAGCTTAAGTTCTAAGATTAGTTAGATAGTTCAGTTCATTTTTAAAAATGTGGTCTAAAAACAAAACAAACAAAAAAAGTTTATCAAAGTTTGGCACCAGAAAGATGATAAGACTCGACCTGCAACAAAAACAACATGCTCACAACCTACACTACCAGCTGTATTTAAACAGCAAAGGAAGTATGAAGCAAACTCAAATGAAGCTAAGAAGCTGAACAGGGCTGTAGCAGTGTAGTACCTCAAAACATTTTTGTTCATGTAAAATATACCTCATTGTCATGTTCTAGATTTGTTATATTTATCTTTAAATGGAAAAAAGTACCCCCTTAATATTGTGGCAGTTTTCGTGGTATCGAAAATGGTATCGAATATCGATATTTTTCAAGGTATCGTATCGAAGTTAGAAATTCCAGTATCGTGACAACACTATATCTATCTATCATTTCAAATAAATAAATAAATAAATACATTTTTTTACTTCATTTACATTTAATATAACATTGAAATATTCACAACCTCTGTCATGAACAATAAAATTGTTATGCATAGCAGCAGAAGGGAATTAGGCTTACTGAAACTGCATACATTTGTAGGTTGCAGCAGCTGTTTTTTTTTTCCCCACTTTAAGAAAAGTCTATATTACGTTTCCCACTCTAAATGTTCAATAATTCCCACAGACCTGTAACCCGATTGCTACCCATCTTTTCAGTGTCAGACTAAATAAATGGACTCATTTCAGCAGTTCTGCTGCACGAATGTGTGGATGCACCTGGGCTGCAGACAACTGTCATGGGTCATTGGAGGATGTTTGTGAAAACACACCAGCTTCATCCAATTCCCTAGAAACACCAGCTGCAGTTACTTGGCTTATAGAAGAATTATTTTGCACCATTAGGACACAAACAGAAGATTTTGGATATTAAAATGCTCAGACAAAAACAATGTATGCAAGAAACAGTGGCGTGATACACAAATAATACACTATATATTAGAGGTCGACCAATGTATCGGTTTTGCCGATTAATCGGCACCGATAGTTGACTGGCGGAACTATCGGTTATCGTCAAAAATCCATTCCATAGTTTTTTCCGGGTTGGGTCCGTTGCTAGAGCGGCTCAGAAGGTCGTCATTATACAGCAAAGTCCTTATAGTCTTTGTTATACAGCACAAGAAAATCACTGACAGCACATGCCATTTGTTTAGACACATGACACTGCGCGCTGCACAGAGCGGGACGCTCCAAAGGCAGATTTAAAATATTGACAACGAAACGGTGTATACAGTAGTGCATGTTTTCATGTCATTACAAAGCGATGAATTTGTTGACTAGATGCTGCACTAGTGGAGAAAGGACAGCAGTATACTTTTGCCCGTTTGGTGATCAAATAAAGTATTGTAGACCGCCACTTGAATTGAACACAACGCGTCCAGTGTGTGATACCAGATAGCTGCGAGTTCTTCTAGACGCGACGCTGCACTTTTGCCCATTGTGTGACTAACATATTTTTATATTTTGATTAGATAACCACAAATGTTCTAGAACAGAAGCAGTTAAATTGTGAACATACACAATATCCATATGTATGCAATTTCAATACTGTGGCCTTTGTGTAGATATTTAAAGATGGCCATCTTTAGCTTGATTGTTGAGGTAATGGTAACACTTTACAATACGGGTCCATTTGTAACATTAAGATTGATAAAAGTTGTAGAATTGAAGTATTGTTCCTTGTTAAAGTGGTTTAAATTCTGCATTTACTGTTAGATTTTAAAAAATTTTGTTGCTTTTGTTAACATTAATGAACAATGAACTAACTGTATTGATCAATATATAATTAATATTAATATTTTTATTCATTTACAAAGTATGGGTCAGCAGGCTACTTTTTTTTAAAAAAAGTAGAGCACTATTTATTTTCCATTCAGTATCCATTTTAAAAACTATCGGTTGATTAATCTGTATCAGTCAGTGTGGTCCAACCTAGTTATCGGTATTGGTAAAATCCAATATCGGTCGACCTCTACTATATATTTTAAGCTTCAAAGCATGTTTTCCACTGCGTTTTCCAATAGTCAACAGTCACACTGAAAGAATGGCAAATATGGGTCATCTCAGCTTCCAACCAAACACATTTGTTTTGCAAAGTTATTGCATAAGGTTGATGGAACTCTGACTGCGTGGTCATGATGCAAAACATGTAGACTCTATATTAAGATGTTCTAAAACTCAGGATTCAGGATCAAACAGAGACAATCTTTAGCTATAACATTCATAAACCCAAGACAAGACCAGGCAAGACAAAACCTGCTGGAGCACCAACCAGAATTCAGATTTCACTTCAGTTGAAGTCCATTATTTGGCTAATAATCTCTTACCTGCCTTACACACTGAGCACTATGGTGAATATAAATGTGTAAGCTGATTATAAACAAAAGCAGATTGGTGAGTATAATCGGATCAGTGTAAGAATTTGATCAAATGTGCTAAGTACCTTGCTGAGTGCTTTATTTAATAGTGCATCTGTGTCAATTAAAGAACTTTGCTACAGTTTGTTATATAGTCTGTTATATGTAAAGGAACAGTTCACCCAAAAATAAAAATTCTGTCATTACTCATCCTTATGTCATTATACATTTTAAGATGTCAAGCCTCAAACAGAATGCATTAAAATATATATATAAGGTGCAGTTAAGACTCATGCATTATGTTCTGGAGTCATCTGATAATAAATATATGATGGACAGAATAAAACTTAAATCATGATTCACTGAAAATCTAGTCATTCACCATTTCTCCACTTAAGCGTTCGAGAGAAGTGGCGACGTCCAAACAAATCACTGACACAAACGTTTCTAAACAACAGGACAGTAGGGTGGCCCAATCAACAAAAAAAAAATACAAAAAAAAAAATATATATATATATATATATATATATATATATAAAATATATTGTCTTCATATGTAGTCAACATCTTTTATATCAATAGTTATACGCTTTATGCATTGTTTTGATTACTTCATTCAAAATGCTTCTTTGGATTGTAGGGTTTTTTTTTCCCCTTATTAAAGTATTTAAGTACATAGCCTTGTACTTTAGTCTTTTTGATCAATTTTTAAATACTTTTTTGCTTCAAATCAGGGTTTATAATATTGTGACTCACCTCATAGCTATTTGGTTTGGTTCATGGTATATAACTCTTTATCAAAGACTTTTTTTTTTAAAATGCCTATGGGAAAAACGAATGAAAAAAAACACTTTCTGAACCAAGGACGCTTAAAAAGTGAGTGGACCCTGTTGCACTCGCTTCAGAAAACATAAAGAATATCACATGAGACTCATGGAGTACTTTTTATTATACTTCAATTCCTATTCACTGTCACTGCACAGCAACAGCCTTCCTTAAAATCTCTCCTTGTCATGTTTCACAGAAAATACATTAAAGTCTGGAACGACATGATGAGAACTACAGAATCGAATTTTCATTAGCGGGTGAACTATTACTGAAAATAAGTTGATTGTGCAATACAAATTGTCTTAATGCACTCTCCTTCCTAATGTCTTGTGTGGTGTTGTAAAGAAGACAACAGCAGCAGACTGTCTCAGACCCTAATGAGCTGCCTACCTAAACAGAATTTCCATACATTATAGACGCGTTCCTATCGATTATATTAAGAATCGAACACGCATGATGTGCAACAAGGCTTTCTAGGGTAGATAGACAGCTCAGTGATGTTTGAGACACAACCGCAGTCTTACCCAGCTTTGCCCGAGACTCTTCCAGCTTCTGAATCTGGTTCTCAATAAACAGCATCGCCACTCCAAACGCCATAACAGCAAGCAGCTGGAACTTGGGTGGCATCATGATCCTCAGGAGCCCCATCAAAGTATCGGATGATTATCTACATGTCATGCCGTAAAACGTGAATGAGAAGCTTGGATCAATCCGTTACTGGAGCAGTAATATCGACTCCGGACAGATGATCTCGATTATGCGCACACAACACAGTAAAGTTAAGGATGTAACCGAATACATCAGTGCAAGCAAGAGCGTTTCAGACGCTCATCTGTTTGGAGAAGGTGGTACTCTGTTAAAACCCGGGACGCTTGACTCTCGGTCTTAGTTGTTGCACATCAGTGCAGCTCCGATCATCCACTGCTCTCCTGCGTCACTCAACACAGGGATTTTATTCCTCCGCGGACTGAACTGAAGCGAGCGGAACGGGACGGCGCTTAAAGCGCCATCTATCGGGTTGGAGATTGACAAGAGCCCGGTCTTTCACATTTTTTGAGTGAAGTATTTCACTCAAAAAAGCAGGCTCAGTGAAATACTTCACTCATGAATATTAAAGCGGATAATTCACCCAAAAAATGAAAATTCTGTCATTAATTACTCATTCTCACGTCGTTCCAAACCCGTAAGACCCCTGTTCTTCAAAACACAAATTAAATCCAAAAGCTCTCTGACCCTCATTTGACAGCGAGGGTCCTACCACATTCAAGGTCCAGAAAGACAGCAAAACATCAACAAAATAGTTTATGTAACATAAGTGGTTCACCCGGAATTTTCTGAAACTACTAGAATACTTTTTGTGTGCAGAAATAATGAAATAACAACTTTATTCAACAATTCTTCTCCTCCATCTCTTTTTGGAAAGTACCACGATGCATGCACGTGCTGTGATATGCACGTAAACAATGCATTGGAGGAAAGCATACATATACATCATGTTATTCTCCAAAATGGCGCTAGGGTAAGGTGGAGGAGAAGAATTGTTGAATAAAGTTGTTACTTTAGTTTTTAAAATTACAATTTAACCACTGATGTCACATGGACTATTTTGTTGATGTTCTTGGTACCTTGAATATGACATTTGTGTTGCTGTCTATGCAAGGCCAGAAAGCTCTCAGATTTCATCAGAAATATCTTAATTTGCATTCTGAAGACGAACGAAGGTCTTACAGGTTTGGAATGACATGAGGGTGAGTAATTAATGACAGAAATTTCCTTTTTGGGTGAGCTATCCCTTTCATAAGCATACATTACTGGATCTGCTTAGGATTGCCATAAACACACCTAACCTTATTAATATTCATTGGTAAACACTGAGCCAAAGTCTTATTGTAAAAACAATGCATTATGTACTTTTTATGTTTTTTGTTTATTTATTTATTTTTTCTCTGTATTCTTTGTTTTATAATCTGTGAAAGTATTTAACATAAATATATACATTTTCAATTAGTCTTCATTCTTGCTAAATTAATGTCTTGTTAACTTTTTTCTCATAAAAAAGATCAATAATCTAGTAATTTGGCTTTTCATATTAAGTGGCAAAGCCAAAGGTGTAAAGTTTTGTGCATTTTATCATTATTTTGTGCTATTTCAAGCTTTTGATGCCTATTAATGATTTATCATTCCTGTGAGACTCATTGGAGGTTTATACTGTTCAAAAGTTTGTGATCAGTAAGATGTTTAATGTTTTTTTATAAGATTCTTCTACTCATTAAGGCTGCATTTATTTGATCAAAATAAAGATATAATATAAAATAAAGAGTGTAATATTGGGAATATTGTTACGATGTAAAATAAAATGTTGCTAATGTAATACGCCTACATTCTTGTGATTAAAGCTGAATTTTCAGCATCATTAGTCCAGTATTTAGTGTCACATGATCCTTTAAAATATGCTGATATATTATCAGTGCTGGAAACAATTGTGCTTCTTAATTATTATTATTTATTGTATTGCATTGTATTGTATTGTATTGATTGATTGATTGATTGAACGTGATACTTTTTTGAGGATTATTTAATGAATAAAAAAATTTAAAAGACAGCATTTATTTAAAATAGAAATCGTTTCTAACAATATACCGTTGTAAAGTTTTGGGTCAGTAAATTTTGTTCTTTCTTTTTATTGAAAGAAATTGACACTGTTAATACCTTCAGCAAGGATGTGTTAAATTGATAAAAAGTGATAGCAAAGACTTGTTAGTCTTGTTAAAAAAAGATTTATATTTTGAATAAATGTTGTTATTTTTAACTTTTTAATACTTTTATAAGTATCATAGGTTCCAAAAAAATATTTGGCAGCTCAACTGTTGCCAACATAGATAATTCTAATAATAAATCAGCATATTAGAACGCTTTCTAAAGGATCATGTGACACTTAACACTGGAGTAAATAAAGGAATAAATCATATTTTCAAGTATATTAAAATAGAAACCATTATTTTAAATTGTAATAACATTTCAGTTTTTTTTTTTTTCTGTATTTTTGATCAAATAAATAAAGCCTTGATGAACATAAGAGACTTTTGTAAAAACCATTATAAGTCCTACTGACCCCAAACTTTTGAACGGCAGTGTATTTATAAATATTTTCACAAATTATAAAACAGTAAGATTATACAATGAAAAAAGTATCCAATACATTGTTTCTTTGTTTATTAGTTCTTATTAAGGCATTTATGCTTGACATCTCCAATTGCATTGGCTTGTGTCTTATTACTTTTCTAAGTGATTTCTAAGTGATTAAACGTGATTTGGCGGTGGGCTCTCTTGAACCTATTGGCCAGTTAATCAATCAATATGAAACGCTAACAACCATTGAGAATATATATGCACACTTACAAAGCCACACAGCAAATTACACTGACCAAATATAAAAGCAACACTTTTTTTGCCCCCATTTTTCATGAGCTGAACTCAAAGATCTAAGACTTTTTCTATGTACACAAAAGGCCTATTTCTCTCAAATATTGTTCACAAATCTGTCTAAATCTGCGATAGTGAGCACTTCTCCTTTGCCGAGATAATCCATCCACCTCACAGGTGTGGCATATCAAGATGCTGATTAGACAGGATGATTATTGCACAGGCCTGTGGAATGTTGGTCCACTCCTCTTCAATGGCTGTGCGAAGTTGCTGGATATTGGCAGGAACTGAAACACGCTGTCATATACGCCAATCCAGAGCATCCCAAACATGCTCAATGGGTGACATGTGCAGTGAATATGCTGGTCATGCAAGAACTGGGATGTTTTCAGCTTCCAGGAATTGTGTACAGATCCTTGCAACATGAGGTGATGGTCGTGGATGAATGGCACAACAAAGGTCCTCAGGATATCATCACAGTATCTCTGTGCAATCAAAATGCCATCAATAAAATGCACCTGTGTTCATTGTCCATAATATACACCTGCCCAACTTTTTAATACCTTTATAAGTATCACAGGTTCCAAAAAAATATTTGGCAGCTCAACTGTTGCCAACATAGATAATTCTAATAATAAATCAGCATATTAGAACGCTTTCTAAAGGATCATATGACACTTAACACTGGAGTAATTAAAGGAATAAATTATATTTTCAAGTATATTAAAATAGAAACCATTATTTTAAATTGTAATAACATTTCAGTTTCTTTCTGTATTTTTGATCAAATAAATAAAGCCTTGATGAACATAAGAGACTTTTGTAAAAACCATTAGAAGTCCAGTACATTGTCCATAATATACGCCTGCCCATACCATAACCCCACTGCCACCATGGGCCACTCGATCCACAATGTTGACACCAGCAAACCGCCCCCCACATGACGCAATACACGCTGTCTGCCATCTGAGATGGTTTTTGACAGTTTGTGCAGAAATTCTTTGGTTATGCAAACCGATTGTTACAGCAGCTGTCCGGTTGGCTGGTCTCAGATGATCTTGGAGGTGAAGATGCTGGATGTGGAGGTCCTGGACTGGTGTGGTTACACATAGTCTGCGGTTGTGAGACCGGTTGGATGTACTGCCAAATTCTCTGAAACGCCTTTGGAGATTGGCTTATGGTAGAGAAATGAACATTCAATTCACAGGCAACAGCTCCGGTGGACATTACTGCAGTCAGCATGCCCGAGCATTGCACGCTCCCTCAAAACTTGTGACATCTGTGGCATTGTGCTGTGATAAAACTGCACATTTTAGAGTGGCCTTTTATTGTGGCCAGCCTAAAGCACACCTGTGCAATAATCATGCTGTCTAATCAGCATCTTGATATGCCACACCTGTGAGGTGGATGGATTATCTCGGCAAAGGAGAAGTGCTCACTAACACAGATTTAGACAGATTTGTGAACAATATTTGAGAGAATATATTACATAGAAAAAGTCTTACATCTCTGAGTTCAGCTCATGAAAAATGGGTCAAAAACAAAAGTGTTGTGTTTATAATTTTGGTCAGTGTAAGTTTAACATTTTGTAGTAACTAAAAACTGTAATTATAAAACTGCATAATATGGCGCAAAGGCCGATTCTGGAGACCTCAACCAATTATTTTAAGCATCTGACTCATATTTCTGAATGTAATTGCAGAGTCCAGCATGGGAATTATGTAGAAGACCAACTGTATTTTGTATCTGCTGTGTTGCCAACACACAGCACATATAGAGGCGTTGAGGAATCCAACTGTGCATGAAATTGCCACCGATCAAATCATCTGGATTTGGCTTCTGCTTAAAATAACTCTTCTTACTGTCTGTCACACAGCAGGTGCACAGCGATATCATCAAGTACTGTATGTATGATTCTCATCTTCCTTCGGCCATCGAAATGTTATAGTGCCATGTTTTCATACAGACTGTAGTATATGATGCATAGGAGGTACATATTGATGCAGCTAATAGACTGGTGCACTTTTATGATGTGTTTTTGAAAAACACCTACTGGTTCCATATAAAAGCTATGCTTCTCAAAAGTAACTTACAGTTAAACAGAGTTCAGTGAATCTATTAAGTTCATTGGACCATGCTTTCATAAACTGAAGGCGCATTCAATGCATCATTCAAGTGCTCAGCATCCTTTATGTCTCAGATCAATGTAACATAACAAAGAGAGCCAGTATGTCTCAAACAGACCGGCCAGTAGACACAAAGAAGACGTTTGTCCCAGCTTTTCTATTGCCAGACTTTCCAATGACGCAAGCAGATGAATATAGATTTTTTATTCCATGTGGCTTCTTTTAGGGGTAAATGATCAGTCTGTGTCAAAAGAAGCACATTTTTGAGCATTACTTATTTACCGTGTGAAACTATGAAAAGCATGCAGCTCTTTGAACCTCTTTTAATCCACCACACCCCGCTGTTTCCAAAACATCAATACCGCTTTCCTCAGTGCTCAGAGCTGATAAGAACAGCTTCTGAATTACTGAGTTATTTAATATGTTTTGGCATTTTATATTCATTTTTATTTGTAGACACAAGGAAAACAAATGTGTTCTCATTTATGTATTTAAAAAAGACAAGAAAAAACACACCATCCCACTCAGTTTGGTATGGCTTTATTTTAGCTGCCTGTATTACATTGTTCTTTTTCATTAAAAATTGGGCTTAGCGGTCCTAAAAAGGTTCATGGTTTTTCCAATCTTTTAATAACCTTTTTAACTTTCTTTTATTCTTCTTACAGTTTAAATGAAAAGCAGAGACCCTTGGCCTTCATGACAGCAGTGCAGACAAAATGCTGTTTTATTTGTTACACTTCAAGTCACTGATCTATGTGTAGAAGCAATTATTATTTAACACAGATTTATATAAAAACATGTTAATGTTTATTGTATTCTTATAATTTGGCCTTTTCATTTTCTGATCATGTTAAATGTATACATTTTGTGGATTTTTGTGTTTTCTTAGTACAGTAGTTTTTATTATTATAATTATTATTATATTTTACAATTAAAATAAACATTCAACAACATGTTAGTTATGCAGATACCTCAGGCTAGTATTTAGCAGTCTACATTAGTTGATAAATATATTAACAAAGCAACATTGATATAAAACAAGGTTTGCTTTACACATTTTTACCAATCAGCATAGATGTTAAATGTTTTATTTGCTTTTAAACAAAATTTTAGTTCATTTAAATATCTAATTACAAAGAATTACTTCTACAGCAGTGGAGAAAAATCCTATTTAAATTTTTAGAGGTTTAATTATTTTCACAACAGCACAATAACCAGTGAAGGGAGAAATCTCCTTTCCTACAGGTAATGTCTTATAAAAGTAAATAGACAAAGCATGAACAACTCATGAGATTAATTGTGATCCATGGCTCGCTGTTAAACTCACTGTTAAACTGCTATGTAACTGCTATGAAATGGATTTTTGTATTTTTTAAATATGTTCCTTGAGATTTACTTATAATGTTAATATAGTTTTTTGCACACACACACACACACAAAAAAAGTGGAAAAAAATATTATTTTCAATCCTCATTCTGACCTTCACTCTAAAACAACCTGTTTTAAAGGGGTCATCGGATGCCCATTGTCCACAATTTGATATGATTCTTTAGGGTCTTAATGAAAAGTCTACAATATACTTTGGTTAAAAATTCTCAGTGGTTGTGTAAAACAATAACCTTTTTACCTTGCCAAAATAAGCTCTGCAAAAATCATCTCATTCTGGTCGTGGCTGCTTTAAATGCAAATGAGCTCTGCTCACCCCGCCCCTCTCTTCTCTCTGTGGAGAGACGTGCCTGTTTACTTTAGCCGCGTTTAGCCGCTAAACTTGCTAACTAGCACATTATTAGTAAAGGCGACCGCAAAGATTCATAAAAAAAACCCTTATACTCACTTCTGCTGTAAGTGAAAGTGGATCATGAATGATTTGTGCGAACATAGACAGATATATGTAGATCGGGAGGCACATTCCCTTCACAAACAAACGTAATCTACTGCATCTTCAGCAACTCAGATGTCAGGAGTAAATGACGACCACTATGTTCATTATTACATCCAGCAACGCAACACCTTAATTGCTTAATTGGAGATATTCTTGTCTAACTTACATCCCTGCTCCGGCATTGAAACAAAGAGGGCGGACTGTTACAGCTGATCTGAGGTAAAACGCTCATGTCAATCAACTATCGTGGGAGCGGCCTCTGTCGGTGTGATGCCACAATGACAGCCATCTGGGAATGGCTCGATTTGAAAAAGGGGATATTATTTTTACCGATTAACTAAAAACCACTGCATGGATTTTTATCATTATAGGGTAGATTTGTGCATACACTGCCAACACACATTAATGTTCAAACAACATGTAAAAGTGAACTTAGCATCCGATGACCCCTTTAAGGGGCGGGTCCTTTAAGACTTCAGTCAGTAATCGTCCACTGTTATGATTGGCTAACGCAACTGGATAGGAAACAGTATCAATGCACCGCCCCCTTGCTATTGCATGTGAGTGTTTTGACAACATAATCAAAATAAATTTCCAGACAAAGCATTATGAAACCATTTACTTACAGTTTGAAATGCAGCTGCAGTTAGATCTAGTACCACTTCATTTTTCAACAAATGTTTCTTTGTGAACTCAGGACACTGTGCCTTGTTTACAAAACAAAATGCTCCGGACATTTCTCTGACACAATCTGGGATGCCATTAAAAATAAACTATCCACTTGTTCCTTAAACTGGGATCCTTCTGATACATGTAGTTGTACAAAGACACAAACAAGCTGTTTAAACTAAACGTGTCAAAGCACTCCATTTTACTCCATTTTTCCTGTTGACCACTCAAGCATGTGGACTGTGTTAGCATGTGTTAGAAAGCGAACGGGCATTTGTATACTGTATCCAGCACAGACAAGCAAATGCGGTGATTGTAATTTTTTTGTTTTTGATGTGACGCTATCCACAAATTTCCTACGCCCCATGAGGCGTTGCGTCAAAAGTGGGAGCGTCTTCCGGTTTGTAGTAAATAAGCGGGACCTGACACTCATTCATTCAATAGTTGACAGTAGTGATGGGCAAATAAAGTAACTCCCCTAGAGTTAAACAGTTGAGTTGTACCGTTTTCGAATCCATTCAGCCGATCTCTGGATCTGGCGGTAGCACTTTTAGCATAGCTTAGCATAGATCATTGAATCCAATTAGACTGTTAGCATCCCGCTCAAAAAATGACCTAAGAGTTTCGATAGAAGACTCTTTTGTAGTTAAACCATTTACAAAGATGGAAGAAAAATGAAAAGTTGCAATTTTCTAGGTCGATATGGCTAGGAACTATACTCTTATTTCGGCGTAATAATCAAGGAACTTTGCTGCCGTACTATGGGTGCAGGAGGCGAAATGAAACAGCCGTCCACTCTGCTGGCTGTAACTCTGCATCTACACAAACTTAGTGCCGGTCTCTTTCAGGCGCTGTGTAATATTATTGCGCCTGCTGCACCCATGGTACGGCAGCAAAGTTCCTTGATTATTACACCGGAATGAGAGTATAGTTCCTAGTCATATCAGCCTAGAAAATCACAATTTTTTATTTTCTGTCAGTCCTAGTCCACGATGTAACTACAGAAGAGTCAAGTTTTAAGTTTTTTTAAGTTAGCAAGTTTGGATCACTAAATCTTGAATGACTGTTAACTAGTGATGTGATATTTGAACTGAGGCATCGGAGCTTTTGTTTAAAGGAACACTCCACTTTTTTTGAATATAGGCTCACATGTGCAGTCTTATTTTTATGTGAGAGCACAGCTTCGAACAGCACATGTTGTCCCTGTGCAACGTAAGGACATCTCTCATAAAGGTTTGCAACTTTACAAAGTAAACAAATATCCAAGAAACACTTAGCCTCTCGCTAATTAGCACACAAAATACCATTAACACTACTGCCGCCTCACCGGAAGTTGTTCCCACGTTCTTTTTTACAGTACCGTCCCTCGGAAACAGGTGGATACTTGCATTTAGTGTAATCAAGTGTCAAGCCGTTAAGCGACGGTGAGAAGATGACTATTGATGTGTTGCTCTGGAGGCAGTGTTTATGCAAATGACAGTGCCTGGTTGACATCCCCCTGGCACCTTGGATCCAAACGAGCCATTTCTGGAGCTTGGTTAAATGTTTTGTTTATAATGAGGAGCAGGTTTTCAGCTATGAAACTTGCAGGATGTTGAAAGGCTATCAATAGCAAACTAGCTTTTGAAAACTCCTTCAAGACACATTAACACGCTCAGGCAGACCAGAGACTAACCTGTGACAGGATGAAAGATGGCGTTGGTGGGAGACTGAATGCAACGCTGTTAGATTACATGCCTCATTCACTGGTGAGGAAACATTACAGTACAAAGCACATAATATTAGAACAATAGTGCCTTTCATTCTCGCTGGAAAGCGCTAATGACATATCATGTCTGCGCAAACAGGATGCGCAGATGTATGCAAAAACATATTTTGCCAGTCATTCAGGACCGAACATTTGATTGGATGAACATTTTATGGTTCTACACCTTCCACAGATGATATAAATACATATTTAGTCTGCTTAACTTAGTGAATTCTATTGGGATGTTAAGAGACTTAAATCAGCATAGAAAAAATGTTTTTCAACCAAATCATCCAACCCTGCCTTTAAAGTATTACCTGCTATTTTTATTTTTATATATATATATATATATATATATATTATTTTTTTTTCTTCTCTTCTGAGGTAAATTATATTATCCCTCATTCACTTTGGGAAATTGCATGTCTGCAGTAAAATTAACAGTTAAAAGGCATTACTCATGGAGAAAGGAGTAAAACTATAAGGCATAAAGGAGGCAACCTTAAAAGGATTACAACACTAATCAGCAGTAAGGCATCTGTTAAGGCAGTGAGAATACTTGTATTAGCAGCTAATTAACAATGCATTAATCATGCCCAGACATCCATTATTAACCTCTTGTACTATTACTCAAAACTAGTAATTAATAATAAATGCTTTGGCCTAAATGCTGTTTTATTAATAGCAGAAGAAAAAAGCTCTGAAGTTCAGTGTGGCTTCTTCTATTAAAAGTGTTTTACATAACTAAGAGACAGCCTGTGGAAAATATGGAATTTTATATCAATGTAAGTTATGGAATGACAATGACCTCAAGGTCATACATTGCTAATGCAAGCGGGATGCATGAATGTGTCATTAAATAATGAAATTCCATCTTTTATATGTGCTCAGTCATTTGGTTCAGTTGGTCATTTTTTTAACCAGCAGTTTTGGGGATAGAATTCACAAGTGCTTAAAATGACAGTCAATCACCACTGCATTCATGCATTGGACTTAAAACCTATATAACCAGTAAGTCATAAATACCCTTGACAAATTCACCATGTGACAGCTACCGCTTTTCTCCCTTATGTATGTATGCATTCCCCATGTGGTCATAGAAAATAGAATCTCAGTCTGATGGATTGTTGTGAAAAGGAGGTACTACTGACAGTGAACTGTTAGGACTGTGTGAGAACAGAGCTAGGGAGAGAGTTACTTTAGGCAAGTCAAGCACCTCATTAAACAGACAGTGAAGGATGAACTTGCTTCTCAGAAGTGGCCGAAGCAGTCAGGCAGACAGCATGAATGAGATTTAAATATCCCTTAAAAAGAATCTGTAAAATGCACAGACATTCACTGATGATTGCCAAGCTTAATAGATTTAGAAGTCGTGCATTCTGAGATAACTAAAGATATAGCAATGTTTTCTTTTGTCCATTCTTGCACATTGATTAACTGTTTTGCATTTTGTAACTGTTTCACTGCTCGGCCTATTATTTTAAAACCATAAAACTGACTGAACATTACATTTTAAATACCAGCTGATGTCATATTTTGGAAGAAAAGCATGCTAAGACCTGACATTATGAAACAGAAAATCACAGTCATTTTAATTAATGAAATAGTTGTATTTGTAATGTATTTTATATGTGATTATAATATATATATATATTTGTTTAATTTATTTATTTACTTACTTGTTGCCTGGTTGGTTCATCACTGAGGGAAAAATACTCTGCTTTCTCCTTCATATTTTTCAAAACATAAGCGTATTTAAATAATTTAGTATGTTATACTATTCCAATTTATATACATACAGAAAGGGTTAAAATAGGGTTAAAATACATTTAGAAACAAAATTTCTGTTCATGTGTTATATGTCAACTCGGAAAACTTGCAACCATCCCAGACGTGTACTAAATTGTGGCGCCATCATGTGTTCAGTTAACTTACATTGTTGTAGGGCAGTTGCCATACTATCGTTTTTGTACGTTTGATAAAGTAACTATATGTAAAACGAGATCTTAAAATATTACATATGTAGCCTACATGTATCGATTGGTGTGCTTGTGCTTTATTTGCTAAAAGATCCATCCTAAATTACAAAAAAAAAAGAAAAAAACTTTTTACAATTCAATCTCTATTCGTTTTTTAATTTAATTTTATTTCAAATGTTTTTATGTAAAAGACGCTAATCTATTTGTATAACAGACGCAAAATATGCACAAACAATCCACAATTTTCCTGAAAACTGCCTGTTCTCTGTTCATCTTTAGTTGTGGCACCAGAGGTCATGAGTCAGTATTCACCATGGCAACAAGAAACGCTTCTCTCTTAGCCCCGCCCATCAGCAACAGTTGCCAGCTGTTAACTTCTCCTTTCAGTTTATGGCTTGAAGCTGTCATTACGAATTGCTCCAGTTTTCTTCTTTTAACTTATACATTTTTGTTTTGACCTTTTGTAATCAAAACCAAGGTAAGTGTCTAAAAAAGTATTTACATTAACTATTAGGTAGGCTACTAGAGGATACTTTTTGTGTACGGTGTTACCGGCGTTGTCAAGCGTTGATCGCAGAAATAACTGTTTACATAGGTTACTTTATAATATAGTTCTGTTAGTAACGTTTTTTACCGATGTACTGTTATTAACAAGGCTACAGATGGGTCAATGACGACATCAGAGATTATAAATGGAAGCAAACTTTAAAAAAAAAAAAAAAAACAGGTTTAAATCACGTCTTAAGTTAGAAATGCATGTATTATTAGTTACAACGTTTACAAACATTTGTGGATTCAAGATGTAATAATTCTAAATATGTAAAGTGAAGTAAAAAGTGCTAACGTTCTTTGTTTGCACTACATATGTACACAAACTACATGTGTTTTTTCCAAAACAATTTCAAACATATTTTATCGTGAATATTTTTTCCATTAATATCATGATTTTTGAGTCATCATGAATATCTTGAGGTTTTCTTGGGGTTATGAACAATACAGAAAATACTCATTATACTGGCAATACAATACTAACTTATTTAAAAACAAACAAACTAATAAAAAAAAACAAATTGTGAGAAATAATAAAAAATAAATAAATTATAGAAAGAGAAATGGATTTGCTGAGCCTTAATTTAGTCAGTTGGTCAATCAATCATTAAAGGGATAAGTTACCCAAAAATGAAAATTTTGTCATTAATTAATCAATCACTCTTACGACATTCCAAACCCGTAATACCATCTTTCATCTTCAGAACACAAATAAAATGATTTTTTATTAAATCTGAGAGCTTTCTGACCCTGCATAGACAATAACGCAACAACCACGTTCAAGGCAGGTAGTAAGGACATCAATAAAATAGTCCATGTGACATCAGTGGTTCACCCATAATTTTATAAAGCTACGAGAATACTTTTTGTGCGCAAAGAAAACAAAAATAGCAACTTTATGGTAACACTTTAGAATACTGTTCCATTATTAATGAATAACTACACAGGAACAAATGACTAATGCACTAACATCCCAGTAACTACTATTATCTTAGAACTACTATACATGTTCATAATTAATGTGAATAATGCAAAATATATAATTAATTCTAAAGTGAAGATCATGGTAACCCACTAGTAATGACTCAGGTATTACTAAATCCATCAGAAGGAATTACTAATTATTTGGATCAGTATTCTAAAGTAAAGATCATGAAAACTCCCTAGTTTCTTGTTAGTTAATAGTAGTTACTAGAATGTTAATAGTGCATTACTCATTTGTTCCTGTGTAGTTATTCATTAATAATGGAACAGTTTTTTAAAGTGTTTTTATTCAGCAATTTCTTCTCTTCTGTGTCAGTCTTTGACACACGTTCAAGAGAGTAGAACGGCACATGTGTCATGGTACTCTCCTGAACGTGCAGCGAGACTGACATGGAAGAGAAGAAATCGTTGAATGAAGTCTGTATTTTAGATTTTTGTTGCCTAGAACATGTCATTTGAGTTGCTGTTTTTGCAGGGTCAGAAAACTCTCAGATTTTATCAAAAATATATTAATTTGTTTTCCAAAGATGAACGAAGGTCTCAGGTTTGGAGCAACATAATTAATGACAGAATTTTCATTTTTGGGTGAACTATCCCTTTAAGACCCTGAGAAAACATCTACATTACTGATGCATGTAATATGACTGGTAAGCTCTTAAGATCGTGCACTCAGATTTACAGGCGTGACTGGTTGTCTAGAAACATGGGAGGTGAAATACTATTAGCCAGTAGTGTGACAGGTTTAGTTTGAGTTGCAGAGAGACGGTTTACTGTTGATATGTAAACTAAAAGGCACTAAACTCAGTTTAGACCCCATGGCACTGATTCATATCAGAACAAGATGAACCAAGTGCATTTTCAGGTAAAAATATTTGTGTCTGTGTGTTTGATTGTTGTTGTTAGGAAAATTGGTCTTTAAGAAATATGAGCTCTGCTTTATGAGCTCACTTAATAGATTTATATATGGTTCTGTTTTTATGGCTGGTGTACTTACTATCCCAATGCAAATGTATATTATAGTCGTATCTACCGCACAGAACATAAGATAAGGAATGCAGGTCTTTCTTTTGCACACATTTTATTGTTGACAATTTGAAAAGCTTTTTTAAAACAATAATGCAAGAGTGGCTGCTGACAATGGCTTTTAGTTGTCATAGAGATGGACTCTTTGACATTCACAATATGTTGCCCACTATCTAATCTACAGAAATATACTTCCTTCACTTAGCAATTCCATTAGAATATGGAATAAAATTGCTAAAGTCTTCAGTGTCACATGATCCTACAAAAATCATTCAGATATGCTGATTTGCTTGTCATACCTAAACTTAAAATATTGTGTTTTGTCTCCTCATTCAGCCTCTGCTTAGGAATCACCACATTTATTCACCTCTCTATCTGAAACCTTTCACCATGTTGGGCCAGTTCTCCCCTGTTGAGCCCTACAGTGCTCTGTCCACCCCACCGCCCTGGAATCCAGCACACCTGCTTCAGCCCTTCCGCTTCCGCTCCCGAACTGAACCAATAGACTGGAGACGTCTCTCTGCTCTTGACGTGGAGCGTGTTGAGCGAGACATGGATGTCGATGTGCTTCAGAACTTCATTACGACTGTAACGTTCTGTGCCGTGGAGGGTGAGCGGTGTCCAAACTGCCGTGGACCTGCTGACCCTTCTTTGATCAAACTGCTTCGTATGTCTCAGCTGAGCACTGAGTACCTGCTGCACTGCCAGGACTTGCTGAGCTCTCAGCTGTCAGGACTGGAGGAGCGTCTGCAGGCGGCGCTCGCTCTGGTCCAGCGAGGAGAAGAACAACGAGCAGAACTTGAAAAAAATTTGCAGGAAGCCAAACAGGAGAATCGACAGAGGAAGAAATTGATCGCCACCCAGCAGCTCCTCCTGCAGGCCAGTGCTAATAATTATCACAAGGTGGTTTTCTTGAAAATGTGGAACTTTTGAAATTCTTTTAAAACATTACACTCAGTCATACACTACCAGCCAAAAGTTTTTGAACAGCAAGACTGCTCCCCACGTCTGCATTTATTTGATCCAATGTACAGCAAAAACAGTACAATTTTTAAATAGTTTTACTATTTTAAATAACTGCTTTCTATTTGAATATATTTTAAAATGTAATTTATTCCTGTGATTAAAGCTAAATTTTCAGCATCATTACTGCAGTCTTCAGTGTCACATGATGCTTCCGAAATCATTCTAATATGCTGATTTGCTGTTCAAGAAATATTTTTATTATTATTATCAATATTTAAAACAGTTGAGTAAATTGTTTACTCTTTTCAGCAAGGATGCTTTAAAGGAGAAGTCCACTTCCAAAACAAAGATTCACATATAATGTACTCACCCCCTTGTCATCCAAGATGTCTTTCAAGATGTTCATGTCTTTCTTTCTTCAGTCGTAAAGAAATTATGTTTTTTGAGGAAAACATTTCAGCATTTTTCTCAATATAATGGACTGATATGGTGCCCCGATTTTGAACTTCCAAAATGCAGTTTAAATGCGGCTTCAAACGATCCCAAATGCAGTTGTAAACGATCCCAGCCGAGAAAGAAGGGTCTTATCTAGCAAAACGATTGGTTATTTTCATAAAAATAATACAATTTATATACTTTTTAATGTCAAATGCTCTGCCTGGACTGTTTTTTTCCGGTACATGACAGTTAGGGTATGTCGAAAAACTCCCATTTCATGTTCTCCCTCAACTTCAAAATCATCCTATATCACTGTTTAACCTTTTTTGTTAAGGGTGTTTGATCTTCTTTGCCTGTTCACTTTGCAAAGACAGGGTCGGTACTTCTGCAGTGATGTAGGATGATTTTGAAATTATTTTTGAAGTTGAGGGAGAAAACACGATTGGAGTTTTTCGACATACCCTAACTGTCTTGAGCCAAAATACAAAAGCCAAAAGTTTGAAGCCACATTTAAACTGCATTTTGGAAGTTCAAAATTAGGGCACCATATCAGTTCTTTAAATGGAGAAAAATGCTGAAATGTTTTCCTCAAAAAACATTATTTCTTTACGACTGAAGAAAGAAAGACATGAACATCTTGGGTGACAAGGGGGTGAGGACATTATATGTGAATCTTTGTTTTGTAAGTGGACTTCTCCTTTAAACTGATCAAAAGTGATGATAAAGACATTTATAATATTACAAAAGATTTCTATTTCAGATAAATGCTGTTCTTCTGAACTTTTTATTCATCAAAGAAGCCTGAAAAAATTCTATTCAGCTGTTTTCAACAAAATAATAATAAATGTTATTGAGCAGCAAATCAGAATATTAGAATGATTTCTGAAGGATCATGTGACTGGTGTAACAATGCTAAAAATCCAGCTTTGAAATCACAGGATAATCACAATAAATTACATTTTTAAATATATTAAAATAAAAAACAGTTATTTTAAATAGTGAAAAATATTTTGAAATTTTACTGGTTTTACTGTATTTTGAATCAATATTTTTGCAGGCTTGGTGAGCAGAAGAAACTTCTTTAAAAAACATTTAAAATCTTACAGTTCAAAAACTTTTGACTGGTAATGTACTGTTCAAACTTTTTTTTTTTTTTGAAGCATATCAAGGCTGCATTTATTTGATCAAATACAGTAAAAACAGCATTACTGTGAAAAATATTTTTTATTATTAAAAGTATTTTTTCTATTTTGTATGTATTTTATAGTGTAATTTATTTCTGTGATGGCAATGTTAAATTTACAACAGCCATTACTCCAGTCTTCAGTGCCACATGATATTGTTGAAAACAAGTGTCTGTGCATAATGACAAATCTTTTTACAAAATAAACAAATACATACAGAATCAAAATCTGTTCTAATATTTTTTTTTTTTTTTTTATATTTGTGACAGTGCCAGTTCTGTGATAAATCATTTGTCAACTACTCTTACTTACAAGCACATGTTCAGCGACGACATCCTGAAGTCACAAATGCAGGTCAGTGGAAAAAACTGTGTCCGCTCATTTTTAAACTAAGTTTCATGAATTTTTAGATGTACGCAAGCTAGCACATTCGCTTAAATTTCCATGATGTGGTTGAAAAGAATTGTTTAGCAACTCAGTATTAGTGCTTGTGCTTGTATATGTTTCAGAGAGACAAAAGAAGAAGAAGGTAGAAGAGATGGAAGATAATATAGAAGAGCTGAAGGAGAAACTGAGACTGACGCAAATGCAGCTACAGGCAGAGAGAGAAACAGAAAGTTTGAGGCGTCAACAGGTGAGTTTGTGTTTAAATCAAGATCCAGCATCTGAAACAACTCTAAACCTTACTAAAAATCTAAAATACTGCTAAAATACTTCTTAAAGGTACAGTTCACCTAAAATGTAAATGTGGTTATTATTTACTCACCCTTACTATTAACAAGCAGAATTTCCACGCTGTTCTTTAACATACAAATAATATTTCCATTTATTGGGGAAACGCAAAATATGCAAAAATAGAATTTTTTTGTCCAGTAATACTTAGCCCCTAAAATGACATTTTAATGAGATGGAAGGAAACGCTATTTTTTTGGTGCTTTTCCGTTTCCCTGAGAAAGCTGTGAAATTGTGTTTTTTTGCGTTGTCTCAGAAAGGTTTTGTGTTCCCCTTAGAAACTTTGGGTTCACTTGCAAAACTTCTATAAGCGATCACAAAACTGGTGATGGAAAAAATGTGAATTTGGAAAAAAATATATATATTTCAGTGCTTTTGCAAGTAAACATTATGTTTCTTGCATGAATGCTTTACTTTTGTGAGAGAACAAAGGCAAAGTTTCATCTAAGGGCCATCCCCTTAGATGACGAACACTTCTTAGTGTCCATGGAATGCCAGTTTAAGTTAGAGAAAATATATCTATTAATTCAAATGCGTTCCAGGAACTAGAGGAACAGCGAAGAAAAGAGCAATCAGAGAAGGAAGCACTGGAGAGATGGAAAGAGGAGGAGAGAAGGAAATCTCAGCAGGAAATTGGAGAGCTAAGACAGTTGTTTCTCCAAGAGTCTAAAGACATGGCAAGCAAGAGCTCATCCATAGAGGCTGTGAGTATAAACTGGTTTAAAATAGATACTTTAAAATGTCACCAGAAGATGGAGACAGATCCTCTAGTATGTATGTCTGCCAGGCAGCCAATAGATGAGCTACTGGGTGTATGTTTTTGTATGTTATTGTAGTAACATTTTATGTTACTTGTCATTGTTCCATCTATAGAAACTGCAAGTGTTGCAGAACAAAGAGGTGGGGGTAGTTAATAATGTCAGTTTACAAGAAGAGCTTGACCCTGAGAAAGAACTGAGAGAAAACAGAGAGAGAGAGCTGAAAGAGAGAATGGCCAGGAAGGTGAGAGTTCTTTGCTTGTTCGTGCATAAGTCTTTAATACAATGCTCTTTTAAAATGAAAGGATATTATTTTTGAAGTTGGAAGACTTGTGTTCTAAAGACTTGTGTTGTTCACGACTCTAAGTCCAAATAAATTACTTGCGAGACTAAAGGCCCGTTCACACCTTGAACAATAACTATAACTATACAGATAATGATAAAGATATAGTTCTAAAAAAACATTTTCAGTATTAAAGAATAGCAGAGTTCACACCACAACTATAACAATAAAGGCACAGAGAAACTATATCGCTGGAATCACTTTCAGAATGATTTTTTTTTCCTGTTTGTGAATGATAAAAACATTGACACCCAGTCAGAATCAATCCTGCTATCCACCTTATTTTTCAATGCGAAAGTAAACCGTTTTCTGTGAGTGTGTGAGACTTCCGCTTCATTAGCCGCTATGGAGAAATAACAAGAAGAGTAACAAAGTGCTGTAAACAGTAAAACTATTTGCACTACCAACCAGTATCTTCATAATTAAGATAATACATTAAAATAATATAGTAATACACACCAGTTTGCAATATCGTACAGCTAAAAATGACTGGAAGCAAATGACACCGGAAGCCAGACACATTGAATTTACAAATGGCAGCACTTACAAGAAAAATAAGGTGGATAACATTCTGAATCTGCTAATCATGCTGAATTTTCTGTTTCCTTGTTGACACTGCTTGTCACTGAAAACTGATGTAAGAGTAAAACTATATTATAATTTTTGGTTCTAAATTTGGTTCTTGGTTCTTATAGGAAATAAAATAGAAAATATATACATAGGCATTAAATATGCATATATGAGACAGTCCACACTTGCATTTTTTACTGTTTACTTTCTGCATGTTTATTATTTTATTTTTTGTCATTTAGAAAAGTGAATGGAAGAAGAAATTTCAGGAAGCACAGAACAGACACCGACAGGAGAAAGAGGAGGCAAGTCTTTCTAGTATTGCACATTTAGTTTATTTAAGAATAAGTTTTTCATTTTAGATCAAATATTTGATATTTAAATATATGTTAGAATTCTAATAAAAAACAATAGTTTTATGAGGCTTATTTGTTAAATAAAAACTTTGAAGGGAACAAAATTGCCATGTAATTTGATGAACTTCTGGTTTAAGCCCTGCTGATTTCCTGAATTTATTTAAACAGAGATACAAATAATTTTAAGATACAGATACAGATATTGGCTCCGCTGCACATCCCTAGGCAATATGTTGGAATACTCTCATGTCTGTGATTTGTATGTGTGTGTTACAGCTGAAAAGTGAGAATGCCAGGCTTGTGAAGGCCTTGTCTGTGGAGAAGAACTCTGGCTCCAGTTTGCAGAAGCTTCAGAAGCAGGTTGTCTCTCTTTCTTCTGAGCTGAGTCAGAAGGACAGACTCATCCAATCTCAGGAGGAGAAGGTTGGTTATTTACTTCACAATTACAAACAGTGGATGAAAGTCAGCTATAATACCATGCTCTTGTCAGAAAATGTTACCTCAGAAATAAAGTGCCACTAGAGGCCCCGAACAGAATTACGAAAGTAATGTTTACAGAGTCCAGAGGTTTCCCCAAACAATCCCACTAGCTCTTTGCCTCACATCCCATCTGCTTTGTTCAGATAACCAAGTCAGTTACATGCTTAGTAGTTTATTGCAGACCATCCTGTAAAAAGAAGCATCAGTGATAGTATTTTAAATACTGTATGGCACACAGCTGTAACTCGTATATTAATTCATAATTACATTATTAACATGATTGTAGTTAATGATCTGCTGATGTCTTGATTCTTGAACACTAATCATCTTTCTAATTGATGCTTCATCACAGATTAAAAAGCTGTCAGTCATGTCAGTCTCAGGTAATGAATTATAGCTTACTCATTGCTTGATTACATAAAATAGTGTTGCTTTGAATTTCCCATTCCCATTTTATCTCTCATTTGGTAGCTCCAGTGATTTTGCAGAAAGCCCAAGATTCTCCTGAGGATCCAGAGGAGGAAGATGAAGAGAGTATGTGGTTCAGTAGTTTCTAACCACAGTACATACACCAATCATGCCATGATGTACATTATTAAAACAAAATTTCCATGCACCTTCAGGCATGGAGGATTCAGACGAACCCCAGTGGAAGGTTCTAAAGACACACAAAGGAAAGTCAGAGCTAACGAAAGAGTCTAGACCCATTCTAGAAGAAACACTGGAGGAAAAACTGGAGAATATGGGTCTGCGGAAGGTATAGATTGACTCAATCAGGCAGCTGAACCTGATTTTACCAAGTACAACATGTTCCTGGATCAACATCTTTGTTGACCCTGGAACAACATTGTGATTAACCAATCAGATTTGAAAAAACAGTTTATAGTTTTTGTGAAGTTTAGGCTTACAATCCGTGTTTGGTGCTTGTACATCAGTGTCATTCATCTATCATTTCCTCTGTTTTTAGGGATTACTCATGGGTAAGGTTAGGTTCAGGTGTAGGGATGTGGTCAAGATTAAATTTTTGGATTAAAATGTTGTTGGAACACATCTAACTCAGCAAAATCAGGACGTGCCAATCAGGCATCAATATTATTATATATTATATTATTTAAGGGAGTAAAATACTAAATGAAACCCCCATGTCATCCAAGATGTTCATGTCTTTCTTCAGTCAAAAAAATTAGAAATTAAGCTTTCTGAGGAAAACATTCCAGTATATTTCTGCATATAGTGGACTTCAATTGGGATCAGTGGGTTGAGATCCAAATTAGAGTTTCAATGCTGCTTCAAAGGGTTCTACACGATCCCACATGATCTTACCTAACGAAACGATTGGTCTTTTTCTAAAAAAATGGTGTAAGTACTGATCAAGAGTTTACAAAGCGAACGTGCAAAGAAAGTCAAACGCCCTTTACAAAAAAGGTAAAACAGCGATGTTGGACAATTTTGAAGTTAGAGGAGAAAATGAGACTGAGTTTTTCACCCTACGCTACATTTTTGAACCGAAGTACAGACGAAGAACTGACCGTGTGTGATCTTTCCAACATAATTACGGAATACGTGACGTCGCGGACATGCATTGAAGAGCTAGTGCAAGATGAGCATTTGTGGTTAAAAAGTATATACATCTTACTTTTTTTAAATGAGAGATCATTTCACTAGATGAGACCCCTTATTCCTCGACCAGAATCGTGTAGCGTCCTTTGAAGCTCTGCAATTTGGACCCTCAACCCATTTGCTCCCATTGAAGTCCACTATATGGAGAAAAATCCTTAATGTTTTCCTCAAATACCTTAATTTCTTTTCGCCTGAAGAAAGAAAGACATAAACATCTTGGATGACATAGGGCTGAGTAAATAATCAGGACATTTTAATTCTGGAAGTGAACTAATCCTTTAAATTAAACTGTAGGAATGATAGTCTGATCATTGACATACTACTATACTATTATACTACATAGCTACTAAACTAAAGAACACATCTGTTGCGACTTGCAACAAATATATATAACGTATATAAGTTAATTTTAGACTGTGGATGCATGAATGTATAATGTCATTCAACAGCATTGCTCAGTAGTTGAAGTGATGATGTTTTGGCAGGGTACCAAGGGCATCTCTAAGCAAA
This sequence comes from Labeo catla, assembly GCA_012976165.1. NCBI lineage: Eukaryota > Metazoa > Chordata > Actinopteri > Cypriniformes > Cyprinidae > Labeo > Labeo catla. Next base: position 1,833,836 of record VONZ01000075.1, read on the forward strand.
CTTTTAAGAGTCTGAGTACTCTGTTGACTGGTCAACGGCTGCAGAGATACAGACAGCAGCCAGACCTTCAGAACCAAAGAGACAACCTGACACATGAGGTCATCCGGCGAGTGAAAAGTCTACAGAAGAGCCAGGGGAAATTAACACCCAGCACTTTAAAACAGAGTAAGAAAATGTGTAACTTATAATGCCACCACATTGCTCATACATCTAACTTATCTGCTTTAAAGTCAGTTCCATTTGGTTACCACATTTGAACCAAGATCACTCATTCTTATGAATTTGTTTTAGGGGGTAAGACACATTCAACCTCAGTGAAGGAAAAAAGCCTCCGATCCAGGGAGGGTTTACAGCCATCCATTCGGAGGGCCAAGAGCCAGCAGCCACAAGCACTTATTCCAACACCCACCCCACGCTCCAATGCACCTCAGAATCAGACTCCAAAAACACAGCAGAAAAAGAACAGGTAAATGTTTAGACTATTCAGAGACATAAAAATGAAAACATGAAATAGGAAGTTGAGAGGTCAAGCTGCTTTTAACTATACTTCCCATTTCCTCAGGCTAATCAGTATGTGCTTAATGATTTTTTTTTTTTCTCATCAGCACACCACCCTTCAGTTCAGATGAGGATGAGTCAGTTGAGGACAGTGCTTATATCACCAGCTCACGAGGCAAGCCTTCCCCGTCTGTCCGCCTTGTCCAATCAGGATCACTACTGAACCCAACAGCTGAGCCTGATTGGACAGACAGTGAACTCTCAGAGGCTTCTGCCACACCCAAACTCCACAAAAGTCCCAATTCACATGGTGAGCAAATGCCAAAGTCATATATGTTTATTTATTATTATTATTATTATATTTGTTTTACATTATTGTTCAGTTAACATGAATACGTTTTGATTGCAGGTTCTGTTGTCAAAACACTGACAAGAAGTTTGGAAAGACAGCTAAGCACACCAGTCAAAAAACCTGTGGGTGGGACTAGAGTTCTGCCACCACCCAGCCCCTCCCCTCGCCCTGCCATTGTAAAACAGAGAGCGGTAAAAAGAAAAAAAAAAAATACTACACATTTTTACATATCTCATATTCTCAAGTATTTTCCATTGCTGGTAAAGTCTTGCAGCAGAAAAAAAAAATTGTTTTTGAACATTGCTTTTAGTATTACACTAAAAACGTTATATTATACCTGTCTTCTAGCTGTCTGATGAGGAGAGTGATTTGGAGCTGTGCTCCATAGAAGAGCTCACAGCCCACCATGCAGGAGTACACAAAAGTTCAGAGGTGGGTGGGACCTCAGGGACCAGTGCATGGAGTTCTGTGGCCAGTAGACCAGGAGCATGGTGAAGTGTGATGTGACTGTGTCAAATAAATAGATGTTTTCACTCCAAACCCACATTCTCACCTAGACTCCTAAAGACTTTACAAGCGCAGCTGCAAATGAATCAATATTAAAAGGCTTTTCTATGCTTTAGGAAATAAGTGTACCCAAAAATTGTAGCCAAAAGAATCAGCCAGTACTTGATTGTGTGCTGTAGTATAACCTTCAGACGCTTTGTTGTTGTAAGTAGTGCCAAACATAGTCCAGGATACATTTTGTTTTTAGCAGCAAAGCAGGAAGTAGTACTAATTTTCAATGAGCTGTGAATTTTTTATATACAGTAAGTATATTAAGTAAGTGATGTTTTGAATATAGTTGACAAGCAATCAACCATGAACATATGAGAGAAATTTGGGGCAATAAATATATATTGTAAAAACTTTAAATTTCTGTAAAGCTGCTTTGCAATGTGTTGTATCATGAAAAGTGCTACACTTGAACTTGAATTGAATCAGTAAGTTAAACGTGCTAGAAATGTAAACAGAATTGCGATTTTACACATTGGTTACACATTTTTGGTTACAGGTTTATAAGGTGTACTTTCATTTTTCTTTGCCTGATCATGGGCAGAGCTTTATCATCTTTTTCACATTAAACAGTTGTAAATTTAAACTTGACCTCAACCTCAAACCTCAAATCATTTTCATGAGTGCAGAATCAGTCTATGCTCATTTCAGCTGGTAATAATGCCATCAAGTGATTTTATTTTTTTCCCCCATTCTGATATATTTTAGTTGTTTTCCTCTCAACATAATGTTCCAACAATAATAGACAATAATGTTCTGTTTATAATTATAAACATGCTGCAGTTATGTTGTTTGCTGCTTTACATGCTCAAGCTCTTTAAAGTCAGATAGATTATGAAAAAAAAAAAAAAATTTGGAGAGTGATTTCAACAATTCCTGCTAAAAAACAGCTAAAACCAGCCTAAGCTGGTTGGCTGGTTTTAGCTGGTCAGCAGGCTGGTTTTAGAGGGGGTTTGGCCACTTCTTAAGCTGGTCAGGCTGGTCTTAGCTGGTCAGGCTACTTTCATCTTAAACCAGCTAAGACCAGCCAACCAGCTTAGGCTGGTTTTAGATGTTTTTTTTTTTTTTTTTTTTTTTTTTTTCAGCAGGGATGTCAGTGTCATTATCATTATAGCTTTGGTGTGTACTTCCCTATTCTCATAGAAGTTGAATGATTATTAAAGTATTTAGGATTCATCTTTACAGATTTAATTTTTTTAAATCATAATTATAAGTATGCTTATAGCTGTGGTAGAAGTAATTTCAACAGCCCTTTTCACAAATACAGTCTTTACTGGTAAATTACCATGAAGAGATCATGTGTGAACAGGACTTTTTCAAAAATAGAAAATTTGTTGTGGCAATTTACCGGTATAAGTAGTTGTAACATTACCAGCAAATTATGAGTTTACCGGTATGAGCATGTACGAGTTCAGAACATGCTGACGTAAGATGTCTACTCTGACCCAATCATCACTTATGAAAATTAACCATGGTTTTACCACCAATAAAACCAAAAAAACATGGCTACTATAGATAAACCATGGTAACCACAAATTAACCAGGGTCTTGCTACACTAACCATAGTTTAACCATGGTATTTGTAGTAAGACTATGGTTATACAAATAATAATCAATGCACTACCAGGAGGCACAGCTGTTTAGAGGTTATTGCCAGTTAATGATGGTAAACAGAATGTACCAGTAATTTGAAACTGATGTGTGAATGGTGCCTTACCGGTAAAAAGATGAAACAGCAGTGCCTGTGTATGTTTTTCTACTATAGATTTTCACATTTCTGTAATTATTTGTGAAATTTACAAGCAATTTCTAAGTTTAAATTGTTTCAAAGTCCTACACCATTTTTTCAGTGCATGTGTGACAAAGATGGAAAACAGTACTTTGCAACAAGTGAGGTGGCTGTTAAGTTCTGACCAAAAAAGCGACCATACAGGCTACGGTCCCCACAATAGCCTGGCTGCATGTTCTTATCTCTCGGTCAACAGAGTTGGGTTCCTTGCCATTCTTATCAGCACACATTCATCTCAGAATGAGATTAAATGTTGAATCACACCCCTCTCCGTTTTTCACCGGGCAACGCACAACCTGCCTTCCTACCGCTCTTTCAGCAGCGGCCTGCCAATTGTTTGTCCTATTTTACACCGTGACCTAGAATGGCTTGCATCCTCATAAAGAGACATAAAGGTTCCTGGCCTTTAAATTCTGTCTGTGCCTCTGAGCTCTGATAGCCTGAGCAGCTGCAATCATTGTGGGCCCTCCATTAGCGAAGTCTCGGAGAAAAGAACCTGAGCCGTGCGGTGTTGGCCAAGATGAAAGACTCTCCAGGGAAAATGGTGACAAATGGGGTGCCATTTACAGCCTTTTACCCATGGTTACCTGGCTTACTTCCTCTGTAACTCTTCCTCACTAACCACTAGATTGATGCCCAGCTATTACAGCTTAGCCGTCACTAGAGGGCGCAAGTGTGTACAGAATAAGCTGCTTGTATCACAGCAGGAAACAAATTTGCAGAGCACTTGATAAGAGTGTTTCTTTTCATTCTCTTTTCATTCTCCGGAGCCCCAAGCGGAAACAGTTTGTTTGTACTTCTCAACAGGCCTTGAGGATTTCGCACTGAATGTGGGCCAGTCAAGAAGAGGACAATTAGGATTTTTACCCACATTTCACACTCGAAATAAGTGTTGAAACAGTCAATCCATAGTTCCTCACAATCTTCTGTGTCCTTGTTCTTTATCTTCTGTCCATCCCAAAGCTCCATAATGCCAGCGCTGCCGCTTTCAGCTGACAGGCAGAGGATTTCAAATCCTCCACGATGAACGCCCGGGGGCCCCGGCTTCAATGAGCAGCATCCACTAATACGCAACACCAAGCAGACGATACAACATCCAGGACGGCTCTCGCGAAAAGACCGGGAAACGCCGAATTCAAGTGACATTGAAATTGTTCAAGTTTTTTGTTCTAACACAGAGGAAACACAGATGCTACAGTCCCATCTGTGCTGGATACGGCAGGCTTAAGCTCTAAGAAAAGACTTCAGGATGATGGATGAAAATAAAGACCCTTTCTCTATTACCGATAGCCGGACCTAATGTGTTGACCCCCGGGTCAGAGCCGGCCACAGGGCGAATTTATTTAAGATGCGTGGCTTTTCATCCTTACCGGGAAACATAAACTCACTTTCAGCAAGATCAGCAGCACCACACCGCTACGTTGTATTGTCGTACACAGTCATGAGTAGCTGTTTTCCATCATGCAGGAATGAAGAATCACTTGACAAGTGAGTGGAGGGTGGAGATTCCTCCAGGAAGGCCGCAGTTGAAGGATGGGCACAAACTTTGCAGATTCCAGAGCAATTAACCAATCAGGTCTGGCAACATGGTGTGACAGAGTGAGCACATCATGGGCCGCTGCGACTCACATCCGTTATGCATTGAGACTGGCCAGATCTAAATTAGAGAGCCAATTAACTCTGCTAATAGCCCTCTCCAATTTAATCTGGGAGACAATGGGGGATTGAAGACGATGCTTTATTAAAGACGGGAGCTCACACAATATCCTCTTTCTGCTACGATTCGGAGGGCCTCCACTCGCTGCCTTGTTTTTGCTTCAATTAGCCCACCGCCTCCCATGATTAAGTGCCTATAATTATTTTTCAATTAAGGCTTTGATCTGCAGTGTACTGTATACAGCTTCTTGGCACGACAGAAAGAATGAGGATGAGACAGTGAATTTGTTCCCTTTCTGTTTGGCGTTGATGGGGGTGCAGGAGAGATTATGTTTGCAGCGAGGACCCTCTGGGACGGACACTTCCTCTGCGCGAAAGCTGATGAAAGCGCAGCTCGGATTTAGTACGGGCTTTAAAGTTGGCATTTCCTGAAATTTCCAGGTTTGAGTTTGTTCGGGAATATGAATCATGCTAATAAGAGGATGTAGCTTGGTGGTCGCATAGCGCACATGCCTCGCAAATTCCAGGTCCTGGTTCAGTCCCTGGCATCTCCATGACAATACTCAGGACTTCCAGCAAATTGGACTATGCCGATTAGCAACTAATCCTGAATACACAGCACTTGCAAACTGCAGCAGTGAAGGTGATGTAACTCACTGGAAAGGGTGATGCTTTGAACTGTAAATCGCTTGGGATAAAATGTGTTAAATGACAAGTGACCAATAAATGTGTGCAGATTTTTAGCCAAGAAAAAATAGTTTGTGGTCTCTAAAAATTGAAAGATACAAAAGGTTTAAGGAAAATCTTTTTTATATGGTTTATAATTTAATTGCATAAATGGATACGCTATACATAGTGCACACAATTATAAAACAATCAATATCAACAAGAGACTGAGACATGTTGACACATAATAGACATTTTCTTTTTAACAATCAATCACCATCAATATTTTATATATATTTTTAAGTATTATATCTCATGTATTAATGTATAAGGATTTATTTATTTATTTACTTATTCATTAATTCATTCATGTTTTCCATGTTTTAATCAGGTTCTGAGTTTACTAGGTGACTTTAAATGGCCCTGTGGTGTATAAAAATGATAATAATAAAAAATAAATAAATAAATAAATTACAAAGTACAAATACCAGTAACACTGTAGTAGAGGGAACAATCCTCACTATTAACTATTAATATTGGCTGTTTATTAGTACTTTTACTAAGCACCTATTTTGCATGACCATACTCTACATCCCTAATCCTACCCAATACCTGAACTTAACAACCACCTCACTAACTATTAATAAGCAGCAAATTAGGAGTTTATTGAGGCAAAAGCCATAGTTAATGGTTTGTTAATAGCGAGAACTGGAACTTACAATAAAGTGTGACCCAAATACCTTTAGGCTCCCAAAAAATTAAGCAAGTATCATAATTAAGCAAGTGTGTAATTTACAGTAATGCTATAAAATCAAAAATTTGGTTAATTATTATTATTATTATCATTATTATTTTTATTTTTAATACTGTTTATTTTTATTTATTTTTTTTATCAAATCAATGCAGCCTTGCTGAGCGTAATAGACTTCTTTCCAAAAATTTAATTAAATTAAAATTAAATTTTATTTTATTTTATTTTATTTTATTTAAACATTTTATTTTATGGCTCCTGAATTATGGCTAATTTTATTTTATTTATTTTTTTACATGAGTTCAAGTTGACTGCTACATTAAAGGAACAAAAATAGCTAAAAATGAAAGTTCACCTGGTTATTTTTTGTATGTTTTAATAAACTTAGTGTTACAACTTGGTTTCTAATTTCAGATGAGATCTATAACCAATTATACTGGGTTCAAATACCTAAATAAATAAATAAATAAATAAATAAATGGCATACTTTATATTAGGTTCCCTTTTTCCTAATTTAAATTAACCACTAGATACAATGCACTTATTGTGTACAAACATGTTTTTACATTGGACATACATTTAAAAAAAATACCTTCATGTAATTACATCTGTAATTACTTTCTGTAATTACATTTATAATTACACTGGTGACCTATCCCTTACATCTTAAACCACCCTTAAACCTACTCATACCACTAAACCTGTCCATAACCTTACACATATTCCACCTCAATGGCAGCAAAAGTGTTTTGCAATATAATATGAACACAATAAGTACACTGTACTTATTTTTTTAAAGCAAGTACTTAATAGTTAAGGCCATCTAATATAAAGTGGGACCAAAATATAGAAAGAAAGACCAAGAAAATGTAGTGTTGTGTTGATGCACGTGTATAAAAACACTGTACTGAGGTAGATTTACTGTATACAACAGTGGCCTTTCCTCACATAGTATACAAACATTATAACTCCAATACCACATTGAAACGCAACGTACTGAACTCAATACAAAAACTCCCCCACACTTCAGTGATTTATCAAGATGCTTTTGTTACTACCTGCCTCAACAGTTTTCCACTGAATTCAGGTTTCTACAGATTGCTGTGTGTTTCACTAGTGTGAGATTTAGAGGGTGGCACTGAAGGGGTACTTAAGCTTTACTGATGGGTTGTGGGGCCACATGAGACAAAAAAAGTTGGGAAACATTGAGTTAAGTGTGTGTCCTCTGCACCTCCACACTGAATCAGCCTTCCTCTGCTGCATTACCTGTGCTAGAGGTGATCAAAGAGAGGAGGCTGTGCCGAGCCGGATGACAGGCCGGGCTAATTATCAGTATAGCTGCGGGGATTAGAAGCGATCAGTGAGGAGGGACGGCATTCATGGGGCGGTGTGGTAGTGACAGCTTCCTTTGTGTGAGAAGCTTTAACTACTAGGCCTCACCACACCCTCCAGGCCCATTCTGACATCATGGTGCAGAGTCATGAAGAAGAGCAGAAGAGAAATACCGGCCATTGACAGGAGACGGTTTCAACATCGCCAATGGATCTGCGAGTGAGTGAGTGAACGGCCATATATTAACTTTAGAGAGACAGATAAGTAGTGACACAATGGGTGGGGTTTAGCTAGAGTAGTTATGTGGTTACAGATATGGGAGTTAAGACCTCAGGTAACAGTGAAGAAAAGCAAAGGAGAGATTTAAAAAAAAAGAAACGTTCAAAGCCTCTGGTTTTAACACAAAGCCAGAAACAGGGTGCGTCAGCATTCCAATACCTGCCTTCATTCAGAAAATAATTACTGCCGCCTGCAGAGGTGAACAAGTTTTTTGGTTCACACTTAGGTTGATGGTGGCTGATATTTGTAAGACCCAACACCTCAAATCCTCTTGTCAGTGCGCTATTGAGAACTTTGCATCTTTAAAGAACTGAATCTTTCCTCGAGGCATGGCAAAAAAACCCTGAGAGGGTGTTTCAGCTAGAGATTTAGTTAAACCCAAATGATTAGACAAAGGCCATCTTTTAGGAACTCTGTAATATATTAATCAAAAGGTATGCAAACAAAACAGATTTCGAAGACAAGTTCTATCAAGAGAAGCTATTATATATAATGATAGAATAATAATAATTATTATGATCATAATAACAAAGCTTCTGCTGAGTAGTATACTATTAGACATTTAATATACTAAAAATTTATACTGAATACATTTTATATGACAGTAAAACATATAATGTTACAAAAGATTCCTATTTAAAATAAATCAGTTCAGCAAAGAATCCTGAAAAAGAAAATAAATATTTCTTGGGCACCAAATCAGCATATTAGAATGATTTCTGAAGGATCATGTGACACTAAAGACTGTAAAGAGTAATGACGAAAAATATATTTCACAATATTGCTGTTTCTATTGTATTTTTAAAATCAAATTAATGCAGGCTTGCCCAGCATCAGAGACTTCTTTCCAAAAATAACATAAAATAAAATACACCATAAAAAAACAACTTAAAAAAAGTTTTCAACTTAAAAAAGTAAGTACTTGTGCTGTCTTAAGTTTAGTCAACATGAAATGTTAAGTTGTACTACATAAAAACATGCATATTTGAGTTGTGTAAACTTAAAATTTTAAGGCAGCTGTCACGAATCTGGTCGGTGTCCCGCTGTCCGCTCACCACCAGATGTCACTCTCACCCCATCATTACACTCAGACTGTTGCTTTGCACCCCGGACTACTACTCCCATCACCCATCGCGCCCATTGCGTTGCCTCCTGTAGCCAATCAGGCTCACTATAAAAACCCCGGACTTTCTCCTTGCAAGTCACGGATTGTTGATAGTGTTTCTCCCTTGTTTAGCGTTTCCTAGTTCCTAGTTCCTAGTTCCTAGTGTTTTTGATTCCCTCGTCTGGCTCCCCGTTTTCTACTGATCGCCGCCTGCCCTTTGGACTCTTTCTCGTTTATTGGATTATTCTCTACGTCTTGCCTGTGTTATACCCGTTTGCTCCTGTTTGACCCTGGCTGTACGACCATGTTTTTGTCTCGCCCCTTTAATAAAGGCTCGCAGATGGATCCGCTCGCCTCTCGTCTTTCACTCCACGTCACAGAACAATCCGTCAACAAGGATCCAGCAGCCCAGAACCCCGCAGTACAGATCATGCTCCTCAAGCAAGGTGAGCGACCAGTTGAGGAGTATGTTGTGGACTTTTATGCTTTAGCACGTCAGATTTCGATGAGTGATTTGTGTCTGATGATATTTTTCCGTGGAGGGCTCTCTGAACCTTTCGGCTCCTTAATGCCAATGTATCAGCCCCATTGGACGATAAGCCAATAACTGAACATTGCACTCCAGATCGCGGGGAAGCAACGCGACATCGCGGTAATGCCGGCCGCGCAACCCGCCCGTGTAATGGCGGCCGTGCCGGTGCGCACTCACAAGATGGCGGCGACAGCTGTACCCGTTTACAAGATGGCGGCAGCGCCGGCGCACGCTCACAAGATGGCGGCGACCGCGGAGCCCGTTCACAAGATGGCGGCGAGAGCTCCGTCGCGTCACAGCCGCCATACCAGAGCCATATAAAGTTGCAGCTGCATTTCCTGAGTCAAGTCAGGTTTCCAAGTCAAGTCAAGTTGCAGCTGTATTTCCTGAGTCAAGTCAAGTTCCCAAGTCAAGTCAAGTTGCAGCTGTGTTTCCTGAGTCAAGTCAATGTACAGCTGCATTTCCCGAGTCAAGTCAAGTTTCCAAGTCAAGTCAAGCTACGGCTATTGTTCCTGTGTCAGGTCAAATTACAGCTGTCGCCCCTGTCTCAAGTCAAGTTACAGCCATCTTTCCTGAGCCACTGCACAAGATGGCTGCCACGCCAGAGCCACTGCACAAGATGGCTGCCACGCCAGAGCCACTGCACAAGATGGCCGCCATCTGCCAAGCCCACCACTGCACAAGATGGCTGCCACGCCAGAGCCACTGCACAAGATGGCCGCCGTCTCCAAGCCACTCCACAATATGGCCGTCATTCCTGAACCTGTGGTCAGCACCCGGATGCCACCTGTGGTCATGATGGCCCACGTGCTGGACTCACCCCTAATGACGGTATGGGCAGCTAAAATGGCGCTCCTTCATGCCGCGGCGGCTACCCCTGGGTCAAGTCAAGACACAGAGTCAAGTCAAGACACAGAGTCAAGTCAAGCCAAAGCTGTCGTTCTCCATGAGTCACGCCAAGACACAGCCGTCGTTCTCCATGAGTCAAGCCAAGTCACAGCTGTTCCCCACGAGTCAAGTCACGTTACAGTTGTTGTTCCTGAGCCAAGCCATGTTGTTCATGAGTCAAGTCCCGTTACAGCGGATCTCCATGAGCCAAGCCAGGTTACAGCAGATCCTCATGAGCCAAGTCAAGCTGCTGCTGTTATTCCAGAGCCAAGTCAAGCTTCAGCCACTGCTCCAGAGTCAAGTCAGGCTACAGCTGTAGCTTCCAAGTCCAGTCAAGCCTCCAGGTCCAGTCAAGCCTCCAAGTCCAGTCAAGCCTCCAAGTCCAGTCAAGCTTCCAAGTCCAGTCAAGCTTCCAAGTCCAGCAACGTCGAGGCTGTCGTTCCTGCGTCAAGCAACGTCAAGACTGTCGTACCTGCGTCAAGCAACGTCAAGGCTGTCGTTCCTGCGTCAAGCAACGTCAAGGCTGTCGTTCCTGAGCCAAGTAAAGTCATTGTTAATCTTCACAAGCCAAGTGAAGTCAGGGCCGCTCCTCCGGAGTCAAGCAAGGTCACAGCCGTGGTTCCTGAGTCAAGCAAAGTCACAGCCGTGGTTCCTGAGTCAAGTAAGGTCATTGATCTTTATTGAAGTTATTGCTGCGGCTCCAGAACCAAGTCACGTCTCGTCTGACCTTCCAGAGCCCCGTCACGTTTCGTCTATCTGTCCAGAACCTCACCGCCCACCTGCCTCGAGTCCGTCGTCTGACCGCCCAAGAGTCAAGTCACGTCTCGTCTGACCACCCAGAGCCTTGTCACATCATGTCTGCCAGTGTGAGGGCGGTCACCATTCTCAGTATGTGGGCCGCACACTACACTCCGAAGGTCACGTCTGTTCACAAGTCTACCCCGGAGGTCACGTCCGTTCACAAGTCCGCCCCTGAGGTCACGTCTGTTCACGAGTCCGCCCCTGAGATCACGTCAGATCTCAAGCCTGCTCCAGAGCTCCCGTCTGGTCTCAAGCCTGCTCCAGAGGTCTCGTCTGGTCTTAAGTCTGCTCCAGAGGTCCCGTCTGGTCTCAAGCCTGCTCCAGAGGTCGTCACGTCTCAAGTCTGCTCAGAGGTCCCGATCCAGGTCTCAAAGTCTGCTCCAGAGGGTTCGTCTGGTCTCAAGTCCGCTCCAGAGGCCTTCCCCGTCGGAGAAGCTGCGCCAATGCCTCCAGAGGTGTCAGCGTCAGCTGTAGAACCTCTTATGGAGGGGGCGTTAACCTCAAAACTCTCTGCTTCTCCCTTTCTTCTGTCTGTCTCCTCTGTCTCTGTTCTCCCCAGGTCCCAGCCCATGATGCGGGTTCCTGCTCAGCCCTGGAGGGCCCTCGCACCTCCTGTTGCGCCCTGGAGGGTCCCGGCGCCTCCTGCTCTGCCTCCAGTTCCACCCTGGAAGGCCCCGGCGCCTCCTGCTCAGCCTCCGGCTTCGCCCTGGAGAGCTCCTGCGACTCCGGCTCCGCCTCCTGCTCCGCCCTGGAGGGCTCCGGCGCCTCCTGCTCCGGCTCCGCCCTGGAGGGCTCCTGTGCCTCCTGCTCCGCCTCCGGCTCCGCCCTGGAGGGTTCCGGCGCCTCTGACTCCGCCCTGGAGGGCTCCGGCACCTCCTGCTCCGCCCTGGAGGGCTCCTGCGCCTCCGGCTTCGCCCTGGAGGGCTCCTGCGCCTCCTGCTCCGCCCTGGAGGGCTTCCTCCCTACCGGTTCTGCCTCAGTCTCCTGGCCCTCCCACTGCTCCCCAGGACTGTTTTGCTGTTGGAGCGTCTGGAAGCCGCTCCTTGGGGGGGGGGCTATGTCATGAATCTGGTCGGTGTCCCGCTGTCCGCTCACCACCAGATGTCACTCTCACCCCATCATTACACTCAGACTGTTGCTTTGCACCCCGGACTACTACTCCCATCACCCATCGCGCCCATTGCGTTGCCTCCTGTAGCCAATCAGGCTCACTATAAAAATCCCGGACTTTCCCCTTGCAAGTCACGGATTGTTGATAGTGTTTCACCCTTGTTTAGCGTTTCCTAGTTCCTAGTTCCTAGTGTTTTTGATTCCCTCGCCTGGCTCCCAGTTTTCTACTGATCGCCGCCTGCCCTTTGGACTCTTTCTCGTTTATTGGATTATTCTCTACGTCTTGCCTGTGTTATACCCGTTTGCTCCTGTTTGACCCTGCCTGTACGACCATGTTTTTGTCTCGCCCCTTTAATAAAGGCTCGCAGATGGATCCGCTCGCCTCTCGTCTTTCACTCCACGTCACAGCAGCACAAACACTTACTTTTTTAAGTTAAAACAAAATTTTTTAAGCTGTTTTGTGTGTGTGTGTGTGTGTGTGTGTGTGTGTGTTTAAAATAAAATAAAATAAAATAATATTGCCGAACTCAAAAACTTGTAAAAGCTAATCCTACGCTATACCTAAACTTAACAACTACCTAATAAGCAGCAAATCAGGAGTTTATTGAGGCAAGTTAACCCTTTAACTGCCACCATCCCCCAGGTGGGACGCCTAAATTTACTTCACCGTAAAACAAATAAATCCTAATTTAATCATGATAAACATCGTTGGAAAGGTCTAAGACTCCTAAATAGATATTTTACCATATTTTTGTGATAGAAATTATGTAGGAAAAGGAATAGATTAATATATGTCAAGAGTGCAACTTAAAAAATCTACATCATAACATGAGTTCTGACCTTTTTTTGTTGCCTTTTTCCCTATCACAATTTAGAAATCATAAGAAATTATATATCAGTTCAAAACTTAAAATCTCAAAATTCATCCTTTGAAATGCATTTTAAAATCAGACATTGCATTACCACAGAAAATGTACATCAAAATCATATTACAAAATATTTTCATTCATGAATTATAAAAGTTGAAGTCTCGATAGTGCATTTTTATGTCTGTTTTAAAACATGGGAGTGATAGTTAAAGAGTTAAGTTAATAGTCAATAGTGAGAACTGGTCGCCAAACTAAAGTGTGATGGAAACTTTTTTCAAAAAGTATTAAAAAATCTTGGTAACATTTTATTTTATGGCTCCAGAATGAAGCATTAGTTAAGCATGAACACACTAGTAATTAATGATTAACTTAACATATACTTAAGGCATATTAGCTATTCATGGCTAATCCATATTCATATTCAAATAAGCAAGATTAGGCAAGAAATTAATGTTTACCTGAATATACAGTAAACGCTTTAGATATTATTCACAACTTAGCAAGTTATTGGGTTATATTCAAGTTTATTGACTAGAATAAGACAATAATTATAGTTTTACTGTATATTCAGGTACACTGTAAAAAACAATTTGTTGAGTCGACTTAAAATAATTTGTTACCTTGCTGCCTTAAAATTTTAAGTTCAGTCAACGCAAAAAAAGTTTATTCAACTTGAAATGTTAAATTATACTGAGTGACAACTTAGATATTTGAGTTGATTCAACTTCAGATTTTAAGGCAGCTGGGTTACTTACCCACCTGTTAAGTTTAACAAACACAAATATCTAAGTTGTTACTGTGACGCAGTTATGGAGGAATCCGGAGACGTTGGATCCATCTGCAACAACTTTATTTTAAACACAAACGATATCGGCAGGCAATGGTCAACAACAGCAGACTGGTGTAGTGAAGGCAGAGCAAACGGGGTAGTCAGAGTCCATGCAAAAGGTCGGGGCAGGCGGCGATCAAAGGGATTAATCCGAGGAGATAGCGAGGGTCGATGAAGGGCAGGCAGCAGAGATTCACATACACGATAAACAGTCCGGTTGGCAACGGGTAAGCAGTCCGATAGGTAAACGCTCGGGATTGATAGCATAACTAACAAAACTTCGCAGAGAACTGGCGGGCGCGCCGCTCTAAAATGGCCGACAAACAAGAGTGAACCGGAGGGACCCGGAACCGGAAGTGGAGCCCCAGGCACGGGATTGTGGGAAATGTAGTGACTAGAACTCCGGAGAGGGCTCCCGCTGGCGGGGAGAAGAGGGAGCCACAGAGACCGTTCTTGTAACAGAGCCCCCCCCCTGCGAGTGCCTCCTGGCACGAGGAGGTAACCGGCGCCGGGGTCTACCCCTTCCGCGGGGTCCCGGTCGATCTGGGTGTGATGCGTGGAAGTCCGTGGTGAGAGAAGGGTCGAGGATATCTTCGGCAGGTACCCAGGACCTCTCCTCGGGGCCAAAGTCCTCCCAGTCGACCAGGTACTGAAGACGACCCCTCCGGCGCCGGGAGTCCAGAATGGTGTTCACTCGATAGACCTCCTCGCCATCGATGATCAGGGGGGTAGGTCCCTGCGGAGCGGTCCCCTCTAGGTTCTCCACTCCCTCCGGGCGGCCAGCGGGCTTTAACAGAGACATATGAAAGGTGGGTGAGATACGGTATTCTGGTGGGAGTTCTAGTCTAAATGATACTGGGGTTATCTGACGACTGATTCGGAAAGGACCCACGTACCTGGGGCTTAGTTTTTTGCTGGGTAGACGTAGGCGTAGGTCCCGGGTGGAGAGCCAGACCCATTGTCCTGGTTCGTAGGAAGGCCCGGGGCGGCGTCTCCGATCGGCCTGTGTCCGAGCTCGACGGACGGCCCGTTGTAGATGAACATGGGCCCGGTTCCAGGTCTCCTCGCTCCGTAGGAACCAGGAGTTGACTGCAGGTAGATCAGAAGGCTCCCCGGACCAAGGGAACAGGGGGGGCTGGTATCCTAGAATACACTGAAACGGAGTGAGGTTAGTGGAGGGTTTGCGTATGGAGTTCTGGGCGTATTCTGCCCATAGGAGGAAACGGCTCCAGTCCTCCTGGTGGTCTTGACAGTATGAGCGTAGGAACCTGGTCAACTCCTGGTTCAGCCTCTCGACTTGTCCATTGGCCTGAGGGTGGTAGCCCGAGGTAAGGCTTACATTGACCCCCAATAGGTGGAAGAAGCTGGACCATAACCTCGAGGTGAACTGGGGGCCTCGATCGGATACAATGTCCTCTGGGAGACCATAAAAACGAAAGACGGAGTTGCACAAGGCTTCTGCTGTCTCCATAGCGGTGGGGAGCTTGGGAAAGGGGATGAGCCGACAACCCTTGGAGAAACGATCAATGACTGAGAGGATGGTGGTCTGACCGTGGGAGGAGGGAAGATCAGTGATGAAGTCTACGGCAATGTGGGACCAAGGGCGGTTAGGGACCGGGAGAGGCTGCAGAAGGCCGGCAGGAAGTTGATGAGGGGTCTTGGAGGTGTTGCATACAGAACAGCTTTTAACAAAAGTGATGGTGTCAGCACGAAGGGATCGCCACCAGAAACGGTTGCGTAGCAGCTCGATGGTGGCTTCTATCCCAGGGGGGCCGGAGCTGGGAGTACAATGAACCTCTGATAGGACTCGAGGACGCAGATGAACCGGGACGTAGGTCAAATCAGCGGGGCAGTCGACTGGAGGAGGGTCCTGAGCCTGTCCCTCAGTGATCTCAGTCATTATATCCCAGGTTACAGGGGCCAGAATGACAGACGTGGGCAGAATGGTCTCTGGTGGCGTGGTGGTGTGGTCGGGTTCGTGGATGCGCGAGAGGGCGTCCGCCTTGGTGTTCTGCGAACCGGGTCGATACGTTATTTCGAAGTGAAAGCGGGTGAAGAACAGCGCCCATCTGGCCTGACGGTGATTGAGAACCTTGGCGGAGCGAATATATTCAAGGTTTCTGTGATCGGTTAGGATGGTAAATGGATGTCGTGCACCCTCCAGCCAGTGCCGCCACTCTTCCAGGGCGAGTTTGATGGCCAACAACTCCCTGTTGCCGACGTCGTAGTTTCGTTCTGCGGGGCTGAGCTTGTGAGAGAAGTAAGCGCAGGGAAAGGTCTTGGGGGGTTGACCCTGTCGTTGAGAGAGCACAGCCCCCACGCCGGTACTGGAAGCGTCTACCTCGACGAGGAAGGGCAGGTTGGGATCTGGGTGGTGTAGAATGGGTGCGGTGGTGAACCTCTGGCGAAGCTCGTCGTAGGCCTGGATGGCAGAAGGGGTCCAGGTGAGACGAGTCTTACCCTGTTTCAGCATAGACGAGAGTGGAGCTGCCACGGTGCTAAAGTTACGGATGAACCGGCGGTAGAAGTTTGAGAAGCCTAGGAAGCGCTGCAGTTCCTTGATGGTTCTGGGGCGTGGCCAGTTGCGAACCGCATTCACCTTGGTCTCATCCATGGCGACCCCCTCTGGGCTAATGACGTAGCCGAGGAAGGATATGCTCTTCTGATGGAACTCGCACTTCTCCTCCTTAGCATACAGTTGGTGTTCTATGAGGCGCTGAAGAACGGCCCGGACATGTTGAACGTGATCAGAGTAGGAGTTCGAATAAATCAAGATGTCGTCAATATAAATGATGACCCATCGGTTCAGCATGTCCCGAAACACGTCGTTGACGAAGGCCTGGAAATAAGAAGGACTATTGGCCAGGCCGAAGGGCATTACCTGGTACTCATAGTGCCCAGTGGTTGTGGAGAAGGCTGTCTTCCACTCGTCCCCCTCACGGATTCTGATGAGGTTGTATGCAGATCGTAGGTCCAATTTGGTGTAGATCTTGGCCGAGCGTAGCTGTTCCAAGGCTGGGGGTACCAGCGGGAGTGGATAGCGGTACTTTATGGTGATGTCGTTGAGAGCGCGATAGTCGATGCACGGGCGCAGTCCACCATCCTTCTTCTTCACGAAGAAGAACCCAGCTGAAGCAGGAGAGGTTGAGGGACGGATGAAACCCTTGGCAAGCTCCTCCTTGATGTACCGATTCATGGCCTCCGATTCTGGCTGCGAAAGAGGGAAGATGCGTCCCTTGGGAGGGACGGCCCCGGGAAGGAGATCTATGGCGCAGTCCCCCGGGCGGTGAGGAGGTAGCTGGGTCGCCTTGGTGGTGCTGAAGGCCTCAAGGAGATCCTGGTACTCGGCT